>CM045492.1:35394083-35932128 GCA_024704745.1 Rosa lucieae
CGAAAAACTATCAACTCCAAGCAACCCAATGGAGTAGAACCCCTCTATATCAGGTAGAATTAATTTCGTAGAATTTTAAAACATGGAAACCTGAGTAATTTACTAGTACTTGTTCCAATAGTGCTTCAACTTCCTTTATAGAACTTTAGATTTCTGCCTGGTTAGAGCATGCCACAGATGAATGAAGCCTGGAAAACAGATGAAGAACCACCTAGTTAATTACATAAGTACAGCAAGGACAAGTATCTAGCTTATTTATAATGCACCACTGTGATCAAAATAATCTAAACTTGAACTCTAGACATGGATCCATTAGTAGATTCTTCTATAAACCTCTAATTCCAATTTCCCTCCCACTAAAGTTTAGTTACATAGCTTAATCATAATCAAACATAGCTAAAAGAAGATAAAATCAAGCTATCCAGCTATACAGCAAAATCAATAATCAAACTAAAATTTCAAAGTCATTACTTGGATGCAGGGGATAATAACATTAAATTAGCAGATGCAATGGCCTTTTTTATAACTTCAAAATCAAGATTTGAGACCTGCTTTATCTTGACCCTTTCCAAGAGTCCCTCGAGCTGGTCTCTAGTATCTCTAGTTCTCTGCCGTGCTCCATACTATGCTGTTGTCCTCAGATGGGGTCATTGAATTAGAAGTGAAACCTGAAGCAAATGGCTAATTAAAAACAAGATTATATGACAATGAAAGGCATATATATTAAGCCAACGAACCCCAGTGCTTATTATAGACTTGATCATTCCTAAATCCTCTATATATTGGGACAGTAGTGGAGAGACCAATTGAACTAAAACTTGCAGATTTTATGAGATCTCTTGTCTCTTGATCAAACGACCTTCATTCTTGGTCAAACGACCTCTAATGAAGGAATGAATTTGTGTGATAAAAATACAAAAGATGCTCTTCATATTCCGAATCAATTCAACAATGATTCTCCTTAGCCACAAATTTGAAATAAAACTAATGTCATAAGATCCCAACCTCAACTCTAATGAAGTAATCTAATCAAAACATCGTTATGCGCATAAAATTGGTAAACTTACAACTCAATATACATTTATCATTTGAACACATAATACAAACACAATAACAAGTTCAATTCACATAATCAGTTGCACCCATTATCAGCTGTGAGAATACCGTGATCTGTAAATTTTTCTGATTACAAATTCTAAGAGCATTGTTGATCAGTTGATATAGTTGGTGTAACTTATTAACCAATATCTAAACAAGGAAACAAGTAAACTGTCCGAAAATAGCACCCGTTTATTAATGAAAAGATCAAGATTACCATTGTGTTGAGGGAAATTGGTCTCTTTCCATGAACCACCGTCGGACCTGCTACAACTCCAACTTCAGCCTTACTGCCGATCCAAAACGCACTAGACTTCTCCTTATCACTTGATGAAATCGACCAAGATCTCCTGGCCTAATCCAATCTGGCACCACACGGTCACCAAGATCAGAAAACACCCCCCCCCCCCCTAAAACCATCGATCTCTAACCTTCAATCAGATCTGGACAGGCACATGTCTACCACAATCATGGTTTGAGGAAACCAATTGGAAACCGAAGTCCAATCTACTGCAATCATTTTTCCCAGGAAACAGGGGTTTTCCAGTGAGTATTACTGCCAAAAGGTCATCGAAAATAAAACCTATAATTTAGACAAGTAATCCACTTATCCTCATAGAAAGAAAACAATGAAAAAACAAAAGAAAACAAAAAAGAATTGGCATTCAGGTAGACAGAATGAGAGCCTATACAAAATAATCGACAACAATTTCTCTATGGGTTTAGGTTCCATATAACTATTACCCTACTCATACTACTACACAATTCAATCAAGGCATGTTCGGAATGATGACAGCATCCTAAATGAAGCTAATATGTACATGAATATTGATGTAATCAATATAACTCATCCTTCACCAGACACAAGTGTACAAGCTGCATCTTCTGAACAGGTCTAGCATAAATCATAGCATTGGACTAAACTAGCAGTACAAGAGTATGTGGCTTTCCAAGATCACAGATTAATAAAGAAGCATCAATTATTATGCATGTTCCCATTAGCCATCTTAGAAGCATGTGAAACCTCAATAAAATCATTTGTGTGTGTGTGTATCAGAATTCTCAAAATGAAGCTTACTTTTGAGAAAAATTAGCCACAAAGATCAGGGGCTCGGTACCATCAAGTTGCAACATAATCCTTCACAGAACAGATATAAAAAAGCTTAGATAGCAAACATTGCTGTTTATAGGCAAATGAAAAACTTCTGACAATAGACATTCTCAGATTTGTGTGGTGGCAACTTACAGTCTAAAAAATAGCAGATGGGGCATCATTGAAAGTTACTCGAGCAAGCTCAAAGTCACATATCTTTAATTTGCATAATGTGTTTTTTTTGAATGATATCTTTAATTTTCAATTTTAATTTGAAATTGAAAATGAGTTTGAGTACAATACCTCATCATAAGGAGACCAGTGCTAGCCTTCTTGGCAGTAGCTAGCTTCAATGGTCCAATGAAACCAACAACCACCACTGGAGAACCCAACTGAAGAATCCAATCGAAGAACCGAACTGAAGAACACAAAAGAACAATAGGTGAAGAAACCAATGGAACAACACAACCAAAGAACCCAGATTGAAAAAGCCATAAAACCCAGGCAAGATCCCCTTCTGTTTCCCCAATGCAACCTAGATCTTCAAGTTTCTCACCCCTAACTCATAAGCTACATATCGAATGACCTAGCTAGAGGCAGATATAAAATACCTATTTCACTGCCGGCATGTGGTATTTTTATCAAATAAGGACACTTTATCTGTCCCTTTTCAAAGGGGAGTGAGAATGTGGAGATAAAAATACGTATTTGGGCTATTTGCAGTGTGCATGTGGTATTATTTTTATAGAAAATTACATAGTAGCACATGACCAAAGATGTAAATACAGAAAACTCACTTTAAAAAAGATTTATACAAGGGCTAAATACTATTTAGTACCCTATGGTATGGACCTAACATCAATTCAGTCCCTCAACTTTTGATTTTACCAAAAACACCCCTACAATATCATTTTCTAGTCCAATAGGTCCCTCCGACTCAATTCCGTCAATTTCAACTGTTAAGTGCTGACGTGGCATTTCCAACTCATCAAAAGTGGGGCCCACTCTGAAGTGAAATTCCCAAACTATCCCTGACCAACTGAATATGGAAAAATCCAAAATAAATTCCACACTTTGAGCTTGGGGAGACTCGATCCCATTCAGCCTCAGCAGCACATCGATCTCCTCGAAATTCTCGCCATTACCAGAACCAAAACCCCAATCGGCTCCAAGCTTAATCAACCTAGACTCTATCGAATTCCGCAAATACCCCCTTTTTGGTTTTGACAATCCTTTCTCATTTTCCTCATCCATGCACGCAGAAGAACAATAAGAAGCGGTGGCGTCAGTGGCGCTGTGGGGTAGCCCAGTCGAGGCTTTCAGGCAGCGAATCCAAGCTGTAATCTTCGATTGGCGTAGATTTGGAGACCTGGGTTTGGTTGAAAATAGAGTTTTTGGGGGCGAATTAGCAAAGCGGAGGAGGAATGTTTTCTTTGGCGTCAGAGGGATTTGGAAATCGTCGTCGTCTATGAGGTTGAATCTGGAGTTGCAAGCCATGATTGGCGAAAAGTTGTGATCTTTGAGTGAGCTATTTGTATTTTGTTGAGAGAAATGGAGTGAAAAGTGAACTAATTTTCCAGAGCCTCAATTTTTCCGACGACAAGCTTCGGATTCAGAGTGACGACGATGACAAAGTGTTTTTTCTTTTTGGGCTAAATACTGTTTGCCACCCTGTGGTATGGACCTCACATCAATTCAGTCCCTCGACTTTAAATTTCATCAAAAACACCCCTGCGGTATTATTTTCTCGTCCAATAGGTCCTTCAGATTCAATCCCGTCAGTTTCTAACGTTAACTGTTGACGTGGCATTCCAACTCAGCAAAAGTGGGACCCACACGCATGTGAAATGACCCTGGGTAATAGTGTTTTTCTGTTACCCAGGGTCATTTTGGGAATTTCACATGCGTGTGGGTCCCACTTTTGCTAAGTTGGAATGCCACGTCAGCAGTTAACGTTAGAAACTGACAGAATTGAATCGGAATGACCTATTGGACGAGAAAATAATACCACAGGGGGGTTTTTGATGAAATTGAAAGTTGAGGGACTGAATTGATGAGAGGTCCATACCACAGGGTGGTAAACAGTATTTAGCCCTTTGTTTTTTTAAACTATTATACATATATATATATATATATATTATTTTTGTTTGGAATATAACAATATCATGCAAGTGGTCTGGTGGATGGGGCTTTCATTTGAATATGTGATGGAGGGGATTCGAGTCTCCCTAACCTCAAATTGTGGAATTTATTTTGGATTTTTCCATATTCAGTTGGTCAGGGACAATTTGGGAATTCCACTTTCGTGTGGGCCCCACTTCTGATGAGTTGGAAATGCTATGTCAACACTTAATGGCTGATATTGACGGAATTGAGTCAGAGGGACCTATTGGACAAGAAAATGATATTGTAGGGTTGTTTTTGATGAAATTGAAAGTTGAGGGACTGAATTGATGTTAAGTCCATACCACAGGGTACTGAATAGTATTTAGCCCTTTATACAAATAAGGACATGAGCTCAGGCCCAAAAGTCAAATGATGCAAGCCATACTCCCAAATTTAATGAAAAATGACCAAAATGCTTGAGTTTCATCACAATTTACAGACATTGCCACTAACCCACCCAATATCCAATACAAAATCCTAGATCCCCTTTATTTCAGGAAAAAAAAACAAAAAAATCCTAGATCCCGATCTGCCTCTGAACTCTTTGCTCTCTGCCTCTCCATCTACATTTGCCTAGATCGGCAAGAACGAAGCAAACTGAAAGAAAAAAGTTTCCCTTTTTTTGTTTTGAATTTTGTTTTGTTTTGGGAAACGTCGGAGGAGGAAGAGAAGGTGTTGAAGGAGGCGAAAAAATTGTCGTGGGATGATCGGGTTTTCCATAAGAACTGGAAGGTGCGAAATATTATGACAGGATTGTTAGGATAACTGGTTTGATTTTGACTAAACTTGATGGTTCTGCAAGAGGTGGCTGTGTGGCATGTTCACATCATCTTTGCCATATCATCTTATATTTTATTCATTGAAAGCATTCTCATAGATTTTTCAGAGCTTTTACTAATTCTACTATTGTATTCCTTTTAGGCTAGTGTGGTAAATGAGCTTGGCATCCGTATAAAGTTTGTAGGAGTTGGTGAAAGTGTAGAAGACCTACAAATCTACAATCCTTTGATGCAGAGGCTTTTGTGAATGCCATATTTTCGTAGCCTAAAGGGGTGGTGAGAGTCATACTTCCATCCCCAATTGAAGAGGTAGAGTACTATCAGAAGAAAGAAATCAGTGTAGGCTGGAAGCAAAATAAGTTATGTTTAAAAGCACCAGACCACAAAGTTAAGACTTGCAGCGGTACAACTTGATGTTTTAGGTGATTGCTCCTGTGCAGAGTTGAATTGTGAGTCTTAAGTTCTATACGTTGGCAGCTCATTGAGATCATGATAGGAAGGGGTAGACAATGGCACCACAATTGATTATTTGATGAACTGAATTCTTTATTCTTTTTGGCACCAAATATCCAACTCATTCCTTTGAATGTAATATCAGTTATTTACTGTATCTTTGTTTCTAATGCCTAAAGATTTAATGTATGCCTTCAGTGGTGAAAAATGAAGAGTTTAATTTCCCAAATGCTTTAGTTCTTTTTTTTTCCCTTTTTTTTTTTCCTGATTGTGTGGATTGCTCCTGCTACTGCTACTGCCACCTCTCTTACTACTACTCTTGCTCTTGCTCCTGCTACTGCAAATGAAGCTGCTACTGAACCAAGGACACGTTTAATTTGCAATAAAGAAGATAAATGAAGAGTTTAATTTCCCAAATGCTTTGTTCTTTTTTTTTCTTCTTCTAATTGTGTGGATTGCTCCTGCTACTGCTGTTACTACTACTCCTGCTAGTGCTAGTGCTCCTGCTACTGCAAATGAAGCTGCTACTGAACCAAGAACATATTTAGCAACAAAGAAGAAAAAGAATTTTGACGAAGAGATCTAAGATTCTCTCTCTTAGCAACGTGTAAAAGGAAGAGTATGAGTGTAGTAGCAGAAATTGACGAGTATGAGTGCAGTAGCAGAATTGAATTAGTGCAGTAGCAGAATTAAGTGATGACGAGTGCAGTAGCAGAACTGGACGAATATGAGTGCAGTAGCAGGATTAGATGATGATGAGTGCAGTAGCAGAACTGGACGAGTATGAGTGCAGTAGCAGGATTGGACGAGTGCAGTAGCAGTATTGGATGATGAGATTAGAGTAGTAGGAGAGTGAGGTTTTGTGAAGTAACATAAACAGATTATTCTCAAGAGAAAAAAAAAAAGTAACATAAACGGATTATTCTTAGGAAGAAAAAAAGTAACATAAACGGATTATTCTAAAAAAAAAAAGTAACATAAGGGGATTAGAAGTCAAAAGAAGTAGGTAAAAGGTAAAAAAGTAAATTAACTCATGACATGTGGCAAGTAGAGAGCAGATTGTCCTTATTTGTAATATTTGATCTTTATAAAAGGATTAGAAGTCAAAAGAAGTAGTTAAAGGTAAAAAAGTAAATTAACTCATGACATATGGCAAGTGGAAAACACATTGTCCTTATTTGTAAGTTTTAGTCCTTAGGCCCTTTTTCTAGTAGTGTGTGAAAGTGAGTAAGAATGAATTGAGATAGATTTCGAGATTTGATGTCATTCAAATCCCCAAACTCAACATATGTAAATGCACACAACAACCCCGTTCCCAAATACACAAGACTTTGAAAATATTTATACTATTGAAAATAAAGTCATCATGGTACATATATGCTATGTTAATCATATATCTCAAACCCAACGTTTTGTTTTTAGAAATGCAAACCCAACGTTTTGATACTTGCAATTGCAAACTTGGATCTTGTGTTCCGTTATGAACACATCTTGACTTGTGTGTGTGTTTTTATTTTATTTTATTTTTGAAAGGGTTTTTATTTTTTTATTTTTTTTTATATATTGATGATGAGACCTTCCAAAAAAAAAAATCAGACTTCATAATTCTAAATCACAGTCAGACTAAATTCGTCATTATTCACATTCGATCCCAAACTCAATTCTTCACCACAATCCTTAATCCCTAATTAATCATCGTCCAATCCCACAAGCCTAATTAATCAGCCAAACTAATCACAATTACTCACCCCTAATTAATCACAGTAAGACATCTCAAACCCAAATCCATGATCTTGTCTTTGTTTTTTTCTTTTTTGTTTGTTTTGGTTTTTTGGATTTTTTTTTTTTTAACGAAATATCATTATGTTGATGATCAGACTCCATATAATCACCCCAAAACTCTTAACTAATCTAATCACAGCCACCCACCCTAAAATCTGTGAATTCGAGCCCAAACCCAATTGTTCCCCTAAGGATCCCGAATTAATCATCCCCAATCCCTAAAACGTAATTAATCAGCCAAAACCCTAACTAATCACAATTACCCACCCCTTCACAGTAGACATTTCCAAACCCAATCCTAATCCCAAACTCTTCCGTCGACTTGATTAGTAATTAGATCAATAAACAGATCGAAAAATTCCTCATCACCATCATCATCATCATCATCAGATCCAGTCTCCTCGTTTTCAATCCAAACAAACTCAAATCGCTCATCAACATCCTCGTCCTCCAAATACCCATTCGGTAAGAGATCTACCACACTGAGTTGGATGTCCATCGGAGCAGCACCATCGTCGACAACCATATCGGTGTCCCCAAAGGACGGCGCCATGTCGATCGGTTTGATTGACATAGCGACTGAAAAGAAAAGGAGAGAAATCGATATCGGAAAATAGAAAGCTGGATCGGAGAATTGCAAACCCTAATTCTTTTGTTTCCAGAATGCTTCGATCGGTTTGTGTTGAGAATTGAGAGCACTGTGGTTGCGGTGGGTCTCTGCCAGCTCCATTTATAGACTTTCCGTTTTTGTGAAAGGACTGACTTGTCCTTATAATGTTAAGAATTAATATTAGTTATAATTGCCAATTTGCTTTTATTACTGTGGAGCTCACTCCAGCTAATAATGTTAAGATAATTGATATCAGCTGTCCAGTATTTATTTTTGGATAATTTCTCTTTAGTTTTTTTTTTTGTTTAACTAAAAGAAAAATAGGAGCTATTTGACCAAATTATGCATACTAATAATTTTGTAAAAAGAATCATTTTAATTGAAAATGAAAAGATAAACAATTGTATTCCAAACCTATATTATAAAGTGAAAGTATAAGGTTTTGGAGACACATCAATAACTACTATTAATGGTTTTCTTTGTCAAACACGGGTGGCTTTTACTTATAGTCTTGATTTCAAATGGCTCATGTAGTGCTGGTTCATCCATCCCGTTCGAAAAAATAAACCCGCGCGATGCTGCGGGAAAGAGTTTTTTTTATTTATATAGTCAATGTTAACCAAAAATGTTATTGTTTTACATACTACATTTTGCAGAATTGTAAAAAAAAACGTTGTTTATGGAAACCCAAACCATCATGTTTCATTCGTCCATACGCAATTTCCACTTCCATTTTAATACATAGTGGAATAGTGGATTCTATATCCAAATTTCAGAAAACATAAGTTTTGAGCAGGAGCGGGCGCTTTAACCTAGCTTGTCTATTTACTATTTTACAGATTTCAAAAAATTCTTATTCTATCGGCCAAAAAAAAATTTGCTAACCAAAGATGTGTCTTTTTTTTTTCTTTTTTTTTTGTCTGGAGCTAACTGAAGATGTTGTTTATATACAACTTACAAAAATGGTTAGTCCTTAGCAACGTATTCTACCTTAATTCTAAGTTCGAACCAATCAATTTACATGAGGTCTTCATTGGTATCATCTATTTTGGTTCATTTGCTTGGAAGTTCTCTTCTGTGTTAGTGGAAGCTTTATTTGCTGTGAATGTGATAAACTGCCACTGAAATGTTGGGCAGTAAGATGAGAGAAAAAATAAATCAGACTACAAAATGTAAAAAGAAGCAAGATATGGGGATATAAGTTAAGTAGCTTAGGAGGTCAAATTTATCTTAGAGACATGAACATAATGAAGTTTGGTATCTGAAAGTGCAAGACTGCAAGTTATGGCTTAAGAAAGGTCCCTATTACGGGTTAAGCTTGCCTCAGTTAATTACATAAAAGAGTTTATTAATATGAGTAATGAAACACATAATGAAGCTATCCTTATATGAAGGTTCATAGAAAACTTCAAATTACCAACATATATCAAAACTCAAAATTCATCACGTCACAGCAATAATTCTTGTGCTTTTGAACAATAAAATAAGATATTATTGAAGTTTTTTTAGATCATTATTTAAGCAGAAACTGTAAGAACATTCGACCATTGATAAATGAACTATTAGATGTTTCTTTTTTGATCATACAGGTCTTCTAAACTCATATATATGCAAATAAAATTATTGATTTGGCATCACAAATGAGTTTCATCCAATGAATGTTGTAGAATTTCCTGAGTTCTAACTGGATACTGATGGTCCAAACTAGACTCATGTAAATCGCACCTTTAGCATTGTTCTTTCATATTTCTACAATTGCAGTGAAGCCAACTACATAACATTTGTAGTTGGCATGAGATACAAACTTGTGCGGTTGTGCCCAATTTCAGTAAAGATTGAAATGAGGTGGTCTTCATCATCAACCTCCCACTTTAAATATGCCATACTCACCCCTTGGCTGAGGTCTCTGTAAGGAAAACTACGTTTAGGGAAAGGACGCCCTCTTAGTTTTCTTATATGCTATGTTGCCTGGCTTTTCTTCTCTGTAGGTGCGATATTTCCATTTTGCTGGTCTCCTTAATGGTCTAGCATCTAACATAGAATCTGAAAAGAGAACAAACCAAAAATGGATCGAGAAGAAGAGAAAAACTTCCACTAAGGGATCCATTTCTTTGGCCATTTCAAGAGATCCCTTGTGGGAATCACTTTTGATCGCATTTCGGCATCTCGACCATTCATTTTTTTTCTTTGTCCTAATGTACAGATCATTTATACAAGTTTTCAGCCAAATTGATGATCATTAAAGTATCGAACTAGTTTAAATCAATGGACGAACCAAATCTGTCTAACCTGAACCGTTCGTGTTTATAATTGTAAATCACAATTTTGGCTGAAAATTCGCAAAGGTGATGTGGGGATAGGCAACGATTTTCGACTCACCATTATGATAAATGATGCGCAGACAATGAAAATAACGCGACCCACATGGCTACTACAGTTATTGATGCCACACGGAAGAAAGTTACTAAGCATGGTCATAATAACATGGCACGATGGCGTTATAACGCGGAGTAATGGCGTTATTCAATAACGCCGGAGTAATGACGCCAATGAATAACGCCATAACGCCATAATGTGGAGTGATGGTGATGATGAATAACGCCGGAGTAATAACGCCAATGAATAACGTCATAACGCCGCGATGAGGAGCAATTGCGCTATTGAATAGCAAGTAGCCCCACAATGCGGGGCGATGGCGCTATTAGATAACGCCATAACGCCACGATACGGAGGATGGCGTTAATGAATAGCGCCATAAACGCAGAATGATTGTGATCATAAGAACAGTTATCAAAATGGAATTTAACGCCACTTACGGTGTAATTTCTCATTCACCTATATAAGGGAGGCTGAACGTCCAGGTAATCCATCTGATTGAGACTTGTTTTACTCCACAACTGAGAAACATACTGACTTTGGCATCGGAGGGTTTTCTGTAGGTACCCCCCCCCCCTTTTTTCCTCTAGTCGACGGTCAAACTCCAAGTCAACTCTCGAAGGAAACTTCTTGATTGTTCCTGGTCAACTCCCGCTCCAGTCCGCATTAATTGTTGGGTCAAACTCCTCTACGGAATTTTTCACCTCCAACAGGTGATCTGATCTACTCATATAGACCTAAAAATTGAATGGTGGAGATGTGAATATGTGATAGAAAAGTGGGTCTAATACGCTATCCCTTAAAATGGCCAAAAAAATGGATCCCTCGCTAGAAGGGCTATGTGTGTGTGTGTTTATCAATTTTATGATTAAATCGTGTTTAATATAGTGGATTAGTCAAGTTGTCTCATGACTGCTATTGGTCAATATTGATAATTCTATGTAAAAAAGTGTTCACATTTTGATCAATAATTTATTTTTATGTCTGTGCAGACAAATTACCAGATGATTATCATACATCATAATAGTACTTGCTTGTAGCATTTACTTTAATTTGGCTCATGCATATAAGTAAATAAAAGAGCAAATTTTATTTTATCTCCCTGATAATTTACACCCTAAATCATTTATGCTCATGCACTTTTAATGTCACGCCCCGATTTTTAACACAAAAATAAAAATCAATATATATAATTTCATAATTATACATGCGTGATGATTTAGCATCAATACAAATACCTGGAAAACTTTTTCCTTTTAAACCAAGTGCATACTGATGCCTTGAACCCACAAAGTCAATATATACTCGCTCCATAGAGTTATATATTACACGAGTTTACAAATTAAATTGCCACAACAAGATAATAAGTAAATGCTCCTCATAGCTTACTACAAGCGGAAGTCTTAATTAACGGTAAAGTCACAAAAATTGCTTCCTACCGTAAAGCTGCAAAGAAGCTACCTCAGCTTCTCTATATAAGAGCATAAGAGTCTTCTCTAAAATAGTATAGCAGTGTGCTTCCTATCTAAGTGTGAAGTAGTGTGCTTTCATTACAAGTAAGTATCTGTTCTCATTCTTATGGATAGCTAAACAGCTTTTGCTGTTTACCTGAGAATGAGGTTCCGAATGTTTAACATGTATGTATATTTGAATAAATAAATTCAGATGGTTGCTCACCCACTTCTTTAACCAATATAGTAGTTATTGTCATTACATTTCTATAATGATAATTGTGTTAAAGGAAAAGCACATTATGTGCCTTCGTCAAAGAAACAGACGAAGAGAGAATCAAACAATTACAAATCACAGCTCAACCAGCATTTAGTATCATAAATGTAATTGATATTTCCGTTGTAATCATATCCCTATATAAAGGGGTTATGAATGAAAAGAGTAGACCAATTCCAATCCATTTTTTCTTTAACACGTTATCAGCATGCTCAAAGCAAATAGCCAAGAAAAAAAACTGTAGTTTTCTAGTTTCTTTCCCGATCAAAAAAAAAAAAATCAAAACCCTAAGAAGAAATTTTTTCTTCTTTTCTGCCGCAATTCTCCAAAAAAAAAAAAAGCGGCAACAACCTAGCCCATCTCGATCCGGCCAGCCTCTGCCTTGCCCAGCGCTGCACTCCTTCCTCGACCACCAGATCGGCCCCGCCCCGTCCAGCCTCCATCTCCATCGAATTGCTAAGGGCACCCAGATCGAATTGCTAAGGGCCCCCCCCGGTCCAACTGCTTGCAGCCCAGATCGAATTCATCGTCCGTTCCCGGCATCGCCACCTCGGCCTTGGACCGGAGCCTCACCTGCACCAGAGTCATCTGCAGCAGCCTGTAAGGGCCTTCTCTGCACACAAGCCGCCTGCACAGATCCCGCCTGCCGCCTGCTGCCCCACCTGGACCTCGCCTAGCCAACGCCCCCGCATCTACATCAGCAGCCCCGTGACCTGCATCAGCAGCCCAGAAAACCAGAAAGAAAAACAGGCGGAGGAAGAAGACGTGCAGGAGAGAGAAAGAGAAAAAAAAAGACGCGAAAAGAAAAAAAAATAGAGAGAACAAAGGTGTGACCCGGCCCACAGAAACGGACCCGGCCCAACAATCTCATAAAAAAAAAAAAAAAAACAGGCCTTGCGGCCCAGAGAAAAAAAAGAAAGGCCCTGCGGCCCAACAAAAAAAAAACTCAAAAAGTAGGCTTGCAGCCCAGAAAAAAAAAAAAAAAAAACAAAAAAAACAAAAAAACAAACAGGGCCCATTACTGAAAAAGAGACGAGCACAAAAATATCGCTACGCACGCCTGCATCAACACGCGCGTGTGCTAGGATTGTTTTTCTCGAAACCAAGTATGTTCTCTTTTATTTTCATACTATGGTATATTTAATTATTTATAATTAGAATTTTTATTTTTGAGCATGCTATTCTATTGCTTGTTATATATCTGATATATATTCGTGGAATCTAAAGCATGTGCACTTTATTTACATTTTCTATTTTTAAGCATGCTTTATACCTTATTGTTTATACATTTAAGCATATTTTGTTATTAAGCATGTTTAATTAATTTCGATCATTTTAAGCATGCCTTATTATTTATGTTTTATATCATTATATTTAAGCATGATTTATAATTATGTTTAGGCATGCTTTATATTTTATTGCTTATGTTTTTATTATGCAATTGTGAGCATGTTTTGTGAATTTTATTTACTCTTATATAATTATTCCTAAGCATGTCTTTATATTATGCTAAGCATGTCTATCCTAAGCATGTCTTTATATTATGCTATTGTTTATATTTTATTTTACGCATGATATATTATTATTTTTATTATATGTAGCATATATTTTGTTATATATTTGTGCAATTTGAGTATGTCATGTAGTTTATTTTTATATATGCAATGTTTTATTTATTATTAAATGTGTTATAGTTATTTTTGTAATACAACATATAAAATTCCATTTTGCCATGATAATGAAAATTCATGCTCATTATACACACACTTACTGTGATAAATTATTTTCACATAGCATCGAAAAAATGTGACCATTACGAATCTTGGTCTTGAAATCTAATTCATATATTTGGAAAATAATTTACGTGGATGTCTTTATGACTGCGTAATTTATATCTTCTCTCTTGTTTTATGTAGATGGCTGATCCAACTCGACCTGAGTTTGACATCTTGGACTCAGAAGGACTTGAGTACCATCGTTGGGTTTCTGATATGGAAACTGTCTTTGTGGCAAAAGACTACACTGCCACCATTACTGATCCCAAAGATGATGAACTATCTAATAAGGTGAAAGCAGATGCCTTAATTTTTCTGAAGCGACATATTGATCCTAGCCTACGCTGGGAGTACCTTCAGTTGAAAACACCCAAAGCACTGTGGGATGCCCTTAAAGGACGTTTTGGGAACATTCACGATACTTTGCTCCCAGGACTGGCTGTTCAGTGGAATGGAATCCGCATGCTTGACTATAAAACGGTCAATGACTTCAACAAGGACATGTTGCGCTTAAAGGCACGTCTCAATTTCTATGGAAGGGAAATCACAGAAGATGATATGATCAACAAGACTCTTACCACCTTTCCTAATTAAGCTTTTATACTAGCGAACCAGTATCAGTTGGATTATGACAACAAAAGAATCACAACCTTCAATAAGTTGATAAGCCTACTGCAAGTGGCTGAGAGACAAAATAAGATTATCTTGAATAATAATGTCAGGCCCACTGGGACAAAGAAAATTTCCGAGGCTAATTATGGAAAAATGAAAGGTGGAAATAACTCTAATGCAAGGGGGTATAGACGTGCTGATCCCTACCCACGTGGCAACAATGCACCACGTGGAAAGGGACATGGGGATCATGGAAACAAGATGCCAAAGGAAAGAGTTGACAATGAACCATGCTATAGGTGTGGATTCATTGGGCATTGGTACAAGAACTGCCAAGCAAACAACAAAGTAGCAGCCAATTACAAGAGGTATAGAGAGTTTAAAGAACAAGTGGCTCACTATATGGAAGAAGGAGGTCATGACCTAGACGTCAACCTTATAGTTGCAGACTCCAATGGCAAAGAGGAACTTGCTAAGTCAATGGATGCTCTCAATCTTGACTGATCTGCTTTATTCATTTTATTTTCCAAAAACAGTTGTGAAGGCATAATGCCTCATTTTTAATTAGACTATTGTTTGGTCTTAAAGTTTATTTTCAATCATGGATTGATAAATTAGATTTCTGAACAAGACCTTGATTTGATTATCGTTGGCTTATTAATAAATTGTGAATTTTATTCCGAAGCACTGAATTTATTCAAATTTATTTACTATACACATATTTACATGGTTCGACATAGCACTATAAAGATGTAAAGCAATACATCTAGAAAAGAGAAAAATTATTAGAATGAAAAGAATACCATTCTACGCAAATAGAAATACTCTAAAGAATATGAGTTATATTTTCTAAATACCTCCCATTTATTTGTAAGAATGAATGGAGGAGAACTTGAGTGCTTAGATGATAGTGGGACTACCCACACAATATTAAGAAATAGGCAATTATTCATTGAACGAATAGCCTATAATTCCTCTGTGACTACGATAATTGGATTATCAAAACTAATAAAATGACGAGCAACTGCCAATTTTTTGCTGCCTAATGGCGCAACATTTCAAGTCACAGACGCTCTATATGCACCAAGAGCTAATCGAACCTTGTTAAAGTTTCAAAGCTATTTGTGCCAACGGTTATCATGTAAAAACACACCGTGAGAATGGAACTGAATACCTTGATACTACATCTAATGACTGTGGAAGGAAACGCATCTTAGAGAAACTTATGAGTCAATCTAGTGGACTGTACCTCATTACGATTCGGATCATTGAATCCTATACTGTCACCAACAATGAAATGTGGGACACTGACTCATACAGGCTTTTGCATGACCGCCTATGGCACCGAGGTCGTGACATGATGATCCGTATTTTTCAAGAACTCACACTGACATCCCTTCTTTTGAGTGAAAAATGGGAGAAAAATCCGCCACACTGCAAGGTGTCGGTTCTAGGATTGCTCAAATGCAGTCATTGCTTTCTGAAGTACCAGAAGCACTACCTCCCTCCCATTATGCCTCATTGACTATTTCAAAGGCACATCACTAGTTTTACAAAGCCTGCTTTTTAGCAAAAACAGGATCGAGACCTTCCTATGCTAAAGATACAAAACAAAACATTCCATTCTTATAAAGGATACAAAGAAATGTATGTGGACCTATCCATCCAGAATGCGGACCATTCAAGTACTTTATGGTTCTGGTGGATGCTTCGACAATCTGGTCATATGTCGTTTTATTGTCCACAAGAAATGCTGCAACACTTGTAGCATAGATTATACGTTTAAGGGCTCACCACCCTGATCACCCTATCAAGTCTATAAGGCTTGATAACGATAGAGTTTACATCAAAAGCATTTGATGATTATTACATGTCTATCGGGATTGATGTAGAGCATCCTGTACCCCATATGCATACACAAAATGGTCTCGCAGAAACCACCATTAAAAGGCTACAGATGGTGGCTAGGGCATTGGTTATGCGCACCAACATGCCCATATCTGCATGGGGTTATGCAATATTGCACGCAGCTTTACTTATTCGTTTAAGACCCACAGCTAGCCAACCATTTTCTGCGTACCAGTTGGTAACTGGATATAAGCCTGACACTTCACACTTACGCATATTTGGTTGAGCAGTATATGTGCCTATTGCGCCCCCACAGCGCACCAAAATGGGTCCTCAGAGACGATTAAGTATTTATGTTGGATACGAATCCCCAACATTTATCCGCTATTTGGAAACCTTGACAGGCGATCTCTCTACCGCTAGATTTGCGGATTGTCACTTTGATGAGACAGTCTTCCCGTCGTTAGGGGGAGATAGGAAAAAGGATTTTCCAAAGGAACGACAGGAATTGTCGTGGTTTGTTCCCACTCTGTCTCATTTTGATCCCCGCATTTCACAATGTGAAAGTGAAGTGAAAAGAATAATCGATCTTCAGAACGTAGCAGATTCGATGCCTGATGCGTTTACTGATATCGTAAAGGTGACGAGATCACATTTACCAGCTGCAAATGTGCCTGCAAGGTTAGAAGTCCCCAACAAGGGGCACGGTGCCGCAGATAGAGGCGCGGTGCCGCAGATAGAGGCACTGCAACCGCACTTAGTGGAGGTGTGGTTGAGGCCGTGGCTCCCCAAGGAAGAGGGGGAGGTCACTTGGTTCGATTGACACTCACCCAAGGAAGGAAGAAGAGGGTGGGTAAGGCACAAACCAATCGTCAATGTATAGAATCCCTCTCATGAGATTGTCTCTGATTATAGTTATGCCCATGAATCAATATTGGAGGACGCTCCGATGTTTGAAATGATTCCAGAGAATAAAGAAATCTCAAAGGATTACGAGAGTATGTATGAGTTGATAGAAAGATCTTCCATACACATTGATGATATATACTGTTGCTCAAGGAATCATAGAGCATGATGATATCGAACCACGCTCTGTTGAAAAATGTCAACAAAGAGCAGATTGGCCTAAATGGAATGAATCAATCCAGGTAGAATTAGATTCTCTGACAAAGAGACAGGTATTTGGTCCGGTAGTGCTAACCCAACCAAGTGTAAAGCCTGTAGGACATAAATGGACCTTTGTCAGAAAGCGTAATGAGAAGAATGAAGTCCTGAGGTACAAGGCTCGCCTTGTGGCGCAAGGTTTCTCACAACGCCCTGGAATTGACTACGAGGAGACATACTCTCCCGTAATGGACGTTATAACGTTCCGCTATTTAGTTAGCTTAGTAATTCCCGAAGGACTGGAAATGCAGCTCATGGATGTGGTTACTGAATATCTCCATGGGGATCTAGATTCAGAGATATATAAGAAAGTGCCTGATGGCCTTACATTACCCAAGCCAAGTGACTCTAAACCACGGAGTGCGTTTTGCAACTAGGTTGAAACGCTCACTTTACGGATTAAAACAATCCAGGCGGATGTAGTATACCCGTCTAAGTGACTACTTGATTGGGAAGGGATATAAGAACGATGAATTATGCCCCTGCGTATTCATAAAGAAAACAAGTTCCGGATTTGCAATTGTAGCAGTATATGTCAATGATATGAACATAACAGGTACTCTTGATGAAATAAGAGAAACCGCGAGCTACTTGAAATCCGAATTTGAGATGAAGGATCTTGGGAAAACTCGATTCTATCTAGGTCTTGAACTAGAACACCGAGTTTGTGGAATATTAATCCACCAGTCTGCATATGTCCAAAATTCAGGCGATATAACATGGACAAAGCACATCCTGCTAGCACTCCCATGATCGGTCGAAGTTTGGATGCAAGGAAAGATCCATTTCGTTCAAAGGAAGATGACGAACAAGCGTTGGGAGCTGAAATTTCCTATCTAAGTGCAATAGGCGCATTATTGGACTTAGCCCAATTTACTCGACCAGACATTGCATTCTCAGTGAACTTGTTAGCTAGATTTAGCTCAGCGCCAACGCAGCATCACTGGAATGGTATCAAGAACATTTTTGATACCTAAAAGGAACCATTAACTTGGGACTGTTCTTTCCCTACAGAGAGGCAAGAGGGACCGCAGATGGAACTGCAATCCCTAAAGGAAATGTTGATGGCGAAAGCGCCACTCCCTACACCGAAACACCAAATGACGTTTTGGTTGGTTTTGCTGATACTGGGTATCTCTCTGACCCACATAAAGGTCGTTCCCAAACTGGTTATGTATTTACCAATAGGAACACGGCGATATCTTGGAGATCAACCAAGCAAACCCTTGTGGCTACCTCCTCGAACCACACAGAGATCATTGTTGTACATGAGGCGGTTCGTGAGTGTGTATGGTTAAGAACTATCATTGCACATATTCGAGGGATTAGTGGTTTGAGTTCTACCACTGAAGAGCCTACTTGCATTTATGAAGATAATGCAACTTGCATCGGACATATAAAGCTAAGATATATCAAGGGGATAATACAAAACACATATCGCCAAAGTTGTTCTACAATCAGCAACAACAGACCCTTCTCAAGATTCAAGTGAATCAAGCAAGGTCTGAGGAGAATGTGGCAGATTTGTTCACCAAATCACTGCCTAAGGCCACATTTGAGAAACATGTGAAAAGTATAGGAATGCGAAGACTTTCCAAGCTCACTTGATTAATGTAATGATCAAGGGGAGGTGTAGACGTCAGGGGGAGTCTAACACATACATGTCATTCTTAAATGTAGAAGGTGCGTTGTGCTCTTTTCCTTCGACCAAGTTTTTTTTTTTGTCCCACAGGGTTTTTATTGTTACTTGGCAAGGTTTTTAGTGAGGCAACAACTCATGCACCATTTCGTCTTTGACTTGGCACAAGGGGGAGTGTTAAAGGAAAAGCACATTATGTGCCTTCGTCAAAGAAACAGACGAAGAGAGAATCAAGCAATTACAAATCACAGCTCAATCAGCATTTAGTATCATAAATGTAATTGATATTTCCGTTGTAATCCTATCCCTATATAAAGGGGTTATGAATGAAATGAGTAGACCAATTCCAATCCATTTTTACTTTAACAAATTGTCATTTATATTTTACTATTTCAATGCATGCATCCTATGGAAATCTAAGGTTCTAAACTTTACTATTCACCTGGAAAAAAAATCAGTTTTAAAACAAAAAAATTAGGACAAGCAGCAGTGATTCTGCCTGTTAAAGTAACCGCTAGGCAGGAGGCCGTTAGGTGAAAAACTTGGGCATGTTGAAGGCTAGTCTTGTTTTTGTTTTTGCCATTTTAAATACTGTTCCTTTTTGTTGAATAGGATTGAAAAGGAAACCACGGGTCAACATAGGATACAAAGGGCATTTTTTCTGAAAAAAAAACCATCTCTAGTTGTCTTTTTCTATCAGCAACAGTGTAATACAAAAATGTTGGGCAGTTGGGAAAAATACAGAGGCTTTTTGGGTATACGGGAAAATACCCTTTTTATAAACCTATTATAACTTGTGGTGTATAGATTGACGACAAAAAAAAAAAAAAACGAAGAAACAGAAAGAAAAAAAAAACAAAATAAAAAATAAAAATGAAGAAACAAAAAAAAATTAAAAAAACAAAGAAACCAAAAAAAGAAAAAGAAAAAACTAAAAAACAGAAAGAAAAAAATTTATTATTTTTTATTTTTTTATGTTGAAATGACCATTTTAGCCCTCAAAAGTCAAACGTAACGTCCAATTTGGACGGAATAGTAGAAATTGAACACGGCTAATTGAAATTGGAAAGTTTATGGGGTAAAAATTCAAAATTAAAAGTAGAGGGGGTGAAATGATGACACCCCCAAACCTTAGGGGGGTAAACTAAAATTAATCCTTATTTTTATCAAATGGGGACACTTCATATGTCTCTCTTCTAACTAAAACCTATTGATCACTTAAAGGCACACATTCTTCATCCTTAGGCCCTTTTTCTAGTAGTGTGTGAAAGTGAGTAAGAATTGAGATAGATTTCGAGATTTGATGTCATTCAAATCCCCAAACTCAACATATGTAAATGCACACAACAACCCCGTTCCCAAATACACAAGACTTTGAAAATATTTATACTATTGAAAATAAAGTCATCAAGGTACATATATGCCATGTTAATCATATATCTCAAACCCAACGTTTTGTTTTTTGAGAATGCAAACCCAACGTTTTGATACTTGCAATTGCAAACTTGGATCTTGTGTTCCGTTATGAACACATCTTGACTTGTGTGTGTGTTTTTATTTTTTTTTATTTTTGAAAGGGTTTTTATTTTTTTATTTATTTTTATATATTGATGATGAGACCTTCAAAAAAAAAATCAGACTTCATAATCATCCCAAAACTCTAACTAAATCACAGTCAGACTAAATTCGTCATTATTCACATTCGATCCCAAACTCAATTCTTCACCACAATCCTTAATCCCTAATTAATCATCGTCCAATCCCACAAGCCTAATTAATCAGCCAAACTAATCACAATTACTCACCCCTAATTAATCACAGTAAGACATCTCAAACCCAAATCCATGATCTTGTCTTTGTTTTTTTCTTTTTTGTTTGTTTTGGTTTTTTTGATTTTTTTTTTTTAACGAAATATCATTATGTTGATGATCAGACTCCATATAATCATCCCAAAACTCTTAACTAATCTAATCACAGCCACCCACCCTAAAATCTGTGAATTCGAGCCCAAACCCAATTGTTCCCCTAAGGATCCCGAATTAATCATCCCCAATCCCTAAAACGTAATTAATCAGCCAAAACCCTAACTAATCACAATTACCCACCCCTTCACAGTAGACATTTCCAAACCCAATCCTAATCCCAAACTCTTCCGTCGACTTGATTAGTAAGTAGATCAATAAACAGATCGAAAAATTCCTCATCACCATCATCATCATCATCATCATCATCAGATCCAGTCTCCTCGTTTTCAATCCAAACAAACTCAAATCGCTCATCAACATCCTCGTCCTCCAAATACCCATTCGGTAAGAGATCTACCACACTGAGTTGGATGTCCATCGGAGCAGCACCATCGTCGACAACCATATCGGTGTCCCCAAAGGACGGCGCCATGTCGATCGGTTTGATTGACATAGCGACTGAAAAGAAAAGGAGAGAAATCGATATCGGAAAATAGAAAGCTGGATCGGAGAATTGCAAACCCTAATTCCTTTGTTTCCAGAATGCTTCGATCGGTTTGTGTTGAGAATTGAGAGAACTGTGGTTGTGCGGTGGGACTCTACCAGCTGTATTTATAGACTTTCCGTGTTGTGAAAGGACTGACTTGTCTTTATAATGTTAAGAATTAATATTAGTTATAATTGCCAATTTGCTTTTATTACTGTGGAGCTCACCCCGCCAGCTAATAATGTTAAGATAATATCAGCTGTCCAGTATATATTTTTGGATAACTTCTCTTCAGTATTTTTTTTTTTTTTTTTGTGTTTAACTAAAAGATAAATAGGAGTTGTTTGACCGAATTATGCATACTAATAATTTTGTAAAAAGAATCATTTTAATTGAAAATGGAAAGATAAAACAATTACACTCCAAACCTATTATAAGGTGAAAGTATAAGGTTTTGAAGCACATTAATAACTGCTATTAATGGTTTTCTTTGTCAAACACTGGTGGCTTTTACTTACAGTCTCGATTTCAAATGGCTCATGTAGCGCTGGTTCGTCCATCCCATTTGAAAAAACAAACCCGCGCGATGCTGCGGGTAATATATATAGTAAATGTTAACTGAAAATGTTATTGTTTTATATACTACATTTTGCAAAATTGTAAAAAAAAAAACCTTGTTTATGGAAACCCAAACCATCATGTTTCATTCGTCCATACACAATTTTCACTTCCATTTTAATACATAGTGGAATAGTGGATTCTATATCCAAATTTCATAGAACAGAAGTTTTGAGCAGGAGATGGCGCTTTAACCTAGCTTGTCTATTTACTATTTTACAATTTTCAAAAAATTCCTATTCTAATGTCCAAAAAAAAAAAATGCTAACCGAAGATGTGTTCTTTTTTTTTTTTTTGTCTGGAGCTAACCGAAGATGTTGTTTATATACAACTTACAAAAATGGTTAGTCCCTAGCAACATATTCCACCTTAATTCTAAGTTCGAACCAATCAATTTACATGAGGTCTTCATTGGTATCATCTATTTTGGTTCATTTGCTTGGAAGTTCTCTTCTGTGTTAGTGGAAGCTTTATTTGCTATGAATGTGATGAACTGCCACTGAAATGTTGGGCAGTAAGATGAGAGAGAAAATAAATCAGACTACAAAATGTAAAAGGAAGCAAGATATGGGGATATAAGTTAAGTAGCTTAGGAGGTCAAATTTATCTTAGAGACATGAACATAATGAAGTTTGGTATCTAAAAGTGCAAGACTGCAAGTTATGGCTTAAGAAAGGTCCCTATTACGGGTTAAGCTTGCCTCAGTTAATTACATAAAAGAGTTTATGAATATGAGTAATGAAACACATAATGAAGCTATCCTTATATGAAGGTTCATAGAAAACTTCAAATTACCAACATATATCAAAACTCAAAATTCATCACGTCACAGCAACAATTCTTGTGCTTTTGAACAATAAAATAAGATATTATTGAAGTTTTTTTAGATCATTATTTAAGCAGAAACTGTAAGAACATTCGACCATTGATAAATGAACTATTAGATGTTTTTTTTTTATCATACAGGTCTTCTAAACTCATATATATGCAAATAAAATTATTGATTTGGCATCACAAATGAGTTTCATCCTATGAATGTTGTAGAATTTCCTGAGTTCTAACTGGATACTGATGGTCCGAACTAGACTCATGTAAATCGCACCTTTGGCATTGTTCTTTCATATTTCTACAATTGCAGTGAAGCCAACTACATAACATTTGTAGTTAGCATGAGATACAAACTTGTGCGGTTGTGCCCAATTTCAGTAAAGATTGAAATGAGGTGGTCTTCATCATCAACCTCCCACTTTAAATATGCCATACTCACCCCTTGGCTGAGGTCACTGTAAGAAAAACTACGTTTAGGGAAAGGACGCCCTCTTAGTTTTCTTATATGCTATGTTGCCTGGCTTTTCTTCTTTGTAGGTGCGATATTTCCATTTTGTTGGTCTCCTTAATGGTCTAGCATCTAACATAGAATCTGAAAAGAGAACAAACCAAAAATGGATCGAGAAGAAGAGAAAAACTTCCACTAAGGGATCCATTTCTTTGGCCATTTTAAGGGATCCCTTGTGGGAATCACTTTTGATCGCATTTCGGCATCTCGACCATTCATTTTTTTTCTTTGTCCTAATGTACAGATCATTTATACAAGTTTTCAGCCAAATTGATGATCATTAAAGTATCGAACTAGTTTAAATCAATGGACGAACCAAATATGTCTAACCTGAACCGTTAGTGTTTATAATTGTAAATCACAATTTTGGCTGAAAATTCGCAAAGGTGATGTGGGGATAGGCAACGATTTTCGACTCACCATTATGATAAATGATTCGCAGACAATGAAAATAACGCGACCCACGTGGCTACTACCGTTATTGATGCCACACCGAAGAAAGTTACTAAGCACGGTCATAATAACATGGCACGATGGCGTTATAACGCGGCGTAATGGCGTTATTCAATAACGCCGGAGTAATGACGCCAATGAATAACGTCATAACGCCATAATGTGGAGTGATGGTGATGATGAATAACGCCGGAGTAATAACGCCAATGAATAACGTCATAACGCCGCGATGAGGAGCAATTGCGCTATTGAATAGCAAGTAGCGCCACAATGCGGGCCGATGGCGCTATTAGATAACGCCATAACGCCACGATACGGAGGATGGCGTTAATGAATAGCGCCTTAAACGCGGAATGATTGTGATCATAAGAACAGTTATCAAAATGGAATTTAACGCCACTTACGGTGTAATTTCTCATTCACCTATATAAGGGAGGCTGAACGTCCAGGTAATCCATCTGATTGAGACTTGTTTTACTCCACAACTGAGAAACATACTGACTTTGGCATCAGAGGGTTTTCTGCAGGTACCCCCCCCCCCCCCCCCCCCTTTTTTTTTTCCTCTAGTCGATGGTCAAACTCCAAGTCAACGCTCGAATGAAACTTCTCGATTGTTCCTGGTCAACTCCCGCTCCAGTCCGCATTAATTGTTGGGTCAAACTCCTCTACGGAATTTTTCACCTCCAACAGGTGATCTGATCTACTCATATAGACCTAAAAATTGAATGGTGGAGATGTGAATATGTGATAGAAAAGTGGGTCTAATACGCTATCCCTCAAAATGGTCAAAAAAATGGATCCCTCGCTAGAAGGGCTATGTGTGTGTGTGTATCAATTTTATGATTAAGTCGTGTTTAATATAGTGGATTAGTCAAGTTGTCTCATGACTGCTATTGGTCAATATTGATAATTCTATGTAAAAAAGTGTTCACATTTTGATCAATAATTTATTTTTATGTCTGTGCAGACAAATTACCAGATGATTATCATACATCATAATAGTACTTGTTTGTAGCATTTACTTTGGCTCATGCATATAAGTAAATAAAAGAGCAAATTTTATTTTATCTCCCTGATAATTTACGGGGAAGTCTAAGGTGTGTTGATGTTTGTCATACATCAACTTTTTAATTAATATATATTAAATTAAATTAGTTGGTGAACCATCTTTATCAGTTGAATAAGGATTCTTCAATCACATTTTTGCTAATTCCACGCTAGTACATCAAATATAAGTGAAGTGAAGTGCAATCCGTTTACTCATTTGTTCTATTATTTCAGCCGTCAGATAACGAGTTCTGCTCATTTGTTTTTCACACGGATCGAGCTTTCTAGCCGTTGATTTAATCCAAATGAGTTTTCAATACAATCACATTTTTTTTTCCTTACATAAGTTAAATTGCTCTTCCTCGAAATATGAGATCTGTTTTCTCCCTGCCGCTCTCTCTCTCTCTCTCTCTCTCTCTCTCTCTCTCTCTCTCTCTCTCGGTGCTCTTGGGACGACGTAGTTCCTCCATCGCCGCCTCCACCTTTGCTACTCTCGGTGACCACATCGCCGCCTCCACCTTTGCTACTCTCGACAACAATTACAGCCTTAACAAGATATTTGCTCCTCCACAAGATATTTCTTTCTCCACGAGAAATATGCTCCTCTGTAAAATAGTTCACTTATACATTGCATTACCATAGTTTAGAGCTCTACTACAAAATTTATCTCAAGTCGTTTATGTTTACACTTTGACCACCTTTGTCAGCTGAATAAGGATTCTTCAATCACATTTTTGCTAATTCCACGCTAGTACATCAAATATAAGCGAAGTGAAGTGCGATCCGTCAGATAACGAGTTCTGCTCATTTATTTTTCACGTGGATCGAGCTTTCTAGCCGTTGATTTACTCCAAATGAGTTTTCAATACAATTCATTTTTTTTTTGGATACATACGTTAGATTGCTCTTCTTCGATATATGCCCTTCTCTGTTTTCTCCCTTCTCTCTCTCTCTCTCTCTTTCGGTGCTCTTGGGACGACGTAGTTCCTCCATCGCCGCCTCCACCTTTGCTACTCTCGGTGAACGCATCAAGTTGGGTCTTTGCATCTGCAATCAAAGCTTCTCAATCTGGATCTGCCATATCGCTGGACCATGAACCATCGTCTTCTCTTTTTCCTGGCATTCGCTATCTTATTATCTTATTCTTCATCGAACAGAGTTGGTATTCAAGATTATGAATTTCCTGAAGTCAAGGTAGATTTTTCAATCAACAACTCAATTTGCCCTGTTAAAGTCTTTATCAGTAATTTGTAATTTAGATTTCGTGCCTTTCTTGTTAAATTTTACAATTTGGCCATTAATTTTGTTGATTTTGCTTCATTATTGGGATTTTAGGATTGTTGGAGGGTTCAAATCATCAATTGGGTTACTGTCAGGCCTTTGGGTTATGCCTTGTTGATTCTTGATTGAAATTCAATTGGGTAATGGTAGTGGGTATAAGCACCGAAGCCTCTATATCCTCAAATTTTAATGATGCCATGTTCTGCATCAGTAGATTGATTTTCCTGGGCACTATGTTAAAATATCATATCTAAAATACAATCTTGTGCTAAGATGTTATAAAACAATGTATAGAATCTAATTAGTAGTTTGTTCGCTTGTTGTTAAAGCTGTTGTAATTGTGAGCTATTCTTTGCTGGTGATCGTTGCTCTTATTATGTGTTTGAATGGTTACTGTTTTTAAGGCATGTAGTTTTAGTGATTGTGTTTGAATGAATGAAGTTTCTAGATATGGTGCATGTTGTGGTAGGATTCTGTGTTGGGTTTATGTTTTTGAATACTGTTTATAGTGGGATGTTGTTTTAGTGATCATGTTCGAATGAGTTAATGAGTTGATTCTGAAGTAATGATAGTAATCATAAATAACTAATAACTCATTGTAAACAAAATTTACACTAACAAAATTAGATTGACCATAACTGTTGGTAAATAATTGAAAAAAAATTTGTTTACATAAAACAATTATTACTCTGGTTTCAACCAAATGTTTCAAGCTCTGTTTCGTCGACGTTTTTTCTGCGGGCATGTCGTTTTTGTGTGTCCATAGTTCTTGCACCAACTACACTGTCTAGATTTTTTAGTACTTGTGGTCTTTTGGGTGCCTTTGGTCCTCACCTTGATTGGATCTTTTATAATATTACTGCAGTGCTCTGGAGTAGCAATTTTTTCTTTCTCTTGCTTCCAAAAGTCTGATAGTATGGGCTCTAGTCTGATGAATTCTCTGTTTAGGATGTTCGTGCCCTCCTTTGTTTTCGATGCAAGAAAACACAGTTTACTTCCAAAACAATTTAAATCCCCGTACCTGCACGATATATGATTTATTATTGATTGTTCAACACACTATAAAAATATAATTAAATAATTAAATGAAGAATTATTAATGCAAAACATATAAGTAAGTGACATTGTTAATGTAAAACAAGAAGAATTATTCTATATAATTAAATGAAGTATGTACCTGGCAAATTCTATAGCTTCATTAGGGACGTTGTCTCCATGAACTGATATTTGCATATCAGATTTTGCAGACTTCGTCCACCTCTTCATTAATAAGGATGAAGGAATCTCATTCATACGCTCATGTTTCATAACGTTAAATATATGACAACATGGAATGCCTTCACATTCAAACAGCTTACATGAACACTCCATACGAGGATTGTTTTCATCAGGATAGTAAACTGTCGTGTACTCAATCTCTTGTTTGTTGTCATTGTAACTAGATGTAAAGTATACACAACTTGAACCAAACACCATAGTTCGAGATGTTATTAAATCGCCGACCCCATCAATCTCGTTACGTACATGCTCAAACACACTATCAGTGAACATAGTACCTGCATGATGTTCCATGTTAAAAAAAAAAAAAAAAAACATAAATAAAGTTATGTGTCCTAAAATCTTTAAGTAGATGCTAAATCTTCAAGTGAAAATAATACCTGCATGATCTTCCAATTTTCGAAGTGAAGAAGTAAGGACATGACTAGAGTTATTGGACTTAAAATCCTCTTCCACAACCTTGTTCCTAAGCCGTAACAATGCCCTATCAAGTGCCGGAATAAGTTCAAATAATTTCACACCGCTTTTCAGATAACCCTTCATATAGCTGTTCATACCCTCACATCTCTGAGTGCTTCTCATACGGGCAAAAAAATGGCCACTAATAAATGCCTCTGCCCATATTTGCCTCTTTTCATACATCATCTTAACCCAATCCTTATTGTGGAGACCATGTGTGTTAACCATAGCATTCCAGCGTTTTTCAAAACCATCTGGAGTGACTTCATCCCACATACAACGTCTAAATTCAGAAAAGACACTGTTCTTACGCAGGTGCCTCCGGGCGTTCTTTGCTATGTGCCATGTACACAGACGATGAGGACAACCAGGGAGTACCACTTCAATAGCCCTTCGCATTGCTTCATCCCCATCAGTCAAAACAGCAACAGGCCTTTTGTTATTCATAGACGATATAAAGGTCTCCAAAACCCATGTGTAAGTCTCAATCGTTTCATCCATGAGTAATGCAAAACCAAAAACTGTGGTCGATAAATGATTGTTTGAACCAACAAACAACACTAACGGCTTCTCATAAGGATTGGTTTTGTAGGTACTATCAAACACCAGGACATCTCCAAAACAAGTATAATCCACTAGAGAATTAGAGTCTCTCCAAAACATATTCGCCAACCTGTTATCTTCATCTATGCTAAACTTGCAGTAGAAATGCGAGTCTGTGGCAACTTTGCCTCTCATATATGCAAGTGCAGCTTCTGCATCACCCTCAAGTAAAATTTCTCGGCGTCTTGAATCTAACTTGTTGTACAAGTCCTTCATAATAAACCCGACATTCTTAAAACCTCCTGATCTATCAACAATGTATTCATATGTATGACAAGGCTTAACAGACACTCTCTGCATAGATGTGGCCAGTGCTAAATGATGATCTTCAACTGATCTGTGTGATCGAAGAAGATGCGACTCATGTGCTTGTGCAAGCTGATGTGAGTGGTTCGTTATGAAATCATCAACAATATAGGCATTAATATTCGAACGGTACCTTACTTTGAACAAGCATGGACAACTGAATCTTGTTTCTTTCTTTGGCCTGCGAACTCTTTTCTTGTTACTCATGTACTCTTCTCTTCTTTTCCCTTGAGCAGAACAAACCAATCGCAATGAAGTGACTCTCCCTGTTGTGCGTATACTTAATCTCTTGTAGTCGTTTCTAACATCAAAACCCATGGCCTTTGCATAAGCATTGTAAAAGGACTCAGCTTCCTCCACAGTATTAAACTCCTGCCCTTTAAGATCTTCTGTAGACAACTTATCATACCGAACTCCCTTATATTGCATTTCATTACAGTCACTTCCATTACACATTGAAGATTCATACGATCCATCCATGCCTAAAATAAAATAAAATAAATTACAGAGATTGAGATTACAAACTAATATGCAACATATAATTAGATGGATTATCTATATCAAATTGAAACCTGTAGGATTATTAAAACAAAATTACTGTACTGGGAACAATATGTACGTACATAGTAGATCAATTTAAGGAAGAAACAGGGTTTGGGATTTGTAAAATGGAGTCTTTTGGGTGTTTTGGATTGTGGAGTAGATGATGCTGAAACAAAAGCTAGTTCCTCGTTTATATGGAAGATCAAAGTAAAAAGATTTTAGTTTATTGTCTCCTTCCATGACAATAAATGAATCAGCAGCTAGGCCTTTTTTTTTTTCTTTCTATTTTCAATAATGTTTACATTGGTTCAACTCAAGTGGGATGAGAATAACAAAAAAGATGCCTCAGTTTCCACCTGCAAGCCAACAAATAAGGTGCACCCATATTTCATATTTAATCTTGAATATCCAAAAGAATTTTTACCTTCAGATTGGACTACAATACATGCTCAAACTATTAATCGATAACAGTTACTTTCTATGTAGAAAAGCAGAAAATTGTCCTCAGTGCTGCTGTATCTTTAGTAGTTCAAGTCATCAAACATAACCTATAAACCCAAATCCGGAAACCTTTATTAGTCGATCTGGTACCATTGTCTTCTTAATTTCTTTTCAAATTTGAAACAACTCTCATTAAACTTTGCATATAAGCAGGGTGGTGAGACAATTACACCAAAGGAAGTGGAAATGGGTGGTTTTTGGAAGTCCAAAGGATCAACACCTGACACCTATAACACCAGTGCTGCATGATGACGCATATGAAAAAAAATTCTCGTTGTTTTTCACTACATCTACCGGATCTGTTTTCGAATATCAAATACCAAAACAATCATGTGAGTGCGGATTGAAAATAGTTAATTACTAAAAACTTTCTGTATCATGCACACTGAGGACAACTTTCCCTTATTAAATCTGACAAAGTTTTGTTGTTGACAAGTTTTCCACCTGTATTGTTGTTCAAGAATCTACCACATAACTACCCCTGCATACTGTATTGTTTTTAAAGCACCAAAAACCTATATAACACACTTAGTCATGAACTTCTAAATTCCACCTAAATAGAGGCCCCGAATATGATAATAATCATGAATCTTGGTGCAGCTACAAGATTGATGGCCTACTCACATATGTGTCAGAGACTAAATTAAGTAAAAGCATGATTAACCCACTCATCATTCTTCACCGTCTTTGCCGCAGGAGATTATAGAACAGAACAAGGCAAACTTAACCAACATTACAAGTAGAAGTAAGAACTAGAATAGAACACAAAGTTCAATCAAAACTGACAATGATGAGAAGAAGCAATCTGGTAGTGTCACAATGATAAGCTTTATAGCCATTCATTAATGGGACAGAGAGCTCAATTAAGTGTGGTATACAACTCCTGTCAATTTCATGTGCAACGCTCAACCTCAACGATTTGAAGATAAAGTACAAAAAACAAAAGAACAAAAAAACAAAAAAGAAGAAGAAAAACTCACGAACGCTCTTCCTTCTTCTTCTCCTTTTCTCCTCGATCTTCACTTTGTTCCCCGTGGTCCTTCAATCCTAGTTAATATTGCACATCATCATCCAATTCAAATCACACAAAATATCATCTCCACGTCATCCAATTTATATGAAACAAAAAGGAGAGGACAATCAGTTCTATTTCTATACCTGGTTGTGGTGTTTACTTGAAACAGAAAGGCGAGGACAGCTACATAGGCTAACGGGACAATTCTCGTTTTGTACGTACAAGAACAAATCTGGACTGAGTTTCTTCCTCTTTTCTTCGTCTTCTCTTCTCTTTTTCAATTTAGGGTTTTCTAAATTTTTTTTTTTTTGATATGTAATTGGGAATCTTAAAAAAAAAAAAAAAAAAAAAAGTAGATACAGGTTACCTGGTAAGCAGGTTACCACTATTGAATATTCCAAACCGTCAGATATATTCAACTTTTAATTAAATCCAACGGTCTAAAATATTCAAAAAACTTGATGTATGGCATACGTCAACATATACTAGAATTTTCCGATAATTTACACCCTAAATCATTTATGCTCATGCACTTTTAATGTCACGCCCCAATTTTTAACACAAAAATAAAAATCAATATATATAATTTCATAATTATACATGCGTGATGATTTAATTAGCATCAATACAAATACCTGGAAAACTTTTTCCTTTTAAACCAAGTGCATATTGATGCCTTGAACCCACAAAGTCAATATATACTCGCTCCATAGAGTTATATATTACACGAGTTTACAAATTAAATTGCCACAACAAGATAATAAGTAAATGCTCCTCATAGCTTACTACAAGCGGAAGTCTTAATTAACGGTAAAGTCACAAAAATTGCTTCCTACCGTAAAGCTGCAAAGACGCTACCTCAGCTTCTCTATATAAGAGCATAAGAGTCTTCTCTAAAATAGTATAGCAGTGTGCTTCCTATCTAAGTGTGAAGTAGTGTGCTTTCATTACAAGTAAGTATCTGTTCTCATTCTTATGGATAGCTAAACAGCTTTTGCTGTTTACCTGAGAATGAGGTTCCGAATGTTTAACATGTATGTATATTTGAATAAATAAATTCAGATGGTTGCTCACTCACTTCTTTAACCAATATAGTAGTTATTGTCATTACATTTCTATAATGATAATTGTGTTAAAGGAAAAGCACATTATGTGCCTTCGTCAAAGAAACAGACGAAGAGAGAATCAAACAATTACAAATCACAGCTCAATCAGCATTTAGTATCATAAATGTAATTGATATTTCCGTTGTAATCCTATCCCTATATAAAGAGGTTATGAATGAAAAGAGTAGACCAATTCCAATCCATTTTTACTTTAACATGTTATCAGCACGCTCAGAGCAAATAGCCAAGAAAAAAAACTGTAGTTTTCTAGTTTCTTTCCCGATCAAAAAAAAAAAATCAAAACCCTAAGAAGAAATTTTTTCTTCTTTTCTGCCGCAATTCTCCAAAAAAAAAAAAAAAAACCGGCAGCAACCTAGCCCATCTCGATCCGGCCAGCCTCAGCCTTGCCCAGCGCTGCACTCCTTCCCCGACCACCAGATCGGCCCCGCCCCGTCCAGCCTCCATCTCCATCGAATTGCTAAGGGCACCCAGATCGAATTGCTAAGGCCCCCCCCCCCCCCGGTCCAACTGCTTGCAACCCAGTTCGAATTCATCGTCCGTTCCCGGCATCGCCACCTCCGCCTTGGACAGGAGCCTCACCTGCACCGGAGTCATCTGCAGCAGCCTGCAAGGGCCTTCTCTGCACACAAGTCGCCTGCACAGATCCTGCCTGCCGCCTGCTGCCCCACCCGGACCTCGCCTAGCCAACGCCCCCGCATCTGCATCAGCAGCCCAGAAAACCAGAAAGAAAAACAGGAGGAGGAAGAAGACGTGCAGGAGAGAGAAAGAGAAAAAAAAAAGACGCGAAAAGAAAAAAAAAATAGAGAGAACAAAGGTGTGACCCGGCCCACAGAAACGGACCCGGCCCAACAATCTCATAAAAAAAAAAAAAACGGGCCTTGCGGCCCAGAAAAAAAAAAGAAAGAAGAAAAAAAAAAAACAAACAGGGCCCATTACTGAAAAAGAGACGAAGCGGCCTAGTGTCATAAGCACAAAAATATCGCTACGCACGCCTGCATCAACACGCGCGTGAGTTAGGATTGTTTTTCTCTAAACCAAGTATATTCTCTTTTATTTTCATACTATGGTATATTTAATTATTTATAATTAGAATTTTTATTTTTGAGCATGCTATTCTATTGCTTGTTATATATCTGATATATATTCGTGGAATCTAAAGCATGTGCACTTTATTTACATTTTCTATTTTTAAGCATGCTTTATACCTTATTGTTTATACCTTTAAGCATATTTTGTTATTAAGTATGTTTAATTAATTTCGATCATTTTAAGCATGCATTATTATTTATGTTTTATATCATTATATTTAAGCATGATTTATAATTATGTTTAGGCATGCTTTATATTTTATTGCTTATGTTTTTATTATGCAATTGTGAGCATGTTTTGTGAATTTTATTTACTCTTATATAATTATTCCTAAGCATGTCTTTATATTATGCTAAGCATGTCTATCCTAAGCATGTCTTTATATTATGCTATTGTTTATATTTTATTTTACGCATGATATATTATTACTATTATTATATGTAGCATATATTTTGTTGTATATTTGTGCAATTTGAGCATGTCATGTAGTTTATTTTTATATATGCAATGTTTTATTTATTATTAAATGTGTTATAGTTATTTTTGTAATACAACATATAAAATTCCATTTTGCCATGATAATGAAAATTCATGCGCATTATACACACACTTACTGTGATAAATTATTTTCACATAGCATCGAAAAAATGTGACCATTACGAATCTTGGTCTTGAAATCTAATTCATATATTTGGAAAATCATTTACGTGGATGTCTTTATGACTGCGTAATTTATATCTTCTCTCTTGTTTTATGTACTGACCCAACTCGACCTGAGTTTGACATCTTGGACTCAGAAGGACTTGAGTACCATCGTTGGGTTTCTGATATGGAAACTGTCTTTGTGGCAAAAGACTACACTGCCACCATTACTGATCCCAAAGATGATGAACTATCTAATAAGGTGAAAGCAGATGCCTTAATTTTTCTGAAGCGACATATTGATCCTAGCCTACGCTGGGAGTACCTTTAGTTGAAAACACCCAAAGCACTGTGGGATGCCCTTAAAGGACGTTTTGGGAACATTCACGATACTTTGCTCCCAGGACTGGCTGTTCAGTGGAATGGAATCCGCTTGCTTGACTATAAAACGGTCAATGACTTCAACAAGGACATGTTGCGCTTAAAGGCACGTCTCAATTTCTGTGGAAGGGAAATCACAGAAGATGATATGATCTACAAGACTCTTACCACCTTTCCTAATTAAGCTTTTATACTAGCGAACCAGTATCAGTTGGATTATGACAACAAAAGAATCACAACCTTCAATAAGTTGATAAGCCTACTGCAAGTGGCTGAGAGACAAAATAAGATTCTCTTGAATAACAATGCCAGGCCCACTGGGACAAAGAAAATTTCCGAGGCTAATTATGGAAAAATGAAAGGTGGAAATAACTCCAATGCAAGGGGGTATAGACGTGATGATCCCTACCCACGTGGCAACAATGCACCACGTGGAAAGGGACATGGGGATCATGGAAACAAGATGCCAAAGGAAAGAGTTGACAATGAACCATGCTATAGGTGTGGATTCATTGGGCATTGGTACAAGAACTGCCAAGCAAACAACAAAGTAGCAGCCAATTACAAGAGGTATAGAGAGTTTAAAGAACAAGTGGCTCACTATATGGAAGAAGGAGGTCATGACCTAGACGTCAACCTTATAGTTGCAGACTCCAATGGCAAAGAGGAACTTGCTAAGTCAATGGATGCTCTCAATCTTGACTGATCTGCTTTATTCATTTTATTTTCCAAAAACAGTTGTGAAGGCATAATGCCTCATTTTTAATTAGACTATTGTTTGGTCTTAAAGTTTATTTTCAATCATGGATTGATAAATAAGATTTCTGAACAAGACCTTGATTTGATTATCGTTGGCTTATTAATAAATTGTGAATTTTATTCCGGAGCACTGAATTTATTCAAATTTATTTACTATACACATATTTACATGGTTCGACATAGCACTATAAAGATGTAAAGCAATACATCTAGAGAAAAGTTATTAGAATGAAAAGAATACCATTCTACGCAAATAGAAATACTCTAAAGAATATGAGTTATATTTTCTAAATACCTCCCATTTATTTGTAAGAATGAATGGAGGAGAACTTGAGTGCTTAGATGATAGTGGGATTACCCACACAATATTAAGAAATAGGCAATTATTCATTGAACGAATAGCCTATAATTCCTCTGTGACTACGATAATTGGATTATCAAAACTAATAAAATGACGAGGAACTGCCAATTTTTTGCTGCCTAATGGCGCAACATTTCAAGTCACAGACGCTCTATATGCACCAAGAGCTAATCGAACCTTGTTAAAGTTTCAAAGCTATTTGTGCCAACGGTTATCATGTAAAAACACACCGTGAGAATGAAACTGAATACCTTGATATTACATCTAATGACTGTGGAAGGAAACGCATCTTAGAGAAACTTATGAGTCAATCTAGTGGACTGTACCTCACTACGATTCGGATCATTGAATCCTATACTGTCACCAACAATGAAATGTGGGACACTGACTCATACAGGCTTTTGCATGACCGCCTATGGCACCGAGGTCGTGACATGATGATCCGTATTTTTCAAGAACTCACACGGACATCCCTTCTTTCGAGTGAAAAATGGGAGAAAAATCCGCCACACTGCAAGGTGTCGATTCTAGGATTGCTCAAATGCAGTCATTGCTTTCTGAAGTACCAGAAGCACTACCTCCCTCCCATTATGCCTCATTGACTATTTCAAAGGCACATCACTCATTTTACAAAGCCTGCTGTTTAGCAAAAACAGGATCGAGACCTTCCTATGCTAAAGATACAAAACAAAACATTCCATTCTTACAAAGGATACAAAGAAATGTATGTGGACCTATCCATCCAGAATGCGGACCATTCAAGTACTTTATGGTTCTGGTGGATGCTTCGACAATCTGGTCACATGTCGTTTTATTGTCCACAAGAAATGCTGCAACACTTGTAGCATAGATTATACGTTTAAGGGCTCACCACCCTGATCCCTATCAAGTCTATAAGGCTTGATAACGATAGAGTTTACATCAAAAGCATTTGATGATTATTGCATGTCTATCGGGATTGATGTAGAGCATCCTGTACCCCATATGCATACACAAAATGGTCTCGCAGAAACCACCATTAAAAGGTTACAGATGGTGGCTAGGGCATTGGTTATGCGCACCAACATGCCCATATCTACATGGGGTTATGTAATATTGCACCCAGCTTTACTTATTCGTTTAAGACCCACAGCTAGCCAACCATTTTCTGCGTACCAGTTGGTAACTGGATATAAGCCTGACACTTCACACTTACGCATATTTGGTTGAGCAGTATATGTGCCTATTGCGCCCCCACAGCGCACCAAAATGGGTCCTCAGAGACGATTAAGTATTTATGTTGGATACGAATCCCCAACATTTATCCGCTATTTGGAAACCTTGACAGGCGATCTCTCTACCGCTAGATTTGCGGATTGTCACTTTGATGAGACAGTCTTCCCGTCGTTAGGGGGAGATAGGAAAAAGGATTTTCCAAAGGAACGACAGGGATTGTCGTGGTTTGTTCCCACTCTGTCTCATTTTGATCCCCGCACTTCACAATGTGAAAGTGAAGTGAAAAGAATAATCGATCTTCAGAACGTAGCAGATTCGATGCCTGATGAGTTTACTGATATCGTAAAGGTGACGAGATCACATATACCAGCTGCAAATGTGCCTGCAAGGTTAGAAGTCCCCAACAAGGGGCACGGTGCCGCAGATAGAGGCACTGCAACCGCACTTAGTGGAGGTGTGGTTGAGGCCGTGGCTCCCCAAGGAAGAGGGGGAGGTCACTTGGTTCGATTGAGACTCACCCAAGGAAGGAAGAAGAGGGTGGGTAAGGCACAAACCAATCGTCAATGTATAGAATCCCTCTCATGAGATTGTCTCTGATTATTGTTATGTCCATGAATCAATACTGGAGGACGCTCCGATGTTTGAAATGATTCCAGAGAACAAAGAAATCTCAAAGGATTACGAGAGTACATATGAGTTGATAGAAAGATCTTCCATACACATTGATGATATATACTGTTGCTCAAGGAATCATAGAGCATGATGATATCGAACCACGCTCTGTTGAAAAATGTCAACAAAGAGCAGATTGGCCTAAATGGAATGAATCAATCCAGGTAGAATTAGATTCTCTGACAAAGAGACAGGTATTTGGTCCGGTAGTGCTAACCCAACCAAGTGTAAAGCCTGTAGGACATATATGGACTTTTGTCAGAAAGCGTAATGAGAAGAATGAAGTCCTGAGGTACAAGGCTCGCCTTATGGCGCAAGGTTTCTCACAACGCCCTGGAATTGACTACGAGGAGACATACTCTCCCGTAATGGACGTTATAACGTTCCGCTATTTAGTTAGCTTAGTAATTCCCGAAGGACTGGAAATGCAGCTCATGGATGTGGTTACTGAATATCTCCATGGGGATCTAGATTCAGAGATATATAAGAAAGTGCCTGATGGCCTTACATTACCTATGCCAAGTGACTCTAAACCACGGAGTGCGTTTTGCAACTAGGTTGAAACGCTCACTTTACGGACTAAAACAATCCAGGCGGATGTAGTATACCCGTCTAAGTGACTACTTGATTGGGAAGGGATATAAGAACGATGAATTATGCCCCTGCGTATTCATAAAGAAAACAAGTTCCGGATTTGCAATTGTAGCAGTATATGTCAATGATATGAACATAACAGGTACTCTTGATGAAATAAGAGAAACCGCGAGCTACTTGAAATCCGAATTTGAGATGAAGGATCTTGGGAAAACTCGATTCTATCTAGGTCTTGAACTAGAACACCGAGTTTGTGGAATATTAATCCACCAGTCTGCATATATCCAAAATTCAGGCCATATAACATGGACAAAGCACATCCTGCTAGCACTCCCATGATCGGTCGAAGTTTGGATGCAAGGAAAGATCCATTTCGTTCAAAGGAAGATGACGAACAAGCGTTGGGAGCTGAAATTTCCTATCTAAGTGCAATAGGCGCATTATTGGACTTAGCCCAATTTACTCGACCAGACATTGCATTCTCAATGAACTTGTTAGCTAGATTTAGCTCAGCGCCAACGCAGCGTCACTGGAATGGTATCAAGAACATTTTCGATACCTAAAAGGAACCATTAACTTGGGACTGTTCTTTCCCTACAGGGAGGCAAGAGGGACCGCAGATGGAACTGCAATCCCTAAAGGAAATGTTGATGGCGAAAGCGCCACTCCCTACACCGAAACTCCAAATGACGTTTTGGTTGGTTTTGCTGATACTGGGTATCTCTCTGACCCACATAAAGGTCGTTCCCAAACTGGTTATGTATTTACCAATAGGAACACGGCGATATCTTGGAGATCAACCAAGCAAACCCTTGTGGCTACCTCCTCGAACCACTCAGAGATCATTGTTGTACATGAGGCGGTTCGTGAGTGTGTATGGTTAAGAACTATCATTGCACATATTCGAGGGATTAGTGGTTTGAGTTCTACCACTGAAGAGCCTACTTGCATTTATGAAGATAATGCAACTTGCATCAGACATATAAAGCTAAGATATATCAAGGGGATAATACAAAACACATATCGCCAAAGTTGTTCTACAATCAGCAACAACAGACCCTTCTCAAGATTCAAGTGAATCAAGCAAGGTCTGAGGAGAATGTGGCAGATTTGTTCACCAAATCACTGCCTAAGGCCACATTTGAGAAACATGTGAAAAGTATAGGAATGCGAAGACTTTCCAAGCTCACTTGATTAATGTAATGATCAGGGGGAGGTGTAGACGTCAGGGGGAGTCTAACACACACATGTCATTCTTAAATGTAGAAGGTGCGTTGTGCTCTTTTCCTTCGACCAAGTTTTATTTTTGTCCCACAGGGTTTTTATTGTTACTTGGCAAGGTTTTTAGTGAGGCAACAACTCATGCACCATTTCGTCTTTGACTTGGCACAAGGGGGAGTGTTAAAGGAAAAGCACATTATGTGCCTTCGTCAAAGAAACAAACGAAGAGAGAATCAAGCAATTACAAATCACAGCTCAATCAGCATTTAGAATCATAAATGTAATCGATATTTCCGTTGTAATCCTATCCCTATATAAAGGGGTTATGAATGAAATGAGTAGACCAATTCCAATCCATTTTTACTTTAACAAATTGTCATTTATATTTTACTATTTCAATGCATGCATCCTATGGAAATCTAAGGTTCTAAACTTTACTATTCACCTAAAAAAAAAAATCAGTTTTAAAACAAAAAAATTAGGACAAGCAGCACTGATTCCGCCTGTTAAAGTAACCGCTAGGCAGGAGGCCGTTAGGTGAAAAACTTGGGCATGTTGAAGGCTAGTCTTGTTTTTGTTTTTGCCATTTTAAATACTGTTCCTTTTTGTTGAATAGGATTGAAAAGGAAATCACGGGTCAACATAGGATACAAAGGGCATTTTTTCTGAAAAAAACCATCTCTAGTTGTCTTTTTCTATCAGCAACAGTGTAATACAAAAATGTTGGGTAGTTGGGAAAAATACAGAGGCTTTTTGGGTATACGGGAAAATACCCTTTTTATAAACCTATTATAACTTGTGGTGTATAGATTGACGACAACAACAAAAAAAAACGAAGAAACAGAAAAAAAAAAAAAAAAAAACAAAAAAAAACAAAAAAAAAAAAATGAAGAAACAAAAAAAAATAAAAAAAACAAAGAAACCAAAAAAAGAAAAAGAAAAAACTAAAAAACAGAAAGAAAAAAATTTATTTTTTTTAATTTTTTTTTATGTTGAAATGACCATTTTAGCCCTCAAAAGTCAAACGTAACGTCCAATTTGGACGGAATAGTAGAAATTGAACACGGCTAATTGAAATTGGAAAGTTTATGGGGTAAAAATTCAAAATTAAAAGTAGAGGGGGTGAAATGATGACACCCCCAAACCTTAGGGGGGTAAACTGAAATTAATCCTTATTTTTATCAAATGGGGACACTTCATATGTCTCTCTTCTAACTAAAGCCTATTGATCACTTAAAGGCACACATATCATCTTCTGTGCCTATTGATCACTTAAAGGCACACATTCTTCATCCTTAGGCCCTTTTTCTAGTAGTGTGTGAAAGTGAGTTAGAATTGAGATAGATTTCGAGATTTGATGTCATTCAAATCCCCAAACTCAACATATGTAAATGCACACAACAACCCCGTTCCCAAATACACAAGACTTTGAAAATATTTATACTATTGAAAATAAAGTCATCATGGTACATATATGCCATGTTAATCATATATCTCAAACCCAACGTTTTGTTTTTTGAAATGCAAACCCAACGTTTTGATACTTGCAATTGCAAACTTGGATCTTGTGTTCCGTTATGAACACATCTTGACTTGTGTGTGTGTTTTTTTTTTTTTTGGAAAGGGTTTTTATTATTTTATTTATTTTATTTATTTTTATATATTGATGATGAGACCTTCAAAAAAAAAAAAATCAGACTTCATAATCATCCCAAAACTCTAACTAAATCACAGTCAGACTAAATTCGTCATTATTCACATTCGATCCCAAACTCAATTCTTCACCACAATCCTTAATCCCTAATTAATCATCGTCCAATCCCACAAGCCTAATTAATCAGCCAAACTAATCACAATTACTCACCCCTAATTAATCACAGTAAGACAACTCAAACCCAAATCCATGATCTTGTCTTTGTTTTTTTCTTTTTTGTTTGTTTTGGTTTTTTTGATCTTTTTTTTTTTTTTTAACGAAATATCATTATGTTGATGATCAGACTCCATATAATCATCCCAAAACACTTAACTAATCTAATCACAGCCACCCACCCTAAAATCATGAGTATTCACATTCGAGCCCAAACCCAATTGTTCCCCTAAGGATCCCTAATTAATCATCCCCAATCCCTAAAACGTAATTAATCAGCCAAAACCCTAACTAATCACAATTACCCACCCCTTCACAGTAGACATTTCCAAACCCAATCCTAATCCCAAACTCTTCCGTCGACTTGATTAGTAATTAGATCAATAAACAGATCGAAAAATTCCTCATCACCATCATCATCATCATCATCAGATCCAGTCTCCTCGTTTTCAATCCAAACAAACTCAAATCGCTCATCAACATCCTCGTCCTCCAAATACCCATTCGGTAAGAGATCTACCACACTGAGTTGGATGTCCATCGGAGCAGCACCATCGTCGACAACCATATCGGCGTCCCCAACGGACGGCGCCATTTCGATCGGTTTGATTGACATAGCGACTGAAAAGAAAAGGAGAGAAATCGATATCGGAAAATAGAAAGCTGGATCGGAGAATTGCAAACCCTAATTCCTTTGTTTCCAGAATGCTTCGATCGGTTTGTGTTGAGAATTGAGAGCACTGTGGTTGCGGTGGGTGTCTGCCAGCTCTATTTATAGACTTTCCGCTTTGTGAAAGGACTGACTTGTCCTTATAATGTTAATAATTAATATTAGTTATAATTGCCAATTTGCTTTTATTACTGTGGAGCTCACTCCAGCTAATAATGTTAAGATAATTGATATCAGCTGTCCAGTATTTATTTTTGGATAATTTCTCTTTAGTATTTTTTTTTTTTGTTTAACTAAAAGAAAAATAGGAGTTATTTGACCGAATTATGCATACTAATAATTTTGTAAAAAGAATCATTTTAATTGAAAATGAAAAGATAAACAATTGTATTCCAAACCTATATCTATAGTAAATATTAATAGAACAGGCTTTGTTAGCCAAAACTAAAAAAATGTACTAAAATACCCTTAAAATATTAAAAAACAAAGCACAATTTTCATTCTACAGGACATAATCGTCAAAACACTAAAACAATAAAAAAAATATATTAACTACCCATTTTTAAATTGATAACCACCCATTTTTCCACACCCAGAGGGTGTGAGCAGTTTCTAGTATATTATAAAGTGAAGACACATCAATAACTGCTATTAATGGTTTTCTTTGTCAAACACGGGTGGCTGTTACTTATAGTCTTGATTTCAAATGGCTCATGTAGTGCTGGTTCATCCATCCCGTTCGAAAAAATAAAACCGCGCGATGCTGTGGGAAAATATCATATATAGTAAATGTTAACCAAAAATGTTATTGTTTTACATACTACATTTTGCAGAATTGTAAAAAAAACGTTGTTTATGGAAACCCAAACCATCATGTTTCATTCGTCCATACGCAATTTCCACTTCCATTTTAATACATAGTGGAATAGTGGATTTTATATCCAAATTTCATAAAACAGAAGTTTTGAGCAGGAGCGGGCGCTTTAACCTAGCTTGTCTATTTACTATTTTACAGTTTTCAAAAAATTCTTATTCTATCAGCCAAAAAAAAATTTGCTAACCGAAGATGTGTCTTTTTTTTTTTGTCTGGAGCTAACTGAAGATGTTGTTTATATACAACTTACAAAAATGGTTAGTCCTTAGCAACGTATTCTACCTTAATTCTAAGTTCGAACCAATCAATTTACATGAGGTCTTCATTGGTATCATCTTTTTTGGTTCATTTGCTTGGAAGTTCTCTTCTGTGTTAGTGGAAGCTTTATTTGCTGTGAATGTGATGAACTGCCACTGAAATGTTGGGCAGTAAGATGAGAGAAAAAATAAATCAGACTACAAAATGTAAAAAGAAGCAAGATATGGGGATATAAGTTAAGTAGCTTAGGAGGTCAAATTTATCTTAGAGACATGATCATAATGAAGTTTGGTATCTGAAAGTGCAAGACTGCAAGTTATGGTTTCAGAAAGGTCCCTATTACGAGTTCAGCTTGCCTCAGTTAATTACATAAAAGAGTTTATGAATATGAGTAATGAAACACATAATGAAGCTATCCTTATATGAAGGTTCATAGAAAAATTCAAATTACCAACATATATCAAAACTCAAAATTCATCACGTCACAGCAACAATTCTTGTGCTTTTGAACAATAAAATAAGATATTATTGAAGTTTTTTTAGATCATTATTTAAGCAGAAACTGTAAGAACATTAGACCATTGATAAATGAACTATTAGATGTTTCTTTTTTTATCATACAGGTCTTCTAAACTCATACATATGCAAATAAAATTATTGATTTAGCATCACAAATGAGTTTCAACCTATGAATGTTGTAGAATTTCCTGAGTTCTAACTCGATACTGATGGTCTGAACTAGACTCATGTAAATCGCACCATTGGCATTGTTCTTTCATATTTCTACAATTGCAGTGAAGCCAACTACATAACATGTGTAGTTGGCATGAGATACAAACTTGTGCCTAGGGCTGTCAATTCCGACACGACCCGATAACACGACTCTAAACCTGCACGAAATAAAGCAGGTTGAACCCGCACGATTAAAAAGCGGGTCGGCTGTGGGTCAACCCGCCATGACCCATTTAATAAATGGGTCGGCCACGGGTCAACCCGCCAACACAAAGTGAACCCGTATAACCCGATTATACTATACTTCTTCTTGAAATTTTGAACGTTAGGAGTATTTGATCATAAGATTAGACAATTTGAAATATTTTGCTTTATAATGATTGGATTTAATTATTTATGAATATATATAATTATTTATATTCTTCGTCTTGTGGAGTTTTAGTGAATTTAATCAATTTTTGCATTTTTTTTTAGTTAAATGGGTCGCATTGTTAACCCTTAAATGGGTCATTTTGTCTAACACGACATGACCTATTTGTTAAATGGATTAAGCGGGTTGGAAACGGGTAACCCGTTTAATAAATAGGTTGGGTTTGAGTTTAAATTTTTGACACGATTATTAAATGGGTTGGGTTTGAGTTTGTATCTTGCGACACGACAAATACCTTGACCCGACACGAACCCAACCCGACACGACTCATTGACAGAACTACTTGTGCCCAATTTCAGTAAAGATTGAAATGAGGTGGTCTTCATCATCAACCTCCCACTTTAAATATGCCATACTCACCCCTTGGCTGAGGTCTCTATAAGGAAAACTACGTTTAGGGAAAGGACGCCCTCTTAGTTTTCTTATATGCTATGTTGCCTGGCTTTTCTTCTTTGTAGGCACGATATTTCCATTTTGCTGGTCTTCTTAATGGTCTAGCATCTAACATAGAATCTGAAAAGAGAACAAACCAAAAATGGATCGAGAAGAAGCGAAAAACTTCCACTAAGGGATCCATTTCTTTGGCCATTTTAAGGGATCCCTTGTGGGAATCACTTTTGATAGCATTTCGGCATCTCGACCATTCATTTTTTTTTTTCCTAATGTACAGATCATTTATACAAGTTTTCAGCCAAATTGATGATTGTTAAAGTATCGAACTAGTTTAAATCAATGGACGAACCAAATCTGTCTAATCTGAACCGTTCGTGTTTATAATTGTAAATCACAATTTTGGCTAAAAATTCGCAAAAGTGATCTACTCATATAGACCTAAAAACAGAATGGTGGAGATGTGAATATGTGATAGAAAAGTGGGTCTATACGCTATCCCTTAAAATAGCCAAAAAAATGGATCCCTCACTAGAAGGGCTATGTGTGTGTGTATCAATTTTATGATTAAATCGGGTTTAATATAGTGGATTAGTCAGGTTGTCTCATGACTGCTATTGGTCAATATTGATAATTCTATATAAAAAAGTGTTCACATTTTGATCAATAATTTGTTTTTATGTCTGTGCAAACAAATTACGAGATGATTATCATACATCATAATAGTACTTGCTTGTAGCATTTACTTTGGCTCATGCATATAAGTAAATAAAAGAGCAAATTTTATTTTATTTCCCTGATCTTTACACCCTAAATCATTTATGCTCCTGCACTTTTAATGTCACGCCCCGATTTTTAACACAAAAATAAAAATCAATATATATAATCTCATAATTATACATGCGTGATGATTCAGCATCAATACAAATACCTTGAAAACTTTTTCCTTTTAAACCAAGTGCATACTGATGCCTTGAACCCACAAAGTCAATACATACTCGCTCCATAGAGTTATATATTACACGAGTTTACAAATTAAATTGCCACAACAAGATAATAAGTAAATGCTCCTTATAGCTTACTACAAGCGGAAGTCTTAATTAACGGTAAAGTCACAAAAATTGCTTCCTACCGTAAAGCTGCAAAGACACTACCTCAGCTTCAATCACGATTATCCTGACCTGTAGGATTAACCCCTACACTGTTGAACGGTGCACTGGGTTGTCACACAACAAACCCAGTAAGCTTTTGCAAACTCGTATGAGTAACTCAAAACACACACACACTCACCCAACAAGGAAACCCATCAACTCGTGAAAAAGGAACACACACCTTGTTTTCCCAAAACAACCCATTCTTTTCCCAAAAGAACACAACACAATTACCCCGTGACAAAAGTCATATTAGTTGAAACTCTGATAATTCAATATGCATTTCCCCAAAATCACAACAAAAAGTCACACAGTGACAAAATCATATAAATTGAAACTCTGACAATTTAAATATGATACACAAGTCCTCCCTGGACATTCGAAAGAAAGAACCCCCAAACTCCCTTTTAAAACACGTTATCAAATCAACAAAAGTCACTCCATGACAAAATCATAATAATTGAAACTCTGACAATTAAATATGATACACAAGTCCTATCTGGACATTTAAAAGAAAGAATCCCCGAAACTCCCTTTTAAAACACGTTCTCAAATCAACAAAAGTCACCCCGTGACAAAATCATAATAATTGAAACTCTGACGATTAAATATGATACACAAGTCCTCCCTGAACATTTAAAAGAAAGAATCCCCGAAACTCCCTTTTAAAAACACGTATTCATGAGCATCAAATAGCTCCCCGCTACCCCCCATGAAGCATGTACAATGGCAATAGACTAGAGCTCTAACTGATCGTATCCACAAACCTGGCCAAAGGCGTGAAGTCCCGATATATTTGCTTGAGGTCACTCCCAGCAACCCCGAATCCTCAGACCTCTCCGGTCATCAGATCAAAACATTTCAAAGCAGTCACTCAGGACCAAAAGTTACTCAACTCTCAAAAGGAGATGTCACCCCGTGACCTCAATCATCAGACCTCCCCTGTCGTCAATCAAAACATTAAGCAAGTCGCTCTGGACCCAAAATGTTAAATCAAATTAAAAGGAGAAATCACCACTTGTGACTCTCAGATCTTCCGACCCCCGGTCGTTAGATCAAAACAATTAAGCAACTCACACCAAATCTTGACACTTTCCAAACAATAGAAATTCCCAATTCCTAAAACAATGTTTCCTGAAAAGTCAAGCCTCAAAACAATAGAATGAAACCCATCAATATCTATTGCTTAATTCACCCCTCAATTCATAAGAATATACATATTTCACGTAAATATATATATATATACACACGTGGTCATTCACTCAGGAAAGCCACTAATATCAACTATAGTTTGCAATTAACTAAATAACTTTCAAAACAATAAAGGTAACTTCGTTTGTAAATGAACATTGTGAGATTACTCACCTCAGAATTCCCGCTGTGTCTTCTATACAGAACTGAACTCACACTTTCACTAACAACTCGTCCAAATCACCTTGAGAAGCTCCTAATCACCAATGGTCTCAAATCAGAATACGAATCATGAAGTGGATAAAGTTCGAATCCCCAAATCGAACAACAACCCTAAAAGTAACTCTAATCAAGGTCAAACCTTATCCAAGACCATCTAAAGTCTCAGGAATGCTTTTACGATCAATGTGACAAAACCACTAGTCAATCGGATAGTTAGATCCTCACGGATCGATAACCGAAACTATCAAAATCACATAAACCCTAACAAGCTCATACGATCTCCAAAAATTAAGTATTGTATATCAAAATGCTCGTATTGACTAGTAGATCAAAATCAAGAACAGAAACTATCCCTGAGGTGGGCGGAAACAAACGAAAAACACCACCACAGTGGAGACAGAGCCGTCGGTCCAAAGTCAGAATTTGGCAAAACTTCCAACACTAAAGATCTTCATCTCAACTCCAATTACAACTTTCATATCTACACCAACATCAAATTATAAACCAATCAATCGAATTTTACTTTAGAACAAATATGGCCTATTGAAACCCTAGAATTTCAAAACTTCAATTCGTCTTCCACAAGTGAAATTGTTCCAAGCTACCTTAGGAGAAGCATCTACGTCCTCTGGGCTCCAAAAGCCCTCAAGAATCACCGGCAAAGGTGGTCGGAATCTCCAGTTCCGATGAAGGCGATTTCTTCCTTGTCACAGCTTCTTCTCAGCCTTGCAGTGCCCACCACAGCTCGAATCGTGAAGAATCACTTCCACAAACGTGTAGAGGAGGTTGAGGCGAAGAAAGCCCAATTGAAATCGTGTTCGATGGTGGCCGGAGGAGGAAGAACGAAGTTGGCGAAGTGGAGAGGCAGACGCGTGCTTGGGAGAGAGAAATTACTTCCGAAAATGGAAAGTCTGACTTTTTTTTTATATTTTTCCGGAAAAATCCCATATATACCAAAATGGAAACTTTTTCCGATAGTCATAACTTCTTTATACGAACTCCGATTTCCACGTCCACATATTCACGAACTTGTATCGACACTCTCTATGACTTTTGTGAAGGAAGTTTTTGGATAATCTCAACGAATAAAAAGTCAACCCTTGCGCGCCCCCCCCCCCCTCCTTAAAATGACACTTCCTGAATAATTATTCGCCTGAAACACTTCCGCTCCACCCACGAGCCATGAAATCATCCAATAACCACTAATTAAATTTCGGAAAATCCTCAGAAAATAAAAACAAATTTTCGGGGCATCACATTTAATTTCATCATGGGTGCCCCTGTGCTTACCAATTTTAATCAATCTTGTCTAACCATTGTGTGATGTATTATGAAATTGTACGTGTAACACACAATATATTTTGCATGCCATATTAGTGAATCATCATCATATATGAGAGCTGATTAGAACCACCAATTTACAAAATACTTGACAAAAAAACTAATACATCTTCATGGAAAAGATACTCAAAGATATCAAAATCTTAAAATTATTGTATTGCAGAAAAAACTGTGTGTTCTAGCCATTCGAACTTGTCACAATATTTTATGAAACTTGATGTAAATGATTTTTTTTTTTTTATGAAATAAACACATATACAATAACTGGTCTTTTTTTTTTCAAAAAAAAAAAAAACACTTGGCCCACCATATCCTTACATATGTTAATGAGAGTCGAACTCATGACATTTACAATGTTGGAATTATAATTTACCAATAGATCATAACTCACCGGCACAACTAGTCTGTTGTGACTTGAACTCACTACCTCTCGCTTATAAAGGGGAGACTTATGGTACTGAGCAAATGAAAAACTTTCTTGGTCTACATGGAAAATGAAAATGGAAAAAGAAAAAAGTCAATAGTATAATAGTGTGAGTTGGTACAGATTATAGAATGAGTCTATCTTGGGAACGCGCCTCAAGTGCCCTCTTTTCTGGGTTAATAGGGCTTTAATTCTGGGCAATTCCTTTAATCCCTTTCCTTCTAATTCCCTGGTTCAATTAGATATAGGGATGGCAATGGGGTGGGTTGGGGATGGGGATCACAATACCATCCCCATCCCCGGGGTCATTTTCTACCCCCATCCCCGCCCCAATCCCCAATAAAAATATGTTGGAGATTCCCCGTCCCCATCCCCATTGGGGACTAAGCCTCCAAACCCGCCCCAAATCCCCAATAAGAATTTAATAAATAAAATAATTATTTCTCATATTGTCTTTTTTAAAATCAAAATCTACAACAAATAAATTTAAAATATGATTAAATTCATAAATCATAATTCAGTGAGTGCAAAAGTCAAAACACCATTACAGTAAAACTGTAGCTATTAAAGTAAAGTAGTAAATGTATATATTTGTGATTTATATTATAAAAAATAAATTAAAATATATTTATATATTATTGGGGCGGGTTTGGGGATGGAGATCACAATACCATCCCCGCCCCATCCCCAATCTTAGATAGCGGGGATCGGGGATCGGGGATCCCCATCCCCATTCCCCATTTGTCCCCGAATTCTCTCCCCATTAGGGGTGGGTATCCAATGGAGCTCCGCCCCGCTGGGGATTTTTGCCATCCCTAATTAGATATGTCGCTGGCAAGACTAATGGCTGACCGAGAGTCGTTTCTTTATGGAAAGTACGTATTTGTCCATTGAAGATGGGTTGGATCAACTCAATAAGCATCTTCTGCTTCATTCTATTCATCGAACTTAAATACAAAATCATTTGTCCCGAATTTTTTATAGGATCATATGTGCCCTTGTACACTCTAATTTAATCAATTGTAACCAATCAATCGTGGCCGACTCTCATCTAATCCATCAATTACTTCACAAAATTGTTGACGTGACGAGCTCACTAAAACCAATGCCACGGGATCAAGTAGAAAAGATTGACGAGCAGTTTATATTATTAGGATCAAGTAGACACATTCAAACTCAATATAATCTAAAGTTCCCAAAGCGATATGAAGCCACATCGATAATTTAGACTACCGGTCCATTGAGGCATTGAACTGAAAAGACTCGATAGAGAGACACTCGGTAAATTGATCATTGGACTTGGCCCAACTCGAGAATGAATTTTCAGGCATTCAAGCTCTTCTTTGTATGTTCCCCGTCAGCTACTCTATCATTTTGTTAAGACAAGAAAAGTAACAAGTAAACAAGGTACTTCACAATTTCATGAACTGGGGATTTCAGATGCATATCCTGTTTCAACAAAAACATCTTAGGAACAAAAGACGGCTATATATACCAAATGTAAGGAGCAGTACAAACAACTGAAACAAGGGTATCCTATCAATAGGAAACATTAAAGAATGTAAAATATTTTTACTACCCATCAAGTTGTTTCACAAATGTCTATAAGACTAAAATAGATGTAGTGTTGATATGAATCGACAGAAAAGATCATAGGGCGAAAGGTTTCGTGTACACATCGAACGGCTCACAGGAAGTTAATTGAGGCTCCTGTAACAAGCAAAACAAAACGGCACATCAATGACAATAAATTGCAATATTAAGTTAAAATAAATATATGAGAACTTAATTTTACCGGATGCTTATAAACTAATAAAGACTCCTTTGCAGATGATGCTTTTTTTCATACAGAAAGCCTATAGTGATATAACAACGACTATTATTGAACTTTCAATACCAATACAAAGAATGTCGTGCAAGCCAATACCTGTCTTAGCCTACCACCACCAGAGCCCGTACTTCGAATGATATTACGCATAGAATTGAGTATGCTTCCATATGTGGCTGCCTGTCCGCGCTCGATTGCTTGGATGAAGCAGAAAGTCATGGCACTGGTTGATGTGATCTTGGATAGAGCCTTTACCCCAAAAAGCATCAGTCAGATGTTGTGGAAATTGAATCTATAAACATTACTGAACTCGAGACATTTTTTTTCCTTGTCAAACTTACTGATGTATCAGCAGAGGTTTGATCGTCATCACAACCACTGATAGATATAACTTCTCCACCACTTGTTCCTTTCCATATGCCTGATCTAGGGCGATGATCCTCCCATACATATTTTCCACCCCTAAATCAACAAGGGATATCCACATATACAAATCTTATTTTAGAAGAGGGACTATAGGTAAACATAGAGAAAGCCAAGCAAGACATGCATAACTTCATATTACAACTACTAACCTGTTCATTCTGCAAAGGAATGGCAAATCCAGTACAGTGCCACTATGACCAGAGTCTATAATTGCATGAAGCTTGACCCCATGTGGAATGGGCCTAACAATTGTTGCATTTATCTCATCATCGACAATCATACCCTGGGTTTCAAAGTCAAGGGGACAAAGGGTTTCATCATATCCATCAACTTCATCACCATGATAATCCCTCTGCCGTGAACCATGACCAGAGTAGTGAAACACAAGGGAGTCACCTGGTTGGCATCCTTGTACAAGCCAATGTAATGCCATTCTAATGTTGTATCTATTTGGAATCTTAGCTGGCTGAGTTTCTTCTTCTGCAGTACAAAATATGTAAAGAATTAATAGTATACATGTTAAAAAATAAGAATACAAAATACAATTTGCTAAAGGCTATTTACTTTTGCTTCGTATTTGCCAAATGATTTGCATCAAGACAAATTTGCAAGCATTTTCTTTGAGATGGATATATAATTTTTCTGTGTCATTTGGTTACTAGAAAAGGATAATTTCTAGTTGAATATAATAATTATATATAACAAGCAATATGCAACATGATCCATACCAGTGAGCATGAGAATGGAATCATCTGGAAACTTGAATTTGTTGATGAGGAGATGCCGCATGCATTTGGCGTCATTGATGCAACCCTTGAGCTCATGCCTCGAGTATTTATACGATATCCCGCAGATCACCGCCTTCTTCCGGCCGTGCACGTTCGGCGGAGGTCCAGGCGGCGCGTGGTTGTAGGGCGAGGGAGGGAGAGTGTTGCCAACAGAAAAACTTCCATTATGGTTCCCAGTGTTTCCACTAACTTTATTACCAGAAACAATAGTGCAACCTGAAAATAAGACGTCGACATAGTAGGCTACAGCACTATGGAGGGAGCGGGTGGAGCCAGGAGAGGCGACTTGGGTACTGGCATAGCAGCGGCCGCAGCGGACGGATGTGCCGTCGAGGTATATCGGATTCACAGAAGGCAGCTGGATTTGGGTCTGGCAATAGCAACAGTCGACCACCAGTTGTCGTTGGCCTCCATAAATGCTCATTTGGAATCTGGAGGATAAGTGGATGCATGAGTCGAAGGGGAGTGGATATTTGAGACCAACAGAGAAAGGTGGATGCTGGGGACATGAACTGGTGTATGTGGTGCTGGGAATCAAATTCTTCCATATAATGAAGTATCAAATTCATTTTGATAATGAAACTGACAACAACTGCGATTCGGGGCTTATCTGTATTGCGGACCTTTGAATATTGACCATTGGATTACTCAAAGGTTGTCCAAAATAGTTGGATCTTGTGAGATTCTTTACATACTGATCAAGCTCCATTGCAAGGCATAAAAATGATAGAATATATTCAGTGAAGTTCTTTTGTATATGTTAATTTGTTTCAATGTTTTTTTTTTTTTTTTTTGAGTAGTTATTGAGAGTAGCAAAGCCTAATTTGATCGCTTTGTGCTAAGAATTAAGAGCAGTAAGGGTTGTGGACTTGTGGTGGTATCTGCAGTTCTGTTTATAGACTTTCCGTTTTGTGGAAGTACTGACCTGTCTTTTTAATGTTAAGAATAAATTAATATTTAATTATAATTGGCCAATTTGCTTTTATTACTGTGGAGCTCACACCAGCGAATACTGATGAGTATTTGTTTCCAGAAAGATTTGATCGCACTTAAGATCTCAGCCTTCTAGTATCCGTTTTTGAATCATTTCTCTTTAGTATTTTTATTTTTCAATAAAAATGGTTTTTTTTTTTAACTAAAAGAAAAATAGACCGAATTATGCATACTAATAATTTTGTAAAAAGAATCGTTTTAATTAAAAATGAAAAGATAAAACTAATTGCATTCCAATCCTATTAGAGCAAGTTCACCCGTTGGGTCACCGGGTCACCTACTATTCACTGCTTTTTAGTGTATATTTTCATTCTCTGGGTCACGAAAGACACTGTGCTCGTGACCCAGGGCACGAAATACACTGTGCAAGTCACCATGGTGACCCAGAACACTGTACCGGGTGACCCAGGGCACGAAATACACTGTGCTCGTGACCCAGGGCACGAAATTAACACTAAAAAGTAGTGAATAGTGGGTGACCTGGTGACCTAACGGGTGAACTTGCCCTTATGAAGCGAAAATATATGGTTTTGAAACACATCAATTACTGTTGTTGATGGTTTTCTTTGTCAAATACTAGTAGCTTCTACTTGCGGTCTCGAGTCTAACTCTAGCTAATTGGATTTAATTGAAGCTTCCGACTACTAAGTCAATATGCTCATGTAATCATGTAGCGTTGGTCCATCCATATATCCCATTCAGAAGGCTAATTTCACGTTGGTGGCATCTATTTTGTGGCTAGGTCGTGTTCAATAAAATGGATTTTTTTTTTTTCAATAAAGAAAAGAATTACAACGAGAAACCTTGAGCACACCCATTTCCAAATTGATCAAACTAGAAGACGAAGCTCGAGGAAAGAAGGAGCTGCTAAAACCAAAAAGGAGGGGCCGAAAGAGAATGGCCTAACGAAGCTAGACTATCGGCTAAAAAGTTAGCTTCTCTCCATATATGGGAAAAGGAGACCAAAGAAAACTGAGAAGCAAGAAATCAGATGTCTTGAACAACAAACTTAATACGCCATGGCACAGAGGTACGACGATTGAGAGCATCAATGAGGATTTTGGAATCGCCTTTCAACAAGATATTTCAACAAGATAGATTGAGAGGAATAACTAGCTAACGGTGTGAGACCATCTCAAAAGGCAACATCATCCGCAATTAAAATGTCCATCTAGCCTAGACGTTTTGTAACGACTGACATTAATTGTATTAATTTTTATTTTGCGTGAAATTAATAAAGTCTCAATTGTTACTAAATGTAATTTCGTTAACTTATTCCTTTTGATGTTTCACAAAATCGAAATGTTTCCGATAATTTAAAATGCTCGAAATGCTTGATTTAGAAATTGACTTTTTATACGTAAGGATTTTTCCAAAACTTTCTTCATGAAAGTCGTAGAGCGCATCGATACGAGTTCGTTCATATGCGGAATGCAAAAATCAGAGTTTGTATTAAGAAATTATAGCTTTCGGAAAAAAATTACCAAATTGGTATAAAGGACTAAATTTTCTGTATTTTGCAAAGAAGGACAGAAATTTTAAAAATTCAAACGGAGCCCTCTCTCTCTCTCTCTCTCTCTCTCTCTCTCTCTCTCTCTCTCTCTCTCTCGGCGACCGGATATCGCTTATTTTCTTCTTCCGGCCATAACTTCGCCATCCGGTCACCATTGGATGTGCCACCAATTGCTTTAGCTTCGCCTCATCCTCCTGCACCTGCCTGTGGTAGCTTCTCCGCCTATCTAAGCCTCTAGACGCAGCAGTAAGGAGAACCCTATCATAGGTGCAGTTTAGGTCAATGTCGGTTTCTTCCTCCTTCGACCACCATAGCTTGAGCCACCAGGCATTTTAGAATCCCCTGAAGTTGCTGAACATGCTCCTCAAATGGCTTTAACGGAATCGAAGCAAGGAAGGAAAACTGAAGCAGAGAGGAAAACAGGAAATTTTTCAATCTCAGTGGCTATTGAAGTAATTGCCGGCCACCTTACTTTGATTCAGAGTTTGTGCTAGTTGTGAATGTTGTTAGACATGTTGAGAGGAAGAGCTTAGCATAAGTTCTGCCGCCCAATTCAAAGGTTGGCGGCGGCGCTTTGCGGCGGCTTGCGGCCACCCCACAGACAGTTTCTATTTCTGATTACGATCTACTCGTCGATATGAGCATTTCGATATACAATAAGTAATTTTTGGAGATTGTATGATTATGTTAAGATTTTTTCGGTTTCCAATCCATGAGGATCAGGCTGTCCGATCGATTTGTAGCTTTGTTACATTGATCATAGAACCGTTCCAGTGACTTTGTGTGGTCTTGGATAAGGATCCGACCGTTGGATCTTCATATAAATTGGAAAAGATAAACCAAAAGGGGATCTGTGAGGATCCGACCGTTGGATCCTCGTAGAAATTGGTGAAGATGATCATCAAGGCGATCCGTAAAGATATGACCGTTGCATTGTTGTATAATTATGTTTTGTGAATTGTGTGCTAAGTTGAGACCATATGTGATTAGGAGTTTGACAGATTTGTATTGGGGTAACATTTTGTGCTTGTTGATTTTAGTTGTTAGAAAAGAAGCAGCTGGAATTAGAGGTGTGTAAATCTCACATGGTTCATTTATGAACCGAATTTATTATTTTACATTTAATTGCCAAATTGTGAAAATTATTTTACAAAAATAAATATTTGTTTTAAATAATATGAACTTGATCGTCTATGGTCCATGGGTAAGTAAAAACAGAATTTTAATTATAAAAATGAATTTCTCAATTTTTGGTGCCTTTGAACTATAGTTGGTATTAGTAGGCATCCCTGAGTGGATGACTACGTATATATATATATATACGTGGAATAGACATTTGAATGATGTGGCATTTGGATGAAATGATTGAGAATTGATTGAATTGTTATTTCGAGCATTTACTCTTACGAGAATACAATTTATCATGAAGTTGTTGATTTTATTGTGTTGAAGAGTATTTTGAGATGAGTGAAATATTTTGAGTCACGTGGACTTTAAAATAATGTTCGGTTTGAGGATCTTTTATCACATTGGTGATCGAGGAAATTATATCATATGCTCACACCTTGACTGAGGTGACATGCTACGATTCAGTTAGAGCTCTAGTCTATCTGTCAATGCACTGCTTGGGGGGGATAACTTTGAATTATCGTGCTCTTAAGTGCAATGCACTACTTGGGGGATAAATTTTAGTTATCATGCTCTTAAGTACAATATACTGCTTGGGGGATAATTTGTGTTATCGTGCTCATGAGTATATATTTATAAAAGAAAGTTTCGGTTGTCCTTTCTTTGGTCGCCATATGAGACTTTGATTTCGAATGAATTTGTGGAGTTGACGTTGAATGCTTTGATTTAATTTTGTGTTGTATTGAGAAATGATTAAGCAGAGGTTGTTGTATTATTTTGTTTTGAGTTTACTCATACAAACTTCAAAAGCTTACCGGGGTTTGTTGTTTGCAATCCTGATGCACTATTCCATGGTGTAGGGGTTAATCCTGCAAGTTAGGACGTTCAGGGTGAAGATCGAGTTGTGTAGTGCAGCAGTATTAGGTTCAGACCTATTTGTTTTTATATTGAAGTTTGTGTATGCTCTTGTGATCCTTACATTTAGATTTGGTTATTTGGTGATGTAATAATTGACTTATGGGATTGAGTTGAATTGTGATTTGGATTTCAGTTTGTTATTGAGTGATTTATTCGAAAAAAATTATGAGCAATTAAATGGGTTAGTTAAATAATTATGAGCAATTAAATGGGTTAGTTAAATTTTCATGTTTTGAATTTGAATTTATTTTTTCAAAATTCGGGGCGTGATTTACTCATTGCCAAAAGAGGATTGCCAAGAGAATCTCGAACCACTAAAGTGGATTAGCTAGTCAAGTTGTTTCATGACTACTACTATAGTCAAGCTGTCAATATTGATAAATCTATATAAAAAAAATGTTACATTTTGATCAATAGTTTGTTTCTATGTATGTGTGAACAAATTACTATATGACCATTATACATCATATATAGCAGTACTGTGTTTGTTTGTAGCATTTACTTTGGCTCATGCACAAGGACGTAGTCAGGAATTGAAAATGGATTAGGCTAATTTTAGTTAGAGATGGATCCAAGATGTCAATTTCGGATGGGCTAGAGCAATAACGTTTTTTTTTTTCCTGCTAAAAGCATATAAATTTGTAAAAATGATTGAGTTTATTTTTAATACCTATGTGATATACATTTTATTGATTAACAATAATTGTAACAATTGAAAATAAACGAATTTAGAGAAATAAACATTTACTATACTCAATCCTATCATGAAAAAGAATAGATGAAGCTAGAAATATTTTGATGTATAATTAGTAAAAAAGAATAGACCCAAAAAATAAAAAGAAAATGAAAATTAGTAAAAGAAGAAAGAAAGAAAGAAAAGAAGAAAAAAAAAAACCTATTCTATTGGTGATTGAACGAATGACTTGATTTATATTAACCCAAAGTTTTAACCAATTGGTCTATGAGAAAATCATGTAGGTATGTGTAATACCCCGAAAATTCAAATTAATTTCCGATGACATTTTGGAAATGATTTCGTGGTCATGGGCATGAGTACGAAGCTTGGAGGAGTTGTAGAATTAATTCGAACGATTTTATTTTCAAAAACGAACATTATTTAGGGGCTCGCCAAAGTTGACTTTTTATACGTAGGAATTTGGGAAAACTTCCTTCATGAAAGTCGTAGAGCTCGTCGATACGATCTTGTGCATATGTGGAACACAATATTCGGAGTTCGTATGATTAAGTTATGAATATTTGAAAATTGGAATTTTTCTATAAATATTAAAAAAAAATCAGAAATTATTGTTGAAGGACAAAAAAAATCCTTTTTTTGCCTTTTGGTCCCCCAACACCTCCGATTTCTCTCTCTCTTTCTCTCGGCCTCAGACACGCCAGGTCAGATGAGACCCGACCCGGGGTTTTCTCCCCCCTCCGGGGTCCTCCGGCGATGACCCGGCCCTCTTCGAACTCTCCTGCCCCGCCCGACTGCCCCCTGCCGCTGCCTTGCTGCGCCACTGCCCCTAGCCTTGGATCGAAGACACCCCAGCCATGTGAAACCCGACCCGGCCGGAGATCCCCTATTCCGGCGTTGCATGGGCTGATCCTCCCCATTTTCATGATCTGCTCCTCCCCCTGATCATCCTCATATCCTCCTTGCACGACGATTTTGTGTGTGAAGTAAAAGATCACGAGTTGAAAGTGCTTAAACCTAACATTCCATTAGTGTTTTAAGTGCTCAAACCTAACCCATCATGATTTGTTTAAGGCCAACCACTATGACTTGGTAGCCTATATATAGAGGCTAACATAACAATCAACAACACCAATTCATTCATCAAAACATCTCTAAGATTATCTAAGTTCTCTCTAGAGCAACCTCTCTAAGAGCAACTCCTCTCCTTCTCTTTCTCTTACCGGTGATCACACTCTTAGTTCTAGTCTTCTCAGAAGCCGACTTTCAGTGCCACCAAACCCTCTGTCAACATACTTCGGTCCTAGTCTCCTCGGGAGCCGACGGTAGTGCCGCGACCACAACGGTTACAGAACCAGCAAGCAAGGGTAAAGCCCTAGCACAAGAAACAACACAACAAAGGACAACACGAATTCATTCATCAAAACATCTCTAAGATGATCTAAGTTCTCTCTAGAGCAACTCCTCTCCTTCTCTTTCTCTTACCGGTGATCACACTCCTAGTCCTAGTCTTCTCAGAAGCCGGTTTCAGTGCCACCAAACCCTCTGTCAACGTACTTCGGTCCTAGTCTCCTCGGGAGCCGACGGTAGTGCCGCGACCACAACGGTTACAGAACCAGCCAAGCAAGGGTAACGCCCTAGCAACCCAACCAAGCTAAAGTCACGCTTTAGCAAGATCTCAATACTTCCCGGTGATTTCGCTCTGCTCAATCTGCAATATTGAGTATCGACTTGTGAACAAGAAGAAACTTCAGCAAAGTCCTCACAACGAGGCACAAAGAATCCTGCGACGAGGTTGATGCTCTCCTCGTCCTCAATCGCTGAAAAGAAGTCAATTCAAGGGAGACCCCCGACGCCCTCACCAGAACGGTGCTGGCACGCCCACGCAGAAAAGAGACTGTTGACCAGTTGCAACAAAACTGGAGCCAAACAGTCGTTTTACTTGAACCTAGGCCAAGATGACTGGTAGCGATGTAGTTAGAGCTCTAACGTGTGGTTGGGATGGACTAAAGTGGTGTTATGTGGGGTTGAGTGTTTGTAGGACCAAAGTGGTGTATTGTGATTTGAGGATTGTGAAAATGTATTCCTTGTGGATTTCCGTGAGTTGTTTGATGTCTCTTTGCAGACGTGAGATTGTTGGTTGTTAATTGAGTTATAAGAATTGTAATTTACTAAATCAACAGTTCATTCTTGTTTACTCATACGAGCTGTCAAAATCTTACCGGGTTTGGTGTTGTTGCAATCCCGGTACACTATTCAAATTGTGCAGCGGGTAATCCTGCATGTCAGGAGAATCAGGGCAGTGATCATGCGGGTTAAAGTATTTGTTTTGGTTTTACAGCTTTTGTAATTGTGAGGTGAGTTATGCTCATTGAGCCTTACAATTTGATTGGTAAGAGTTACTGTAATAAATAACTTGAGGATTGGGTTTATGTAATATTGAGAGGTGTGAAGTGTTGTTGTTTAATTCATGTTTCGGATTTGAATTTGTTATTCAAAATCCGGGACGTGACAGTATGATATATTTCATGATATATAAAATATTTTTGGAAAAAAATTGAGTTGGGGTGTAGCCGATTGTAGCCTTGTACATGGCTACGTCCCTCATGGATATAAGTAAATAAGATACATCTTGGAGAGAAACATGCTCTTTGATTGATAATCTTGAAATTATTGTATTGCAAAAAAATTGCTTCTTCAAATCATTTGAACATGTCACAACATTTTATATAACTTTCAATGTAGATGGAAAACTTTTTTGGTCTACATCGAAAATGAAAAAAAATATTGTCTAGATAATGACACAAGTCACACAACTGTCACTTGAGTCGTGAACGACGGACGCCGCCACCACTCAATGCAAACCCTAGGTTGTAATAGGTTTTGGTTGTCTCTTAATATATCAAACACGCCTAGAACATGCATTACCATTATTGGCGGCTACAAACATGTAGAGTTGTAGACCAAGAATTTCAAGGCTGCTGCGAATATATCTCTCATAGTTTTTTTAAGGATTCTGACCGTCCGAGGACCAAGCCTCAAGTACGCGTTGCCCGAGGAAAATCTTCTCTTCTGTAATGTATCTTTCATTTTTGATTAATTTTTTTTTTTATACCTTATTTGTCATTTTCATATATGGGCCGGTACAAACGACTGAAGTATGGATCCAATCGAAAGGCCCAAAAGAAACAAAAAGCCCTAACCCAAAAGTTCTGGCGTGGGAAGCCCCCATATAAAACCCAACGAAACGAGGGTTGAAGGCTAGCGCTGCTCAAATTGACGGAGATTTCTAGGGTTTTAGCTCCTCCACTTCCATACCCGAAAGATGGTACGTTTCCTCTATTCCGTCAAACCTTTCTAGCTTTATTTCTGGTTTGCGAATTTCATCGAAATAGATCTGTTTTTCTCCCTTTGGATTTTGATAGTTGTACATTCGAATCTGTATTGTTCAATTGTAATTTGTTTCTTTCGATTTTTGGGTTCAAAAGGGATTGCAAAAACAAGTATTGGGTTACTGAAAACCTTAAGAAATGGAGCTGTCTGTCCTTTCATGTAGGTTATAAAGGGTTTTAGTTCTTTTCTCAGTTTTATGTAGTTTCACACTAAGTTCAGATCTTGTATGGGGAGTTGAAAAGGGAAAGTTGATGTAATGTTATTGTTTATTTGAGTGTGTGCTGTATTATTGTTTTCGGTTAGCATTTTGAAATTTGTTCTTAGTTTCTGTGATTAGTGCATTGTCTTTCTATTATTCGGTTTCTTCAAAGACAGTGGAGGTGGACTCCTAGTTTTTTCTCTTTGCAGTTTTTTGTTCTGTGATTATAGCGTCACAATTGAACTGAATCCTGGATAGGAGCAGCTTATATCGATGCTGCTATTATTTTTGCTTTTATTTTTCTAAACCGTTGAGATGATCTTGGGTCTAATGCGGTGATTCCTGATACGTTATACAGACAAAGAGAACCAAGAAGGCTGGTATTGTCGGGAAGTATGGTAAGTGCCCGCTGGAATTTTCCTGTACTTTTAAGTCTATGGGTGAAACATTCAACTTCCGTTTGAATATAAGTAGAATAGTTGAAGTCATGGAACTCTATTCTTAAGTGGTAATACTAAATTCAGGCTCAGAATAGTTGTGAATCACCACATAGAAATCTGAAAAAAAGTAGTGGATAGGTGTTGGAGTGCATTGCTAGATATTATGTAGTGATAGAACCATGCTGCTACAGGTTTTAGTAGAACAATTGTGTAACACCACTTGGCAGTTTGAGGACAGAAGTAAATGTTGAAGTGTTTTGACTGCTATTTCTTGGGATCACACTTTAATAGAACTGTTAATTCCCCTGTAGCGTTATGTTGGGATGGTGTGTCAGTGTCATTAATTGGCCCTTTTAGTTCCTCTGTTTTCTGTTGCTTGATTCTATTTTTTTCTTTCTCTCATGAAGAGTTGAATTCCTTACTCATGATAAGTTTGTATTTAGTATGTTTACGTGGGTTAAAAGTTGGTGGTACTTGGTTTACATCTATTCAGGAACCCGATATGGTGCTAGTTTGAGGAAGCAGATTAAGAAGATGGAGGTCAGTCAGCACAGCAAGTACTTCTGTGAATTTTGCGGCAAGGTATTTAATTCTACTGGTCTTGGTTTTTTGTATGAGGGGTCTGCTTTAGATTCGTTCAAACTATGTGAGAAGAGGAAAGAGTAATTAGATTTTCTAAATGTAGTCCTAATGAAAGTGACCAATTGCAGTATGCTGTGAAGAGAAAGGCTGTTGGAATCTGGGGTTGCAAAGACTGCGGCAAAGTGAAAGCTGGAGGTGCCTACACACTCAAGTAAGTGTTTTACAAATAATTGGCTTTATTTATGCCATTGTCTTTTTATGCTGATGTTATAACTTACCATTTGGTCATAAAATTGCAGTACTGCAAGTGCCGTGACAGTTAGGAGCACCATCCGAAGGCTCAGGGAGCAGACTGAGAGTTGAAGTTGCAGTATTATGTTTCTCTTGTAACCATTTCTTTTTCTTTTATGGTGCAATATGTAAAACCTAGTCAACCATCTCAACTTTTGATGAATTCTCTTATGTACTTGTATGCGGAGCTATAGCGTTTATTAAGCATAGTGGGTTTTGAGTAAATGATAATTGCTTCCCTTGAGGTGGTTCTTTGGTTTGAATTTCTATATACAGGCATTGCGAATTTCAATTGCGGGTTTTGAGTAAATGATAATTGCTTCCCTTGAGGTGGTTCTTTGGTTTGAATTTCTATATACAGGCATTGCGAATTTCAATTGCTTAATTGCGGTGGTTATTCGGTCTGACCACCGGTAAATTGGTCGGATTTGTTTCATAGTTTGTTTATTTCTTACATATCATATGCATCTGCTTCTATGTGATCTTCCATGGTGCCATATCTGTGCAAGTCAAACCAACTATTAAAGGCCTAATTCTTATACTCGGTTTTATGCTTAAACCTTGACTGGTGGTTCTGCAAACCCTTCCAAATGGTATTCTTCAGAAGAGTGGCTTGTCTATTCGATTGCTTTAATTACTGTGCTAGTGTTATATATTGTTTTGCAACTACAAGACAACAAATCAAACTCATTTGCGAGTCGCCTAGAAAACTTTTATAATTCTGACGAGTGCAGATATTCATTGGTTATTAGATTTCTTTTCACCTTGTTAAATAACTGTCAATTCAGATACAAAAGACAGTGGCTGGGTCAAGATTTCACCAGGCACCAGCACTTATATTACATCTATCTCATCTATACAAAACCGGACTAAGATTGCAACCGAAAATTAGTAAAGCACCCAAATGCTCTCGGGCATTCCCACTGCTCTATGTATACACAACCTAATAAACAATGACAAGTGACTTGCTGATCCTCCAGAGTAGATGAGTTCAACAAGGCAACATCTTCTCGAGGCAAGACAAAACGCTATGGAACATAAAACTTGACCCCACTTAAAGAAGTCATTTTCGCCCTCCTAACCTCAGAAACTTGCAACAATAAATAAGTTGTCGCCGCGGAGTTTCAGATAACTGGAATTGGAATGTTGTCACTGCTACTATTATGCTGCATTTGTTTTTGGACAGCTTTCACGGCTGCTACTCTAGCTGCATTGGCGGCCCTGTTGGCTGCAATAACAGCCCTGTTAACTCTTTCATCCACCTTGGCAACATCATAGGCTTTCTCCGCCACTATTCGTGCTTCCTGATTAGAACAACACAACGAAAACTAATTGAGAACAAATTCTATTAGCTAACAAGTTTTACTATCATGGCTAACAAGTAATACTCGTAAACAGGGAAAATTCATCAAATATCTGCAGATACAAAAATGTGTACTATTAATATCAGTTCCCATTTTATTCAATGTCCCCAAAAGCACATGTATTGTAATAGTTGTGCTAACTGCTAACTACAAGTTTTTCCAAGTATGTTGCTGCAGCTTGACAAAAAAGAGGTAAAACATTTTTAGAGAAGGACAAGCACAGAAAACAAAGCAAGAAATGTGTTGAGTCTTCACTGATGACTCATATATCTTCAAGGAATCACATGTCAAGGAAGATTTATCCAAGCCAACAACTCCTCTGTAATCATAGTGTTAAATTTCCAAAGCTACTCCACAGAAAGAAATTCTTAATCTCTTTATGCGTCTTTTAATTGTAAATGCATCTACAACTATTAGTTTCCATAAAAAATAAGTAGAGATCTTGTGGAAAGATTTTATGTAATATTAAGTACCTGAACTGCATTAAGGACTTTGGAATGATTAACAGCAACAGGAGATACAGGAAAACTTGCATTCTGTGTGCTTGGAACATCAAGAATTCCATTTTGCCAGTGACCAGCTTGAGTCTCCCCATTTCTAAACGTGTACATACCGAGGCCTTGCCTTCTACCCTCATGCCAGGCTCCCTCATAACGATGCCCATTTGCAAATTGATAGACCCCGAACCCATGCATTTTGTCCGCAAAATACTCTCCAGCGTAAGTGTCTCCATTTCTGAATTTAAAGTAACATGTAACAAATTATCAGAACAGTCTCAAACATAAATGAGAACATTAATACATGGGCGTGTCTTTAGCCACCATACCAAATTATGCAAATAAACAAAACATGCATGGGTGTATATTTGTGTGTATACTCATTGCAGGCAAGACAACACAATATTGCAATATAATGAAAGATCAGTATATATTGAACTGATATCTGTTCACATTTAATCTCATTTCCAACATTAAGTTGACAATCCAAGCAACAAAAGCCCCAACATACTTGCTACTCAGGACAACTTGGCTCAAAATATATAAGCGAAAGCAAACTGATATTTGTGATTCATCCTTTGATACGATGTGACATCAATTTTATTTGTCAAGGCTCCATAGTCCATGCTAGAGACATTGTTCCTTGTGCAAGACTTACAAGCATAAGAAGCCCCTACATTATGGACAAGACACACAATATACAGAAAAACAAAAACATAAAACGGCACCACTACACACACAACAGACCCTCGGCAATCAAAAGAATCATAGCTAACGAAATATGGGACGCATGCTTGATCATTCTTTTGCAAAACCACAAATTTATAATGAACAACCAATAAGCATCACATCAGAATCCATCATTAACAACATTACAATAACACTGAAAAAAAATTACCAAAAACATAACAGAAAATCTGAAAACAAGGAATCCCAAAGGTTGCAGAAAATTACCTGAAATGGTAGTGACCAAGGCCATGCTTGACACCCCACTTGAATTCCCCTACATATCTACTCCCATCCTCACATGTATGAACTCCACACCCATGACTCTGCCCATTAGACCATTCCCCGGCATAAACATCCCCGGTGTAAAACCTATACACCCCGAAACCATGCCTAAGCCCCTGCCTATACTGCCCGCGATACCGGCTCCCTCTAGCCCAGGTCTCTACACCATATCCATCATACTTCTCATCCACCCAATCCCCCTCATACCTCCCACTCATATAATAGTAATAAACCCCGCTCCCGGAACACTTCCCCTTATGAAACTCACCCTCATACACGTCCCCGTTGCTGTAAACCTGCACCCAACACCCCGAAATCCCTCGCTTCTCCGGCTTCTGCCGCGACCCGATTGACCAGAACACCGGCAGCGGCGGCCGGGACAATGAAGCCGACGACTTGAGCTTGATCGGAACGACCTGGCCAGAAAAAGCCGGATAGACGGAAGCCGAGGGAGGGCTAGATTGAGGGAGAAGAGCAATGCGGATGAGAAAGCGAAAGCTGAGAGGAAGTCGAGAATGAAGGAATGACTTGGGTGAGAGACGAGGAAATAGAAGAAGGGGAGGGAGAGGAGCAAGAAGAGGCGACGGAGACGGTTGACGCGGCGGAGGAGGCGGAAGAAGGCGGACTTGGCGGCGAGGGAGGGGGAAAAGAGAGGTGGGTTTTGAGGGGCGGGTTGGAGTTTGTAAAGGGTGGGGGATTTGACTAGAGAGGAGTGAGTTTGGGTCAGAAGGGGACGCTTGTAGGGTATGGTCTGAGGAATCGGGGCGTCATTTAGAGATGGGTAGTGAGCGAAATGGGAGAATTGGTGGGAGATTGAAGCGAGAGATGAAGGTGGTGGGCCGGAGATTATGGTGGGGTTGAAATCGGAAGAGAGGCCGGTGCTTTCTTTTCCGATCTGAGCTTCTGATTTCTTCTGATGCATTACATATGTGAAACAGACCCAACACGTGAAACCGGACGAGGAGGAAGAAGAAGAAACAAAGGTTGAGACTTTAAGGTTGGTTTAACTAGTTTGAGATTCTGGGATTGTGGTTTGGTTTGAAATTCTGGTTTTTTTTGTGGCTGGGCGAGTGTTTCTCTCTGGTTTGGGTTTTTTTTTTGGAGGGTCGGCAATGGAGGAGACGAAAGCGCTGAGTTTATGGCAGGATTGAAAGCGAGAGAGAGAGAGAGAGAGAGTGTGGAGGAGTGTTATACAATCATGACGATCGTCTTGTCCAATTTTGAAAAATCAGGGAAAGGAAGGAAGGTATGTATCAGACAGAGAGAGGAGCGAGAGAGAGAGAGGCGGCAGACCCCACAGAAATAACTCGGTAAAAGAGTAAATTTACTTTATTTTTTTACTTTTTATGTGTTCTTTTCAAGAAAGTAAATACGCGTGTTCTGCGAGGTTAAACGAACTATTTTTGGGATCCTAAAGTGGGAAATATACAAGAGGGTTCTTATTTTGGGTTGAGGGAACTGGTGTAGGGTACTGTCTTGTTGACCTTGACGAGTTCATATTTAGGAGACTCGCGTAGGGGTAATTTTTTTTTTTATTTGCCGTGTTTATATTTACGAACTATGTTTACGATGAATCACTAGGTTAACGTAAGTGATGAGGTGAATGGAAAGCAAGATATGATGGATGTCAATATTGTTTGATAAAGTCTAAGGTTTGTGTTGATGATGTTGAAACTTAAAAGAGTTAACAATGGGTTTACCCTCGTTACGAATTATTTTTTGCTAACCATATGATTTATGTCTTTTTACCTTCAACATATCCGAAAGTAAAAAATAAACGGTTGTGATTTATAGTTTTGAGGTTGTATGTGTCAACAAGAAAGGAGGATCAATTTATTCAATGCAGAATTTGATGTATATGCTAGTCTTGTCATGTTGATGAATTGTACAATATAATTATGAAAATGTTGATTCGTAATTGTTTTTTATAATGACTTTTTCTTCTTCTATTTTAGGTAATATCAAAGAGTCTTTATAATACTGTCCACATGATTCCCATCCTATTCTACTACCTGAAAATGAAATAGAAGAAAAAAATAGAGAGACATTATTAATAACAATTATGAACCAAACCTTTAAACAAAACAAAACAACATAACAATTATGAAAAAAAATAGAGAGACATTATTAATAACATGATTCCCAGCTTTGAGTAACGTTATTACTCAAGTGTGTACTCACTAGTTTGCATGATCAATAAAGATTGTCGTCTTCCTCTCAAAAAAAAAAAAAAAACAAAACAACACACATTACGAGTTGATTTGTTAGTATCACTTAAATAAGGCACCTAATCAAAAAATTAATTTTACTGTCATTTGGCATTTGTTATAGGGAGTTGTTCATAAGTTCAATTTTTCTCCGTCCTATTCATACAAAACGGTTAGAGATAATACTAGTTTTTTCACATGCTCTCCATAGTCAATGTTTTTTATTTCCCTGATGGAAGAGGGTTGAATAGGAGTGAGAGTATAAAGGGGTATGAGTTGGAACAAATTAAGAAGAGTGAGAATAGAGTTGAGAGAGGAAATGGGGGATAAGAGTTGGTGTTTTGAATTCTAAATTCTATTGCCATACTATTCCATGTTGTACTTCTACATCATGTATTTATTAAGCACTTGTGTTTTCAGTTCCTTCAAATTGCATCATGAACCTACCGATTTCATATAATCCAAGTCTACTTTGATGGAAAATTGTTAATGTATATTGTGTCGCTAATGTAACATGCAAAATAAGAATTTTTATTTGATACGTATTTGTATGATTAAGATTAAAGATGTATTTACTCCTTCACAATGTCAACTTCCCCACCGTAATATGAAGCCTAGCTAGCAATACGCCAATCCTTACCCCCTTATCCAGAATTTGACATGAGATGGCAAAAGAAAGCGACTACAAAAAGAAAATTTAAGGATAAGAGGTTACAGATTTTTATAATCATCACTCCATATGAAAATAGCCAACTCATCCTATACTTGACCCATAGTTCTTGGCAAGAAAAGATCCATGGACACATAGTGCTCCACTCAATTGGAGCAGCTTTTGTTTGTAAAAAGATACAAAGCGAGGTAAAATAAAGCTTCAATTCGGCCATAGGCCGTATTCTTTATTTTTGTTTTCATGAAATTGGAAAAAAAAGTAAAATCCAACTTTTTAGAATTACCGGTCGATTTGTACTCTTTTTCAAACTCACTAATACAATTAAACTGTCAATCAAATAGGTACATGAACTTGTGAGAACAAATCAGCTAGATATTTATTTCCGTCTACATTTCATTATATTTAGTTTAGTGACTTAAATCTCTCATTGACTCATTCTTATGTGAGAGGTCGTGAATTCTACTTATAGAAAGTTATTGTAATTCTTAGTTATTTGATGTAATGAAAAACAAATAGTGCATTTAGGATTCTGCTTAAAATGTGATTACTTACATAAGTAATAGAATATTGAACATAAGTACTGCCACATTTCAACGCTTGCCATCTCATTTTAAACAAACGAAGGACATATATTCTTGTTTCCCCATCCCATGGTTTTGTTCCTGCATTAATTCTAATGGTTTTCTTGTCTGAACTCTAACGATTTTGACAAGTTCAACTCACTAATTTAGAAGGTCGTAGTCCAAATTTGAAGAATGTGTAGAGCTAGTTGGTTTGACCCAAAAAATACCCATTTTCCTTTTTCAGTTAATTTTGATGAAAACGTACAAATTTTCGAGTATGATCTGTCTGTGTTGGAAGACCTCAACATGACTAGACGTCTGTTTGGTCAAAGATTTCAACGTTATGGTGCTAATTCAATTTTGTACTAAACACATATATAATAGTAACAGGTTCTTGGATTTCAAACTTGTGTGGAACACTCTTTGAACAATAATTAATAAAATGTTGTTATCAAAAATTAATGTGTATGTCAACATGAAAGAAGATATGTAAAAGTTTATAACAAATTCATGAAATTCAAAATTGTGTAGCACACTCTTGGAACCTATATTATCATTGAAGCATTCCACTTACTTAACTAACAAGTTAAGAAGTTAATAGAAGAATTAAGTCAGTATTTTGTTTTGCCGAAACTCGCCTCTTTAACTTAGCTTAATTTTAACCCAAAAATTGATCTGAACAAATTTTTGTAAACTTGTATATGCAACCTTCCGAGCATATATTGCAAAATTCCTTTCTATACTTCTACATTAAGGTTTTGACTAGGCAATTTCCGCAGGTTGTGCTATGCCAATTCAAATTTGACCTTTTCCCCATTAAAAGGTCAAAGCTTCAAGCTATATACAGCTTGACCACTAGCATTTATGCAATTAAAAGGAAAAGAGAAAGTTTCAATCTCGAATTTTTAAAACTCTCTGTAATGCCATTGTACAAAGCAGATTCTGTTTTCCTTTCCCATGTCTTGATATGAAATTCTATTGTTTGTATTGAATTGGATTTTTTGTTCAAAGTTCAGACCTTGGAAGATTTGTGACAAATGGTTGTTGAAATACAAACATCATGTGTTTGTTTAAATGAAGAACAAACAGGAGAGCGGAGTTCACAGCAATAGTTTGGCCACTTCGATATCGTCGTTGAAAGTCAGATTTTCCCAAGGAGAGTTTGGCCAATAATTAGTCGGAAGGTTGCAGAACATTAAACAAAGCCTTCGCTGCCGTTTTAAAATGAACATCGTTATTCTCTAAACATAAACAAAGCATAAAACAAATCCATTTGAAACAAACACAGGACCACAGGACATAAACAAAAATTAAAACAAATCCATTTGAAACATAATACATAAACAATTTTTTTCTTTCTTCCAACAACCTCAGATTTTCGATCTCCCTCATTTCTTGCAAACCATCACTCGATCAACAAATATTCTGTTCCCATTCCCCTTTCTTTCATCCTCGAGACGATAAACGTAGTGCCTGTGTTTTGATCTCTATTTGCAACACAAACAAGCCAGTTAGGCAACTATAAATCTTAATTGAATGCAATTTTGGAATAGCCCTACTCATGAACAAAGACGGTCATAGTCTGCTACATATTCAAAGCAAATAGATGATGAAAAATGTCGTGAAACCTAGAAATACTCTGACTGCTTTGTACTCAGAACCACAATTCATCAACTTGCCTTCATCTTTTACTAATTTTTACAGACGCACTAGATTTGTAGCATGTCTTGGAGTAATAGGGCAAAAAAAAACAAAAAACAAAAAAAACACTTCTCATTCATGTCGCAATTGCAAATATATGCTTGCAAGTGTAGTAAAACTACAAAGTACATCACACTATTCATATATCACTATTTCTGCATCTATGAAGCAAATGATAGTGTCCAACATCTATGAACGGGATAGCTGTGTAAACCGGGACTGCATTCTAATGCAAAATGCAGAAGAACGCACTCAATGGACAGAATTGAAGCATGATTAATCATAGTAAAAGGAATGAAAAACCAGGAAGTGCAAACGTAAAGCACGTCAATCTCAATCAACGATACGAAATAATCTTACAAGTGCTCTGTAAATTTCACGATTAAATTCAAAGACAAGGTTTGCTCCTATAATAGGGCAATTTGCTCTTTAAACATTTCCAATGGTAGATCACTCTTCGTACATTAGCAGCTACAGCAGCTACCTCACTTCTTACACTCACGCCTTTATCAATGGAGGCATGAAGCAAGATAAGGACCAAGGATGGTCAATGGAAGATCTCATCACAAGTTTAGCAATTTGCAACATGCCTATGGTTTGTGGAGCTTGAAGCCGAAAACTCTTGGCACATAACTCTGTGAAGCCTTTTGTGGTTTAAGGTGTCCATACGTCATCAAGAATAGGTGCGGAAATGTGGTGCCGAAATAAGCTCCATCAATATCTTCAAAATGTTAAAGAAACAGAAATATATAATTCGAGTGCTAAACACAATTAGAATACGACCAATAACAACCATACATCTAGAGAGAGACTTAAGATGGAAAAACATAGACATTTCACATTGTACTTTCAATTATAATCAGTCCAAGCAAGGAGTTCACATATCCTAACCACGTCCACTTATGTGTTTAGTATATAGTTATTATACCTCACTTGTACCCACCAACACACATTCACACATCCACAAACCCAGCGGTTACATGTCCCATTGATGGTGGAGAAAATCACTCTCCACATTGCATGTTCCTCTTGTAGGCTTGCAAATATTTCATTACGAGAGATCAGCCTATGTTATTACCATAAAAGATATGGCCATTCCCAAACCCAGGCAAACACATCCTGTTCTCTAGCTACAGTTCTGATTGCTAACAAAAGTAAAGCTTAGCTTCCACACACATGGATTGACACAGTGGGCTTACTATCTGTTGAAGTAGATTTTCAAGCAATTGCACTAATTCTCACACAAACAAGGGGACCAGAAATCTGCTGAAGATCCGTTATACCATAAGCAACCAGACTAACATGAAATTTAAAAGGGAAAACAGAACAGAAAATCATGCAGATGGAAAGACCATAACTTAAACTACAAAGAACCAAAAGGATAGAGTTCAGAAAGGGACGCATCAATCAATTAGAATGCTAAATCTTAGTTGCACATGTTAACATCTAAGCAAAAAAGGATACTGCCTTGGTACTTGGATCGAGGGTAATATATATCTTCGCATTTGGGGCAGTATATTTTTACAGTGCTTGATCGAGGAATGTCAGATTGACCAACTGGAAGGCAGGGTTGTCCACAGCAGTAAACTCTTGGACATCTTCCAAAGTCATAGTTTTTGTATTTCTCCAACTGTATAACATTAACATTAATATCTGACAAAAGCATGATAGAATAACAAACAAAATGGACACAGAAAAATTAATCAGGATGTTACCATTGCAGACATTCCTTTGCTTGTCAATATGTATCTAACATGAATAAGACCATATAGCATCTCCGCTGCCGATTCAACCAACTCATTCTGCTCTTCAGTGAACATATCACCTGGACAGAATCCATAACCATTAAGTATGTCCATGACAAAAGGCTGAGAAAGAGAAAGAGAGAGAGTTGGAGTTTTAGCTCTCATATTTTAGATTTTATCTAATACCATACCAATATCTCTACCCAAAATGAGCCCCATTTTTGGGAAAATTAAAGTTTTAGAAGTGTATGGCGGCTTTCAGGTACCGTATGTGTGGACCACCGATACCTATATGGATACTGCCAACACTTTTTTATCAAGTGTGTGTATTCAACCATTTTGAATGGTAAACTTAGCTAATTGTATGACACTTCTTTTCATGGAAATAAGATTCTGAACTATGATTATCGAAGACTTCATAGGCTACCTAAATTTAATATTATTTTAGGGAGAGAAAAAGAAAGAGAGAGAGAGAGTAGGAAATGTATTAGCCCTGATGTTACTGATTTCATCTAATCCAATACCAGTGTTTCTACCCAAGATGAGCCCCTTTCTTGGCAAAAGTGAAGTTGTAAAAGTAAAAGTGTGTGCTGGCTTCCTAGGCACTGCACCTATATGGATACTCCCAACAATTTTTATCAAGTGTGCTTAACCATTGCGAACAGTAAACTTAGCTAGTTGTTTCTTATTACTACGTTTGATATATCTAACATCATTTTAAGCTCTGAAATCCTGTATATCAAGATGTACCGGACTAATAACATCATTCAATAAAATTATTCATAAACTTTTGGCGGCACATGAAATCTTCAATTATCATAAATCAGAATCTTAATTCTTATTTCTTTGAAAAAGAAAAATACCATACAATTGGAGCTTAAAACCAACAATAGAAAAACCTATACCCTTAGTCCCTAAAATGACGCTAAGAGCTAAATTAAGGAAAATTTATTACTCTCATTGAGTGGTAAACGGGGAACCAAATTAAGAAAATAACAATAACTGATAATATTTAAATCTAGTTTCCTATATTATTGATTTAGGTTATATTTCAACCAATGTGCTGGTACTTTTTGCCATTCTGAGGTTCAGCAGACTACTTTTCTCAGCTCAGAAAACACACGATCAAATTCTTAAGAGAGAAAACGAAGGCTCAGAATCATCATGGGTGATGGAGATAATCTTAAAAGTTTAAAACCATAAATTAATAGGCTCAGAACCCTAATGGGGGTACAACTTTGCAGCTTATGTGCCAGAAAGTATACTTTTGAATACAAGGATGCAGCTAGATTCCACCTAAGAAACACAAACAAACCCCCTCCTTACGTAACAGTATTGTTAGCTTATCTCAGAATCAGCTTCTATATTGAGAAACTGTATACTTTGTTACGCTCTTAATCATTCAAGAAATTAAAAGAATATGAAATTAAACACATGTAAACAAACTAACAAGTGATTCTTGTGCACGGAGCGTAGATTCTTTTCCATACAGTGTCATAGTCTTTCAATCAAAGGAAAGTAAAGGGAAAAAAGACAGTGGCCTAAGTTTAACAATTAATTTTATGCCATGGTTGCACAAAATACGGAATAACCAAAGATGGTTCAAAGCAAATACATATATATCTTTCTTATTAAAAATCACAACCCACGAACCACTTAGCTCAGAGAAACTCTTACCATGAGAAGATTCAACATCTAAAATCAGATCAAGAGCATAATCATAATACGGAACTTGACTGCTCAAACCACAGAGATTAAAATCATCTTGGATGTATTCATCATCGACTTCACAAAAAAATTCGTTTCCTCGCAAATTGCAGAACCATGAAATCCAAGATGTGTCGTCTCCATCAGAACCACTGACATCTGATTCTTCACTGTCCGTCTCAGATTCCTCTGCAATTAATGCATAATACGTAAGCGAAACCAACTTTATCAACATGCAAAAAAAGGAAAAACTACATTTTCTAGCAAAGTCCTTCAAGACAACCGTTTAGTCCCGATTACTAGACTTAAAATGGGAAAGCAATTGAAATTGGTAAGTTTAATACTTTGAAGAGCTGAGCTTCTTTCCAATACAAGTCATCACTCTGCCACCGAAGTTCCCGAACACAAAAACACCATAAAAGCGTGAGCTTTCAACTTTTCCCATCTCTCAGCGTTACTAAATCAACTAAAACTAACATCTCATTACACAGTTTAAGCACATTTTACCAAACACACACCATACCTGCTTACCACCATACACCACAAAAGATCGAAAATCGAATCCTGTATTAATAACCCGACTCCTAAAGCACATTATTAGCTTCAAACACACCCAAAACTGAATTTACAGCTACAAAGAAACAAAACCCATTACACTAAGATCCTCCAAATCCTCTCTACCCACAACAACCAAGCCAAATTTCCACAAACCCAACAATTCAAAACAGAAAACCATCGAAAATGAGACCCACCATCGGAGCACTTGTTCTTGGCGAGCGAGGCGGCGGCGGCAGCGGCGGCGCGGTGATCGAGCTGAGATTTTCCGGCGGAAGTGGAGGGCACAGAGAGCCTCTCTTTGTCTTTACTATTGGCCAAAGCTCTGGATGTGGATGGGGAGGACTTCTCTAGGTGCTTGTCCAGCGCATCGTTGATGCGTTGCGGTCCAGCGGCCCACCGACGAGCTCTGTTTTCGACGACCCACCTCCGCGTTCCCTATACATGGTCTAGAATTCGAACCCCCCTTTCGATTTTTGGGCTCTGGGGTTTGGGAAAATGAGGAGGGCAATCAAGCTATGTACATGGGGTGGTGGTGGGTTTGATTCAAAGGGTTGATTTTGTGAAGAGGGGGGAGGTGGAATTAGGGTTGTGGGGATCGGTTAGGGTTTGAAGGAGGGAAAAGATGGGGGGCGAGAGAGACGGTAACACGAGCTGTTGAGCAAAATTGCTCCTATGTTCCCCCTCTCTTCTTTGTTTTCTTGTCCTTGGTGCCTCACCCTTCCACCTTTTTTTTTTTTTTTTTTTAATTAAATTAATTTTGTTAGCATAGTGTGTGAATTTTGTAAAAATAAAAGAAAATTGAGCAAATACAATATATACGGGTTTGGCTTATTCAACTATGACTCGATCATGACTTTCGAATATTGTTGCTAATTGTTTTAAATTTTAGTTGATAGTTTAAATCTTTTAAATTTAAAATATGTAACCGTTAATTTGAAAATTCAAAGCGTTTAAATTAGTGATTCTCTATTTTTATTTAGAAGGCACAACATGACGACAAGATTTTATTTATTTTTTTTTTTTTTTTATCTCATGTTCACTTGTGACCTCCACGATATCGATTATTCCAAATAACACGTCAGCTCATCGGCAATAAAATTTATTACTTGAGCAAACTAGTTACAATCTGATGTAAACCCTCTACTAGAGGTGGAGGAAAATTATTACAAGGAGAGTTGTCCAAAATACACCGAGCCAAGCGATGCACAACTCCATTGCCTTGCTTATATTATGTGTTTTAAGGAATTGCTCAAACAGCTCTAGTCCAAACCACGTCTTTGTAAAATATGCTAGAGTTGTAACGACACTGTAGAGAATGCAGATGCATTAGTAGACTCTTTTCTTTTTATTTTAGTGCAAACTCGGAAAATTCTACGGTACATTAATGTATCGATGCATAAGTAAACTAGTTTGACTTGATTGAACAAGTCTACCTTAATATTAAAACTAGTCTAATTGATGTATTAGTACATTTTAATGTACCGTACAATAATCCTACAAGTCTAGAGTTTTGATTTCTTCTCTTTAGCTGTCGCAATCAGATATCTCTCTTTTTACCATGGCCAAACACTTTTACTCTCCTTTTGTCACATACCCTCAGTCCATAAAATCTTTTCCATACCATCCTCTTCTCCTCTTAAACATATGACAGCGCCGACTTCTTGATGATATTTTCAAGGCTTTATGTTGCATACTTTGCACCTTGCAGTTGCACAACGTTTTGGCAATGCTATTCTCTTTCTTTATTTAGTGGTGTGGTTGGGTGGAATCTCCTATAATCCTATGTCGTCAAGCTTTTATTTGCAGAATTTGCTATTTTGCGTTTTAGACATACAAGCGACATAAGGGCAACTCCAACTCTTTGGTGGTGTGGCAAACTTACAGTCAAAGAGCGATTCTTACATAGGGCAAAGTACCAAGTGGCGATGGGGCTGCCCAATCAAAACTCAAAAAAATTTAAGTGTGTTCCAAAACTATCCTTACTTTTTACTTTTTAAAGTGAATACCCAAAACACCATGTTGCATGTGCACTGATTGGTCAGTCCTACCAAATACGTGGTATGCCAAAAACCAAAATGGCTATCCTACCTATTTTTCAGCTGCTCCAACCCAAAAATTGGTAGAGTTAAAATTACTCTCAAGTCAAAACTTGAGTCATTTTGACTTAAAAACAGAGGACGAAAGCCATATTCACTCGGTGGGACACATGATCGGCCTCAAATGGTAGCTACACAATGGAGGTTCGATATTCACTTTGCATTGATTCAATTCAAAATGAAGGGCCCAAATTAATTGATACAAAAAATAAAAAGCAAAATATATAATTACTTAATTTCTAATCAAACGACCGTAAAAATGTGATGGACTAAATTCAACAGCTAATAAAGTAACAGTTTTTTTTTATACAAAAACACATGAAAAAAATAAAAGAAAATTTTCTAAAAAAAAAAATTAATGTAATTATAACAATATATATTATATTGTAAAAGTAAATTGAGAATTGGAATTGGTTTACTCATTTCATTTCATAATCCCTTTATATAGGGAGAGAATTACAACGGAAATATCAATTACAATGATGACATTAAATGCTGATTGATCCGTAATCGTGTTGATTGATGGTAATCACTAATTCCCTTGATTGCCTCTCCGTCAGTCGTTTTGACGAAGGCACATAATATGTTTTTCCTTTAACACTCCCCCTTGTGCCAAGTCAAATACGAAATGGTGCATGAGTTGTTGCCTCACTAAAAACCTTGCCAAGTAACAATAAAAACCATGTGGGACAAAAAATAAACCTTGGTCGAAGGAAAAGAGCACAACGCACCTTCCACATTTGAGAATGACATGTGTGTGTTAGGCTCCCCCTAACGTCTACACCTCCCCCTGATCTTTACATTAATCAAGGGAGCTTGGAAAGTCTTCACATTCCTATGCTTTTCACTTGTTTCTCAAATATGGCCTCAGGTAATGATTTGGTGAACAAATCTGCCACATTCTCCTCAGACCTTACTTGATTCACTTGAATCTTGAGGAGGGCCTGTTGTTGCTGATTGTAGAAAAATTTTGGCAATATGTGCTTTGTGTTATCACCCTTGATATATCATAGCTTCATCTATTCGATGCAAGCTGCATTATCTTCATAAATGCAAGTAGGCTCTTCAGTGGTAAAACTCAAACCACTAGTTCCTCGAATATGTGTAGTGATAGCTCTTAACCATATACACTCACGAACAACCACATGTAGAGCAATGATCTCTGAGTGGTTCGAGGAGGTAGCCACAAGGGTTTGCTTAGTTGATCTCCAAGATATCGCCGTGTTCCCAATGGTAAATACATTACCAGTTTGGGAACGACCTTTATGTGGGTCAGAGAGGTACCCAACATCAGCTAAAACTGACCGAAATGTCATTTGGCGTTTTAGTGTAGTGAGTGGCATTTTCGCCATCAACATTTCCTTTAGGGATTGCAGTTCCATCTACGGTCCCTCTTGTCTCTCTGTAGGGAAAGAACAGTCCCAAGTCAATGGTTCCTTTTAGGTATAGGAAATTGTTCTTGATACCATTTCAGTGACGCTGCGTTGGCGCTGAGCTAAATCTAGCTAACAAGTTCATTGAGAATGCAATGTCTGGTCGAGTACATTGGGCTAAGTACAATAATGCGCCTATTGCACTTAGATAGGGAATTTCAGCTCCCAACACCTCTTCGTCATCTTCCTTTCGACGAAATGGATCTTTCTTTGCATCCAAACTTAGACCGATCATGGAAGTGCTAGCAGGATACCCTTTGTCCATGTTAAATCACCTGACTTTTGGACATATGCAGACTGGTGGATTAATATTCCACAAACTCGGTGTTCTAGTTCAAGGCCTAGACAAAATCGAGTTTCCCAAGATCTTTCATCTCAAATTCGGATTTCAAGTAACTCGCGGTTTCTCTTATTTCATCAAGAGTACCTATTATGTTCATATCATCGACATATACAGCTACAATTGCAAATCTGGAACTTGTTTTCTTTATGAATACGCATGGGCATAATTTATCGTTCTTATATCCATTTCCAATCAAGTAGTCACTTAGACGGGTATACCACATCTACCCGGATTGTTTCAATCCGTAAAGTGAGCGTTTCAACTTAATTGCAAACGCACTCCGTGGTTTAGAGTCACTTGACTTGGGTAATGTTAGGCCATTAGGCGCTTTCATATATATCTCTGAATCAAGATCCCCATAGAGATATGCAGTAACCACAACTATGAGCTGCATTCCCAATCCTTTAGAAACTACTAAGCTAACTAAGTAGCGGAACGTTATAACGTCCATTACGGGAGAGTATGTCTCCTCGTAGTCAATTCCAGGGCGTTGTGAGAAACCTTGCACCACAAGGCGAGCCTTGCACCTCAGAACTTCATTCTTCTCATTACGCTTTCTGACAAAGACCCATTTATGTCCTATAGGCTTTACACTTGGTGGGGTTAGCCCTACCGGACCAAATACCTGTCTCTTTGCCAGAGAATCTAATTCTGCCTGGATTGCATTTTTTCATTTAGGCCAATCTACTCTTTGTTGACATTCTGCAACAGAGCGTGGTTCGATATCATTGTACTCTATGATTTCTTGAGCAACAGTGTATGCAAATACATCATCAATGTGCAAGGTTCTAAAAATCGCTAGGCGCTAGTTGGGCGGTAACCCGATGACTAGCGCCCCGCCTAGGCGGTTTTTATTTTTTTTGTTCTAAATTTATTTTTACATTATAGTATATAATTGTATAAATAAAATAATTAAATTATCATCTGATCAACAAAAAATTAAAATAATCATTTAATAATCAACATATAATTATAAATCTCCTTAATTGATAAGGATTGCTGGCAGCTACTTAATTGATTTTTAATAGGATAGGACCAACAAAAATAATTATTTAATTGGATACGATTCATCTTCCTATGAGTGGCTGTAGAACTCTGCAACGTGAAACAAGAACAACGGCGAAAACTCAGAAACATCAGAAAGTATGACTGTGTATATTTGTATGATTATCGGTTTTCATCTTTGAAGAAAATGAAGTTTCAGATTTAGCATCATGGATAGAGAAAGAGACTTGAGGAGAGAGAGGACTCAAAAGGAGAGATAAGAAAGAGAGTTGAGGAGTCGAGCGTCTAGAGAGATGGCGAGAGAAAAGATAACAGATGCATCTGGGTTTTCAGTTTTGAGAACTAAACAGGCCGCCTAGACCGCCCTACGCAACGCCCAGACCGCCTAGGCTCCCTCTAGCCCTCCTAGGCTCCCGCCGAATCCCAAACCGATCTCCCTTCTCGCCCAGCCAGAAATCGAGGCGGTCAGCCTGTGCCTACCTCGGCGGCTGCCCAGACCGCTTTTTAGAACATTGTCAATGTGTATGGAAGATCTTTCTATCAACTCATATGCACTCTCATAATCCATTGAGATTTCTTTGTTCTCTGGAATCATTTCAAACATCGGAGTGTCCTCCAGTATTGATTAATAGACATAACTATAATTAGAGATAATCTCATGAGAGAGATTCTCTACATTAATGATTGATGGGTCAGTTTGTGCCTTACTCGCCCTCTTCTTCCTTGGGTGAGTGTCAATCGAACCAAGTGGCCTCCCCCTCTTCCTTTGGGGAGCCACGGCCTCAACCACACCTCCACTAAGTGTGGTTGCAGCTCCTCTATCTGCGGCACCGTGCCCCTTGTTAGGGACTTCTAACCTTGCAACCACATTTGCAACTGGTATATGTGGTCTCGTCACTTTTGCGATATCAGTAAACGCATCAGGCATTGAATCTGCTACGTTCTGAAGATCGATTATTCTTTTCACTTCACTTTGACATTGTGAAGTGCGGGGATCAAAATGAGATAGAGTGGGGAAAAACCACGACAATTCCTATCGTTCCCTTGGAAAATCATTTTTCCTATCTCCCCCTAACGACGGGAAGACTGTCTCATCAAAGTGACAATCCGCAAATCTAGCGGTAAAGAGATCGCCTGTCAAGGGTTCCAAATAGTAGATAATTATTGGGGATTCGTATCCAACATAAATACTTAATCGTCTCTGAAGACCCATTTTGGTGCATTGTGGGGGCGCAATAGGCATATATACTGCGCAACCAAATACGCGTAAGTGTGAAATGTCAGGCTTATATCCAGTTACCAACTGGTACACAGAAAATGGTTGGCTAGCAGTGGGTCTGAAACGAATAAGTAAAGATGTGTGCAATATTGCATAATCCCATGCAGATATAGGCAGGTTGGTGCGCATAACCAGTGCCCTAGCCACCATCTGTAGCCTTTTGATGGTGGCTTCTGCGAGACCATTTTGTGTATGCACATGGGGTACAGGATGCTTTACATCGATCCCAATAGACATGCAATATTCATTAAATGCTTTTGATGTAAACTCTCCAGCATTATCAAGCCTTACAGACTTGATAGGGTGATCAGGGTGGTGATCCCTTAAGCGTATAATCTGTGTTAGGAGTTTTGCAAATGCAACATTTCTTGTGGACAATAAAACTACATGTGACCAGTGTGTCGAAGCATCCATCAGGACCATACCATAAAGTACTTGAATGGTCTGCATTCTGTATGGATAGGTATAGTCCACTAGATTGACTCTTAAGTTTCTCTAAAATGCTTTTCCTTCCACATTCATTAGAGGTAATATAAAGGTATTCAGTTCCATTCTCAGAGTGTGTTTCTACATGATAATCGTTGGCACGAATATCTTTGAAACTTAACAAGGTTCGATTAGCTCTTGGTGCATACATGGCATATCTCATATTCTTTAGTGTATTTATATTTAGGTAGAATGATAATCTTTTCATTCTAATAATTTTTCTCTAGATGTATTGCTTTACATCTTTATAGTGCTATTTCGAACCATGTAAATATGTGTAGTAAATAAATTTGAATAAATTCAGTGCTTCAGAATAAAATTTGAAATTTATTAATAATCCAACGATAATCAAATCAAGGTCATGTTCATAAATCTAATTCATCAAACCATTATTGAAATAAACTTTAAGACCAAGTAGTAGTCTAATTAAAAATGAGGCATTATGCCTTCACAACTGTCTTTGGAAAATGAATAAAGCAGATCAGTCAAGATTGAGGGCATCCATTGACTTAGCAAGTTCCACTTTTCCATTGAAGTCTGCAATTGTAAGGTTGACGTCTAGGTCATGACCTCCTTCTTCCATATAGTGAGCCTCTTGTTCTTTAGACTCTTTATACCTCTTGTAATTGGTTGCTACTCTATTGTTTGTTTGGCGCGCAGTTCTTGTACCAATGCCCAATGAATCCACACCTATAGCATGGTTCATTGTCAACTCTTTCCTTTTGCATCTTGTTTCCACGATCCCCATGTCCCTTTCCACGTGGTGCATTGTTGCCACGTGAGTAGGGATCAGCACGTCTAAACCTCATTGCATTGGAGTTCTTACCACCTTTCATTTTTCCATAATTAGCCTCAGGAATGTTCTTTGTCCCAGTGGACCTGACATTGTTGTTCAAGAGAACCTCATTATGTCTCTCATCTACTTGCAGTAGGCTGATCAGCTTATTGAAGGTTGTGATTCTTTTATTGTCATACTCCAGCCTATACTGGTCCTCTAGTATAACCGTTGAAGTAGGAAAGGTGGAAAGAGTCTTGTAGATCATATCATCTTCTGTGATTTCCCTTCCACAAAAATTGAGATGTGCCTTTAGGCGCAACATGTCCTTGTTGAAGTCATTGACCATTTTGTAGTCAAGCAAGCGGATTCCATTCCACTGAACAGCCAGTTCTGGGAGCAAAGTGTCATGAATGTTCCCAAAATGTCCCTTAAGGGCATCCCATAGTTCTTTGGGTGTCTTCAACTGAAGGTACTCCCAGCGTAGGCTAGGATCAATATATTGCCTCAGAAACATTAAGGCATTTGCTTTCACCTTATTAGATAGTTCATCATCTTTGGGGTCGGTAATGGTGGCAGTGTAGTCTTTTGCCACAAAGGCAATTTCCATATCGGAAACCCAACGATGGTACTCAAGTCCTTCTGAGTCCAAGATGTCAAATTCAGATCGAGTTGGATCAGCCATCTACATAAACAAGAGAGAAGATATAAATTACGCAGTCATAAAGACATCCACGTAAATTATTTTCCAAAAATGTGAATTAGATTTCAAGACCAAGACTCGTAATGGTCACATTTTTTTCTTTCGATGCTATGTGAAAATGTTTTATCACAATAAGTGTGTATGGATAATGCGCATGAATTTTCATTATCATGGCAAAACGGAATTGATATGTTGCATTCTAAAATTAACCATAACACATGTCATAATAAAACATAGCATATAAAGTACATGGCATGCTCAAAAAAATTCACAAATAAACACCAAAATATGTGTTACACATACTAATAGCAATAATATATCATAAAAATCATGAAACATGCTTAAAACTTCATAATAAAAATATAAGCAATAAAATATAAAGCATGCTTAAACAGAATTATATAAATAACAAGGCATGTTTAAAATGATCAAAATTATCTTAACTAAACATGCTTAATAACAAAATATAATAAAAGCATGAACAATGAAGTATAAAGCATGCTTAAAAATAGAAAACATAAATAAAATTCACATGCTTGATTAAAATCATAAAAACAAAGTAAAGAAAACATACTTGATTTCGAGAAAATAAAACAATCCTAGCGCGCGCGTGTTGGCGCAGGAGTGCGTAACGATGTTTTTGGGTTTGAGAAAAACTGAGCCGCTTCCTCTCTCTTTTCAGCAGTGGGCCACGGGGCCTTTATTTTCTTTCTTTTTCTTGGCCTGCTTTTTTTTTTTTTTTTTCCTTTTCTGGGCCGCAGGCCTTGTTTCTTCTTTTTGTCTTTGCTCTTTTTTCTTTCTTGGGCTGCAAGGCCTGTTTTGTTTTGTTTTTTTTTTCTGTTTTTTCTTTTCTCTAGGCCACAGGGTTTAATTTTTTTTTTTTTTTTTTGCGTCTTCCTCCTTCTACTCTTCTTCTTTTTGATTTTCTCTGTTTTTTTCTTTTCTGGTTTGCAGACAATCCCAGTTGCTGCTCACGGTGGACTGAAGCGGAGGCTGCTGCGTAGGGGTTAGTAACGGGGGCTGATGCGAGAGAAGTGGCGCGGGGGGCGTTGAGCTAGGCCCGGGTGGAGGCTGAAGGATTGGAGCCGCGCGAGGTTGGGATCTGTTGCAGGCGGCAGGTGGGAGGTCGGCGGCGCTGGGTTGCTGTTGTAGGCAGCTTAGCAGATGTGGAGGGGGGCAGCGTGGGTGGGTATGCTGGTGGGCGAGCTGATCGTCCAGACCAAGGCCTCGTGGCCGGGAAGGATGAGGCCGGCTGTGGAGGGTTCCAAGGATGGGTTTTGGGTTCTGAGGCTGACCTGCATAATTAAAGTCCTAGTCTGATGCAAAGCCGATCTGCAACTTTTTTTTTGTTTTTGTGTGGTGGCGGCAGAAGAAGAAGAAATTTTTTTTTCTTCTAGGTTTTTGTTTTTTTTTTTTTTTTTCGACTGGAAGGAGAAAGAAACTAGAAAACTAAGTTTTTTTTCTTGGCTATTTGCTCTGAGCGTGCTGATAACATGTAAAAGTAAATTGAGAATTGGAATTGGTCTACTCATTTCATTTCATATTCTCTTTATATAGGGAGAGAATTACAACGGAAATATCAATTACAATGATGACATTAAATGCTGATTGATCCGTAATCGTGTTGATTGATGGTAATCACTGATTTCGATCCCTTGATTCCCTCTCCGTCAGTCGTTTTGACGAAGGCACATAATATATTTATCCTTTAACATATATAAATAAATTATATATGATATATAAATGTATATTGTAAATGATTGTTTAAAGTGATTAAAATTATGAAATGACTATAGTTTTTTACTAAAAGGGGTTGGAGATGCAAAATCTGAATGAATAGTAATGACACTAGAGGGTGTATTGTATTTGGATTTGTGTAGACTTTTTTTAAATGACAGACTTATCAAAAAGTTCACAAACTTTTTAAAAAGTTGATAGATTGCTATTGATTTCTTAAAACCATTGATTTTAGCAACAGGCTTTTTATCGATTCATGAAAATCTATATACTTTATGAATGGCTTCTATAGATTTCATAGCAAATACAAAAAAATAAAACACAAAAAACAAAACTAATGTAGCCCAAACGCAAAACAAGATAATAACTCATTGTCTCTTCAATGGTCAAGTATCTTCTAGTAGAAATTAACTCAAATGAATGATTATTACTTTGTCTAACTAGTTTGTTCTCATTTCTAATCTCCCAATCAACATAAAGATACAATATAGATCAATAGATGTTTTTGGTTACTTATTCTCATCAATTTTGTTTTCACTAATTAATATAAATCATAACAATATTGGTCAATGTCTTGATCTATAATCAATCAATTGAAATTCAATTGTTCAAGTTTTCTTTGAACCATAATATAAATTCAAATCAATGAGAATAATTAATAAAATTTAGTATTTCATAGCAACACTATTAAAGAGTTTAGGGGTAGATCACAATATTTGGGTTTTAGGGTTTCATAAATCATTTTATTGCTATCAGGGTTCCAAATATCACTACTGAAAAACAAAAACAAAAAATCACATTCAACAACAAGAATGAACATATTGGGTATCAAAAAATGTTGATATCATAAAAGATTAAAGAAAAGACAAAAAAACTGTAATACTCCCAAAATTCGTTATTAATTTCTACAAATTTCCGGGAACTAATAAAGTGTTCTTTAGTATAATTTCATGGTTCGAGGGTGGAGTGAAAGTGTTTCGGACCAATAATTACTCGAAACGTTTCATTTTCGAGCTGTCAACGAGTTCGTGGATATGCAGAACGCAAAAATAAGAGTTCGTATGAAGAAATTATGGCCATCAGAAAAAGTTTCCATTTTAGAATAAATAGGAAAAAAATCCAGAAAAATTAAGTCGTACAGCGTGTCGATACGAGTTCGTGGATATGCGGAATGCAAAAATCGGAGTTCGAATGAAGAAGTTATGACCATCAGAAAAAATTTACATTTTAGTATAAATAGGAAAAAAATCTAGAAAAATTCTTAAGTTTCCAAAAGGGGAAACTTCAAGAAAATTCCGGAAACTCTCTCAGCCAACCACTAACCCGCGAGCAAGCATCCGACCCTACCCAGTCAGAACGCCATTTTCCAGTGATCTATGGCGGTGAACCCGACCCAGACCGACTCACCCGGTGATTATCTTCTGATCCCTGGCAAAGGCTTCTTCCGGAGAACACCGCAGACAGAGATCGAGCAGCGGAGGTGGTGGCTCCGTCGGCGGCGGCTGAGCCACAAACAGGTCACATTGTGACACTCTCCTCCTCTGGATCACAACCATATATGGCAGCCTTGAAGCATGATTCGAAGTGTGGTGGCTGGAATCACGATTTGAAGTTCAACGGTCCATATTTCTTGGGCTTGTTCAAGCTTGATCTAGACCGAATTAGTCTTAGCTTCAGGTATGAACACTACTACAAAAAGGTCATCAGACGACGGTGAATTTGTGTTGTGTGATGACCAAGCTCACCGTGGTCTAAGTGAGTGTTGTGTGATTGAAAAATCAGACAACGGTGATTTCACCGTTGTGTGATAATAGTTTGCTCAACAGAAATACCTATTTCCGTTGTGTGAGTTCTGCGCAGCATGTGCCTGGCATGGCATGCGCAGCGATGCCTCGGCACATTCAGACAACAGAAGATGAAATTTTGCCGTTGTCTGAGATTCATAACACACAACAGGTATGACTTATTCTTTGTTGTCTGAGATTCATAACACACAACGGATATAACTCATTATTTGTTGTCTGAGACTACTAACAGACAACGGATATAACTTAATATTTGTTGTCTGAGGTAAGTAACACACAACTGAAGTAAAATTATCTCCCTTGTCTGTTGATTACTCAGACAACAGTGATCATTTTATTTCTGTTGTGTGTTATGAATCTCACACAACAGAATTTTGTTTTCTTTTGTTGTTGGTTGTTAGTTCACACAACAATTATATTTGGTTATCCGTTGTGTGAATACTGTAATCAATTGGGTACCAACTAGTGACTGTTGTAGGAGAAGCCTCAATTTTGAACTCTTTTACATTCATACAACACATTGTTTTGTATTGTGTTGTATGACTAAACCTTGAACAACAACAAGAATATCAATATAAATGTTTGTCCAGAATAATGCTCAATATATTACCATATAAACAATACTCTATTCCATATATATCATTCAAGTACCATTATTCAAGCATCAATACATTCAAGTAACAAGATAATGCACCAAACAAGAGCATTCTTAGCTAGCTACACATGAATAAAAAAACATTCCTATTCTCGATGGCTCTTAACCTTCAGCTGCCATTCGCTTCTACAAAACCTCGAATGTCTCACTCACAATTGGCCTGCAAGATGCAAACTTGTTTAGTGATTTGAAAAAATTTGACAATGTCTGCATTAGGCACAGGCAGCTCATCTTTAAACCCTGTAGCAGAATTACATATGTAATGGTTGCGTTTCACATCAACTAACTGAATCTTTCACAAAGAGAAAAAAAAAACAATTACATCAAGTGGTTCAAGACTACACAATTGTGTCAAGTACTTTTGAAATGATAAAAAAAGTTACATGGTGCATCAGAAGGTGCTTGAGACTACTACATATGCTAAAATGGCACAACACCTTGAGATAACAGCAACCAACTCACCCATTCCATTGATGATCTTTATAATCTTTGTTTTCTTGCTCTCCTCTATGCCCGAGTCAATAAGAAAGTGCTCAACAAGTTTGTCCTCTGAAGGATCTCTACATGCCAAAGTAGTTGGTCCAAATCAGCACAAGGGAAGGAAAGGAAGAATAAATGGAAGAAGCAGATAAGTTTACCCCAACAATCAACATCTGTGTTTGCCTCTTTGTTTAAATCTGGATTTAATGTGCTGTATGCTCGCTGCAAAAAGTGTATTGGAACTACCAACACAAAACCTACATGCAGGTGACTTTGCTACCATATAAGGCCAAGGAAACAGATTACTGTCATGAAACCTTTACCTTTGGCAACTTATCTTGCTGGCTTAGATGATCCACGTGAAGCCTCACATTTGATGCAGCAGGAATCCAAAAGCTACGGTCAACCTCAGAATATACATTTGCAACTATATCAAATAATGTTTCAGCTCCATTTTCTATCGCTTTCAAGATGGAACTTTCTCTACCTCTACGGTTCCTGAAAGAGCAACCCTCTTATGTCAGATTACATTTGACACAGAGCTATGGTGAGTAATTTTACAATAGCATTTAGGCCAAAGTGTGATGTTCGAGAGGAGAGCCTTATGTTTCATACCTGAGATATCCACAAAGCATGTGCTTTGGCCAGAGGTTAACTCTCCCATGCATGGGGATCAAAGCATGTGGGGAAATCTCCATAAATTTGTATGTTGATTGAAAGTAATCCTGTAAATGAGGAGAAAAACAAAAATCTTCATGCATATAGTAACTACAAATTGGGTGTTTTCCGGTCTAATCCCACAATGACACTCATCAATTAGGCTAGGAAACTTATATAGGAAATAACTATGACACAATATAAATAGGACAAATGAACTTACAGTCATATTTCCCCCGGAAGTAACATCCAGTATGGCACTACCTTGACTGAAACAAACCAAAGTTTTTCTTAGCAGAGTTCCAGCATATAACAATGTCACACCTATGAAAAAACCTAATTTGAAAAGTGCATCACATATTCTACTGGCGGAGGCAAGACTTTAACCTTTTGTCTTACATGGTTAATCATTTCATAGTTCATAGTTCATAGTTCATAGTTCACTGCACTGTCTATGATAAGATGATTTCATTTCATTTTAACCCTAGTCAATTTACTAGAAGTGTAAACAACAAGGCTCAGAGAAACTCCACATTAGATGATAACATGGGAGCCATAACTAAACCTTGACGATCTCACGCTATCAACAATGGAGGAGGAGAAAGAGAAAAGAGGGAAAAAGCTAGAACCATTGTTTCTGAGTTTCTTCAATAAATGCTACCCTCAGCAAATCATACAAGCACACCCTATTTATAGTTAGGAAAAACCTAACACTTATTACACGCTGGAAATAAAGGAAAATATCTTAGAAAGCTAGTACATGGATGACAGCTGGAAACCATATCATTACTCAACAAAGACTTTGCCATGCTATCATCACGTAACAGTTAACACCTCCCCTCAATCTCAGTTGGGGTTAACCAAACTGAGATTGGAGCAATGTGTACTGACAAGTGACAACTGAGCTAGTGTAACCCCTTCGTAAGACCATCTGCAGTGTACTCAAAAGCTAGAGTATGCTCAGAAGAAGGAACATAATGAAGTAACAGATCATACCATTACACTCACTCTCTAACAACATGAAAAAGCTTTGAGTATCAGTTCTTGATGTACCCACACTAGTTCTATGAATTAAGGCACAAAAATCTTGAAATGTCTTCTTCTTGATACTCAAACATTTGGCTTTGGTAAGCATGAAATTCTCATAAATCGGACTTCTTCTTGGATCAAATTGTTCACAAGGTAAGACAAACAGCTGTAGAGACTGACTTGTGAGTTTCTTTTTTCACAACCCATCTCCATCTACAACATCATGGGGCAGAATGTCATTCAATTCAGCAATAAGCCCCTGTACCTCAGGAATGAAGTCAATAAGACCTTCAGGAATAAGTATAGCACTGTAGCTATAACCAGAATCCGCATGCTGCAAGATGATGTTTACAATATAATCTGTGACATTTTTCAGTGTCTGCTTCTTTGCCGCAACCTCTTCTCCAATAATTGTAATTGTGATATTTGGATGAGGTTGCAAAGCACACTCTAATGTAATGTGTGAAGCTGCACACCCCATAAGCCGTACAAAATGATAATATTTTCCGGTTGACCGGGCATCTATCATGACATTGCCAATCATTTCTGAATATATCTTGCAAGCTGTATCGAACCCGAAACTCGTGGGGACCTCTTTACATTTCAAATCACCATCAATAGTTTTTGGGCAACCTATCATCCGAGTTTTCAAGTTCAATCCCTTAAAGTTTTCAGCAAGGAGGCACGTATTTGTGTTTGAGTCATCTCCTCCAATCACAACAAGACCATCCAAATCAAGCTTCACAGCTGTCTCATGTGCTTGCTTAAACTGTTCTGAAGTTTCAATCTCGTCTCTTCCACTACAAATCATATCAAAACCACCCTGATTTCTGTATGGATAAACATACTCCGGTGTAAGCTCAACGTATTTGTATTTTATGATACCAGCAGGTCCACCTCTGAAACCATACATCGTGCTCCCTTTGGCGCAATCTTGCAAGTAATCGAAACCAGAAATCACATTGTGACCTCCAGGTGCATGGCTTCCAGATAACTCGACACCAATCTTCAACTTCTGGTTCGGCAGCTCTACACTAGAATCACACTCCACCAACTGTGCATCAGCTTGATCATTATTTATCACATTCTGATCTCCCCCATCAACCACAGCAGGAGAGACACCAATGTGGGTGTCAAGAGAGTTATCCAGAGCAGAACAGATAGGAAGAATAACTTGTGACTGATCTGGACTAAAAGAAGGACGAGGAGAACTAGTACCTGCATATGAAAAACCCTGTGCAGTAATAGAAACACTAGAAGAACTAGCTCCATTGATATTATGCACAGTCATTGCAGCAAGAGTAGAAGGAGGTTCAGCTCCTTGAAATGCATAGTTTGACCTGTGATGGCAGTCCAAGGCTACATGTCCCTTTAGACCACAGATTTGACAAATGATTACAGAGTTAGAGATATGATTAGGAGGGATGTCAACCCTGTAGAAGCAATTTGCAGCAGTGTGGCCATTCTTCCTACAGATTTGACACTTAGGTGATATCCCACTGTTGTTCCTATATTCACCATTGTTGTTATTGAGTGGATTCTGGAAGCACTTGCTAGCAATATGACCCTTCTTGTGACAAATTTGACATTCTGTGTTTTGATAGCAATTCCTGGCAATATGACCTTTCTTGTTGCAGATTTGGCACTCAACACCAGCATGACTCCTGAAGATACTACCTCTTTGGCTGTCAGTTTGATTGAATTTCCCATTATTATTCCAGGAAGTCAGTTTATTACCTGTCCAGAGACCTTTGCCCTTGTCAGTTCCATATGTGCTTGAGTAAGACTTATTCTCACTGCCAGAGTAGTGAGGAATATTGTTAGGCCTGTATGTATTACTTCTAGCTGCCATAGCAGTCATGGAGTTCTGTGGCAGGAGTTGTCCCTCAATGTACCTTTCTGCGGCAAGAAGCTGAACCCTAAGATCTTTCAAAGAAATAGGTGTATCTCTTGCACGAATTACTATCTTGATCATAGAGTATTCATCAGGCAGACCATTCAGTGTGACAACAACAATATCTTCATCAATGAGAGTAACTCCAGCTGAGCTTAATTGATCTCTTGCATGTTTGATTCGCAGCAGATACTCATCCACAGAATTAGCACATTTCTTGATAGTCTGTAAATCAGTCTTCAACTGTATAATATTGACTCTTGAGCAGGAAGAGAACCTCTCAAGCAAAGCAAGCCAGGCATCATGAGAGGATTTGCTGCCAACAATAACCTCCATAGTGTCATCATCCAGAGTAGCCATTAGAAGACCAAGCAGGGCTTTATCAGTCTTTTTCCAAATCTTGTAAGCACTAGTGATTTCCCTTGTAACTTCACCTTGTTCAGTAAGAACAAAGCAAGGTGGACAGAGAAATGTGCCATCAAAGTAGCCAAACAAGTCAATTCCCTCTAGGACAGACTGAAACTGAAAACTCCATTTCACAAAGTTGTTCTCTCCAAGTCGAACAGTGATTATGCTCAGCAGTGAGCGAATCTCAGATTGTGACACAGCAATGATATTCATTTTATCACAAATCAACAAGTTATAGCAATTATCAGAAATTTTTTTTTTTTTTTTTCTCCTCAACACACAAGTTTTGTAATCAACTGTTACATTATCACAAAGTTCACAAAGGACTATGAAAAGGTTTATTATCATCAACTTATAGATCTCCTCATATGAAGGTTGTAAGAGTCAGATGCATCACAATGAACATATGAGCACAGCTACAGTGAAATTGAGAGAACACATAGTGAATAAAGCTCACCAGATGAAGCCATTGCTTGGAGTAAGCTTGAGACGAAGAGTAAGCTTGATTTGTAGAGTAGAATCTAGAATCACACCTTGATTGTCCAGAATTCAAATTAGAGTAGCCAAAACAAGAATCACAGCTAGATTTCAGTAGAAACGAGCTCAGATGCACACAAATTCACAGATCTAGAGCACCACTATAAGCACAGTCGAGATCTAAGCTACAAAAGTAAATCTAGGACTTCAGCTCATATGAATCACAGAGACTTTGATTGCGGAAGCAGGAAGTGGATGAATTACAACTACAACATGATGATAGGCCACAGGATCATGAGCCGTAGCTCTGATACCATGATAACATGGGAGCCATAACTAAACCTTGACGATCTCACGCTATCAACAATGGAGGAGGAGAAAGAGAAAAGAGGGAAAACGCTAGAACCATTGTTTCTGAGTTTCTTCAATAAATGCTACCCTCAGCAAATCATACAAGCACACCCTATTTATAGTTAGGAAAAACCTAACACTTATTACACGCTGGAAATAAAGGAAAATAGCTTAGAAAGCTAGTACATGGATGACAGCTGGAAACCATATCATTACTCAACAAAGACTTTGCCATGCTATCATCACGTAACAGTTAACATTAGAATCCTTTTATCGCAAAAGCAAGGGGACCCATTCATAACTTAAAATGAAATTTAAAGCAATAACTGAAGTCCAAAAAATCATCTTCTTAATATACTTTTGATTTTTTTTTTTTTGCACTTCATTCTTAATTGCCTTTATCCCATCTGTAGTTGTTCAACAATTCTATTGTTTTATTCTCCCCAGAATTCCCAGATACAATGCTGCATATCAATTCACAGTTGCTCATAGCAAAGCAGAATTCTCTTCTATCTTACCCCACACAATGATCACCTACAATCAATGAGTGAGTACTGGCATGAAGCAGTCCCATATGGCCATCTGTATGTCCCTGAATTAGAAAAGTTGTTCATTTTAAGAGCTCCCCATATAACAAGTTTCATGTCAGAATTTTTATAAACTATATCAAGAAGAAAGATTACGTTACTAAACTACTATATTAATATATTAGCTATAATTATGATACTGAAACCTTAATCATGCTTTTTTCTAAAGAAACCACAAGGCACAGGCGCTATCATTATAGTAACTTAGCAAGCATATCAGAGTAACAAACAACCAATATCTTGGTTTAGAGAAATGAAATTATCAAGCATTCAAGCCTCAGAATATCTGAGCACAAGTGAGCTTCTACCGGTTCGAATTAAAGACACTTCCATGAGGAGAAACAAGAAATGTGATATGGTCACCCACTTTATTGCAAATCCCATCTTAAATTTGATATGATTTTTGAATAAGAAAATCAAGTGAGAACTACCGGAGAGAAAATGGCAATCAACCGCTGACCGCCAATGCAAATCTCTTCAGTTCCAGAAATAGCAGTAAAGCCAAGAGACCAGTCATCTGTTAACATATAAGACCATGAGCTTAGGAAGTAGAAGTTATAAGCAGAGCTTGAAAAGAGCAGCGCAAAGGTAATAATTAGAAACTGATATCCTAAGTTCCATAAACATTATTCATCTATCTTGCTAAACAATTACCATAGTCATTCTAATATTTTAAAAGTTAACAAAAATGTTCTTAACTGAGGGTACAGAAAGACCAGTATTCTGAGGGAAATGAGGAATAGGAAATAAAGTTTTAACCTCTTCGTATAGAGTTAGTTTTTTAAATTTAAAATCATTTAAAAATACTGGAAAGTTTGGGGAATTACATAATTGAGATTACTATCTTTGTCCCTAGGCTTTTCAGTCACTGGATACACATAATGTTACAATCACAACCTTTCCCAATGCGTCGCATGGTGTTTTCATGTGCTAATAATGTAGCCTCAGGATTGCAACGTTGAATAACTGAAAGACCTGGGAACAGAAAAGGAACAAACACCTGCACATCAATTTAAATAAAAATTACAATGTCTTATCCTAAGTTTTATTAGTTTTACACAACCTACCATCCACATGATCGCGATGATGATGAGTAACAAACACAATTAACTTTCTCGGCAAAGCAGCTACAATTTGTCTGAGCTGATAATACAGAAAGAAAAACGATATATGTTAAGAACTAAACTGGTAAGCATTCTGTATAGAATTTGTTGAAATTGTAACAGATGAAAAATAAAGCCGGTTCCAGTCTTAGCAAAACCTGCTATCACAATAAAATCTGTAAACACTAATTCTTTTACAAGAGTTTCTTCTCTTAAACAGACCTGGTAAATGATGGCTAAAAATAAACCATTTTCCAGGCGCAGCAGAGCAAACTAACATGCCATACCTCTTCATGGAATTTAGACTGACACCCAGGATCCACTATCAACGCATCTCCACACGCGATAAAACCATTCTTTCCAGAATCATTTGGAACATTTTTAGGTGCAAAAACAATCAGGTTTGTTGTACGAAAAGGTTTTCCTGTCCTGCTTCCCATAGGTACAAGCACAACACCAGGAGGGTACTCCTGAATTGAAAATAAATTTTTACTCCTTAATTCTATAAGACCACAAAAAAAGATGTGAATCTGTAATGCTTGATAAAAATTGTGCAGTAAAATAAAACAACAGAACCAGTAGTTGAACACCATGGTTATCAGATTCGCAAACTTATTTTCTCATTAGAGCTGTTAAATCAGATATTGAAGGTCAAAACGCATCTAATCAAGGAGAATGAAATAAGCCAGGACAGTTCACCAAATGGTACCCTCAAGTTCAATAGCTGGTGAGTGGGTTTTAATTTCATATAAAAAGAGGAAAGGTAAACATAGGCCATTCTAAGCAATTCTAATAACATCCAGGATTACTACAAGGTTCCTTATGAATGCTATGAAGTACATCCATCCTTGAAGCTTATTAAAGCATGCTCAACATACTCATACACAAACATCCATCCTTCTTCTTCCCTCCTAATAATCAGTAACAAATTCCGAGCTAAGCTCACAGCAAAACGAAATCAAAGTAAAAACCCGAAAACCGAGAAACGGAAAAGCAAGGCAAACTCACCACCACCACCACCACCTCCATGCTTGACTTTCACCTTGGCATTGGCATTAGGCTTCTTGTCACCGGTGTCAGCCATGTCGTGATTGTTCTAACCCAAAATTGGAGCATATCATACACACCACAATTAGGGCTCATTCAACAATTCTTAGCAGTTAAAATTCAGACCCAGAAGAACAAAAGCAGAGCAAGACTCAACATTCCAATAACGCCGGGTTGAAATCGGAAACCAAAAAAAAGAGATTTAACTTTGGTATTTCCAAGTTTTTGGCAATTCGAATTTTGGTGTAGTAGAAATGAAGCAAAAGAGTTTAGGGTTGAAGAAGCTTATGCATTACCTTAGCGAGCAGAGGGAGGTGATTGAGCTGAGCTGCAATCAGAGGAGGAGAGCTCTCTGAAGACATGGCGTGCTTCGTTGCAGACCGAGAGAGCGGTGGTGGTTGTGGGTGGCGGGGCTTGAGTGACAGGTCGGTGAGGCGAGAGAGAGTGAAAGCCCGAGCTGCGGCTGCCATGGAACAACCACGAGAGACTTGTGGCCTCGTGTGGTGCCTCTCGAATCTTGGGGGCTCGATTCTTGAGCTTCGACTTCCATAGTGTTCCTCTTCTTCTTCTTCTTCACTCTTTTGATCGGATTCTTGAGCTTCGGCCATGGTTGCAGACTTGCAGATCGAGATTGAGAGAGCTTTCACGAGAGATAGGGGTTTCGTACAGAGATAGAGAGAGAGGATGGTGAGAGAGATCCAAATAGACTTAGGGTTTGTGAGAGCGGGATTGAGATTGAGAGCGGACCGAGATTTAGGGTGTGTCTGAGAGGACTGAGTTTCATTTCGTTTTGTCGAGAGAGTTTCAGTGTGGGAGGTATAATTAAACTTCAAATAAAATCTAAAGTGACTCACACAACACAAACCTAACAAACTGTTGTAAGAGTGCACTACAAAAATCAAAATGCCAAACACATGGAGTGAAATATACCGCGCCCATAGCATTTTGGCTTAAAATGTTGCCGCTTATATTCCAACTTCACACAACAGAAAAGTATAACTTCTGTTGTCTAATTTCTACAACTTGCACTAGGTTTACCTTGTGGAAGACATTCAAGCAAGCTTCCTCAAAATTTGGCATCCAGTTTTCAATCACACAACGGAAACCTCAAGCACCGTTGTATCAAGTAGCCCAAATTTCAGATTTCAAGAGGCAACCAAGACTCGAGAGTGGAGGGAAATCTGCCGCTAAATTTTTAAGGCTCAGACGACGGACCATGCTTAATTTCCGTTGTGCAATGTAGTTCCTATAAAAAAGTTATCACTTTGTTGGCATTCACACAACAGAATTCAACCAGCACCGTTGTATGATTAAACTGACTTCAACACACAACAGATTATTTGTGTTCCGTTGTGTGATTAACTTTTTGTACTAGTGGAAAGTTGCTATTCTCATCAATATCTATATGCAGGGATTACTACGTTTTTGGATTGTGTGTTTTTTGGTGATCTCCGTAACTAAATTTTCTATGCAGGGATTACTGTTTTATTTATTTTATACTGTGAGTTCATTTGTGGTTGAGACTTGTAGTGAGTTGAGAAATATTTTATCATGTCGTTGTGGTGATAATGCTTTCAGTTGAGAGGAAAGAAAAGTGATTTCTTGGTTTGATGTCGAGATTACGAATGATTGATTTGTCATGGTGGTGACATGTGTTTCCTGAAAAAGAAAATGATTTATTGTTGAAATTAATCATTATGTTGTTTTGTTGTCCTTGAGTTGGAAAGGAGTTTTGTGGTTATTTTGATTTGCTCATACGATCTTGCAAAAGCTTACCGGATTTGTTGTTTCAAACAGGTGCACTAATCCATGATGTAGGGGTTATTGTGTAGGTTAGAATATCGAGTAATCATCATCGAAGCTAAGGTGTACTTTCAGTAGCATGGACTTAGAAGGGTACTCTTAGTTTTAATATTCCGCTGTGTAGGGAGAGTGGTGGTGTGTTTACATTTTGAATTGTTGTTCAGTTTAATTTGTAAACTCTCTGTAATGTAATATGTGACTCTAAAGAATGAGTCGGTATTGACATTTGTTGCTTAGTTTAAATGAAAAAATTTCTAAGTGTTTTCTTGTGCTTATTAAGTTATTGCGTTTTGGATTCGAATAACGAAATTCGGGGCGTGACAAAAACCAAGAAAGAGAGATGATGGAGGACTAACCTCTTCGCGCATAGAGAGAAGAACTTTGATAGATTTTATTTATTTATTTTAAAGAAATGGTACTTTGATGAACTTTTTGAAATCTTTGGTCTGGTGGCTAGAAAATTATTGGAGTTTGGTATATATAGTTAACACTACAAAGTCTATAATTATCCATGATTTTCTAATTCCATAAGTATGAATGATATTTTGAATACCTATGTACTTTCATTCATTTTTAAAAATTCTAATTGAATACCCCTAGATTTTGGTGGAAATTTCATGAAGTCTTTACATATCCTAATTGAATACCCCAAGACTTTCATGGACTGCTAAAAGTCTATATTGAATACACTCAGACTTTTAAATTCTATGAATTTCTTTAAAACTTTTACTAATTCCATATACAATACACCCTTCTAGAGGTGTCAAATTCTGAAATGATTATGGCTTTTAACTGAAGGGATTGGAAATGCCCCAAAGACCAAGAACTGCATCACAAACGTCGTTTTAATAACTGACTGGCCAATTCAATTTGGTCTTGTTAAGTTACCATTGGTTCGGTGGAGAAATTATCCAATAGTTTTGGATTATTACATGTCCTTGCTGCCTAATAGCTGAATTGGTCCATGTGATCTTACCTTAATGGTGATTGATTCATGTTTTTTATGCTCCCTACATATGTGTTAGCAAGTAGAGACTAACCATTTTAATAATCAGGACTGTATGCACATGATAGTCCCAGACTACACAATAAGTCAATAATAAATCTTTTTGAAAATTAAAAACAATGATTAAATACTTGTTACTCCTCATACTTTTCCCTGAAAAACAGTTTAGTGCCTCGCCTTTCAAATTAAACTGGATAGTCCTTATTCTTTCTAATTCTCACACAACAGGTCCAAAACAGGTTTAAAATGACTATTCTACCCCGAAGATCTTTTTTTTATTTTTTCTCTCTCTCTTTTTCTAATTTTTCTCTGTTTTATTTTTTTTTATTCTCTCTCTCTCTCTCTCTCTCTCTCTCCAATCTCGACAAGCTGCTCCTGAAATCTGCTTCACCCCAACCTCCCCAACTCGACTGGCAACCCGGGATTTCTCTCCCTCTCTCCTGGCCGCACGGTCTCTCTCTCTCTCTCTCTCTCTCTCAACCTCTCTTCTTCTTCTCTTCCTCTGCCATTACTGAACTTGAATCCTGACCACCATCTCACAACACCACCATCACCAGTCGAATCCAGACCAAAACCCGAGCCAATCACGACCATACGTCGATCCTGGTCCCCACCAGCGCCACTGCTCCTCACGCTTCATCTTCTCCGGTGCTCCGATCATCATACCGGAACTCATCACTTCCTTCACTCAATTCCAACACCACGGCCGGTGGATCAATCACTTTTCCTCCATCTTTATTCTCCAAAACCTCCCTGAAATACTCACTGAAAACCCTACAATTCTCATCCAAAACCCTCTCGTAGCTGCTCTCCATCTCCTTCAACCCCGCCATCTGGTTCCCACTCATCTTCGACAACGCATTCGACCCCGCCGCAAAAGCCACCGACATGTCGTTGATCGAAACGTCGTCATTTTCATAGCTGACATTTGGGGACAGCGACGGCAGAAACCATTAGAGAACTAGGAGGAGGTGGATGAGGAAGAGCTCCTCGAACAGTACTGGAGCCAATTCCGTCTGGGCGAGCGCCGGCGCAGATCGGAAGATCTTGGGGTTGCAGACGGCGACGTGGTCGATCGAGCGGCAGCAGAGGCTGTAGCTGAGGGAGAGGAGGATGGCAGGGAGGGATTGGATTGCCTCCGCTTGGGGGGGGAGAGAGAGAGAGAGAGAGAGAGAGAGAGAGTGGGGGGGGGGGGGGGAGAAAGAGAGAGTATAAAAAAAAAGGGGAGAAAAATTAAAAAATTAGAGAAAAAATAAAAATAATAATAAAAAGAGAAAATGAGGGGCATAATAGTCATTTCAGATCATTTTGGACCTGTTGTGTGAGAATTAAAGAAAATAAGGACTATCCAGTTTAATTTGAAAGGCGAGGGACTAAACTGTTTTTCAGGGAAAAGTATGAGGAGTAACAAGTATTTAATCCTAAAAACAATCACTATTGGGTGTCTTCGGCAAAAAAAGAAAAGAAAATAAAAAAAAAAGATAGAGAACAAAGCAATATGCCAATATATAACTAGTTGCATAGGCACACAATGATATCCATGTGGAAGAACATAAGACAAATAGCAGCAGAGGTGACAAATGCTGCGAAGATGATGGTCTCACATCGGTACATCAGTGTTCTTGGCTCTTTATTGTTGAAACTAAAGAAGCTAAGATCAAGGTTTGAAATATCTGTGAAATCTCTGATATATCCTCTCTTTTTTTTTGAATAGAAATATATCCCTTTTTGGAGTGATCGATATATCTGTTAATGTCTAAGATTCAGCGGTAGCCAAATCTTGTTAACGCTAGTCCAAGCCTAGACCGCTACTGAGGAAGTTGTAGCGCTACCGCTACCTGTCAAGTGAAATACAAAGGGCGTTAGAGGGAGACCGTGGTGGGCGGTCTTCTTTTCTCTGTTGCCTAAGTTAGTCAATGTATTTATGTTGACAGAATAACGTTAGGTAAGTAATAAATTCATAGTTAATGAGGAGAGAGGAGTGGACCTTTTATAGGTGAGGAAGAGATTGCTCTCTTCCTTGTTATCGATATGAGACTGATGTGCTTCAATTCCCATCTTTTGATGCTTTAGCGAGGTGATCTTGGCGCGGCGCGTGGCAGCTTGTCCGCGGTGATCTTGGGTGATAGCCTGTTTGGCGGTGTTTCTGTATGTCACACCCATAATAGTTGTTGGTACCGCTGGCGATAGTATGAGCATGGCTCATTATAAATAATTATGGTTAGGCAAATGCTCATATAAGTACAATATCATAGAGGAAAAATTTCTTATCATTTGACCGTTTCATCGAATGGTTGATAAAATGAAGAAATATCTGTAAAATCTAACAAGAGAAACTAAAAATAAGAATGTTACTCAATTATTCATCGTGAAACTTACATTATGGAATATAAAGGTTGTATGAGGGTGTAAAATTTTAAAAGTAGTTTCTAGTTAGGAAATGGCCTAATAGAGAGGCATCGCACCCTGTTTGGGAAAAATGGCTCGAGGTGAAACCTCTCAAGGCGGATTTGGGTACAACGAAATTCCTTTAAGGCGAATCTGGGTGAGGAGAAATCCCCTGAAGGCAAATCTATGTGAGAAGTAATTCCCTACCGATGAAGAAGTTGTCAAAAAATCAGGAGATAATTCAGATAGTGATGATGCGTGGTGTGGTAGTGGTACAACAACACCGGATAGTTTTGATGATGATGAAGATGGTGGAAGTGGAAAAGGTGGTAGAGGTGAAATGTATGAATATGGACAATCTTCTATGGTTGGAGGATCGAACCAATTTACCTTCGAAAGTAATTTTGATCATGCCACCAAGATGAAGAACACGGAGCCAGAATAGTTGGTCATGGTGCTTAAGAAAAGATTGTTTATGGGAGGACTAAAGGTGCAACTAATGATCAAAGTACCCCCATCAGCCCATCTGATGTTGTTTCAGTCGCCTTAAATTTTGACTCTATCAGTTTAGGCACAGAGCGCAATGAGACCTCAAATGAATCTCATGAAGGCAACAATTAATTTAGCTATGATGCTTATGAATATAATCAATGTGGAGAAGTACATGATCAGTCATCCAGTTGGATTCATCCTCATTATCCCCTAATCGAAGAAATAGTCGGCAGCTCCAAAGAGATCTATAACTTCATGTTCATCACTACAATTCGTACTATATGAGTCATATGTCTTAAACTGATTATTGTACTTTTGTGGACCAGCCAGCGACTTTTCAACCACCTAGAGTCTCTTTTTGGATGTAGATGAAGTTGATATTCGTATCTATTTATATGTAAATCCAATAAATTGACTTTTTCACAAAAAATAAAAAAATAAAAAAATAAAAAAAAATAAAAAAATAAAAAAAATAAAAAATTCTTTTTCAAAGTATCACCGACATTTCCTAAGGCCTGTTCACCTAAGGAACAATTTTTAAGGGACTGTGAGGGACAAGTGAATCTGACGGCTGAAAATAAATGCACAGTTTAAAGTCGTTATAATTTCTGCTTTTATATTTAATACATGTGGTTTAGATACATTTGTCCCTCACAGTCCCCCTTAAAACTGTCCCTTAGATGAGCAAATCGGGACATTTCCTATAGATGTTTAAAAACCTATATTTTAATCCTTAGCTAAGATCAAAACTTGTAAGCAAGGGATCAAATGCCCTCTTCCTTCATTTGTTTTGGGCAAATCAAGAGAGGATCAAAGTGAATGTGATGAGGTCCACAAAGGACCACCATCTAATCTCATTTCCCCAGAGTTCCGTTCCCCTGGTCAGCTATTGACCAGGGATGATTTGGTCACTCAGAGTTCCGTTCCCCGTTCCCCGTTCCCCAGAGTTCAATCGGACGGTTGACAGATCTCATCCAAAATCTTATCACTTACCTATCAACCGTCCGATTTAAATCGGACTGTGAGTGACCAAATCATTCCTGCATTTTCCCATGCTTGGCCTTCAACCATCTTCTCTTATACGTTGTTGTGGCGAAATCAATATGGTACACAATTTTTGCAAACTTGTTTATTTTCTATCTAACCATTGATCTGCCGGGAAAATTATGGAATATGTAGATTGTACAGGACTCGTCTAAAACATCTGTCAATTATGAAACTAGTTTTGTCTATAACTAAGCTCAAACCAACTTGTCCATGTCATAATGTTTGATAGTATGCCTGAGCTAGCATTTATGGAATTGAGATCATCCAAAACAGGACATGAATTTGTTCACTAAGTGACACATTTTCTCTAGCTTCTTTTATGCTGTGGGCATTATCTTGGAGTTGAAGCATTTTCGGTTTTCTCTTCTCTGCAAGAATCCAAATTGACTACTCTGGCTTGTTTTGTTTTATTCCAAAGTTTACAAAAATGATGTATACATTAGTATTAGATTACAAATAGATAATACAATACCCAATTGACAAATTGCACAACAGAGAATCAAAGAACCTGTGTTTGGAGCATGGAGGAGAATCTATCAGAAGAGGACGAAAGAGACAGCAACGTGTTGGTCATTCCATTTTTCGTGAATACATAATATACTGATAATGCTTCGGTGATTCACCCAATATAATAACAATAATGGTAATTACTTATTGATATGGGAGAAGGAAGAAGGAAGAGGAGGCAAAAAACTGAAAGCAGGGTTACGAATGGCAGTGAAGATCATATTATCGGTGTTGTTGGGTGGGTTTGTACTATTTCTATTATATCTCTATGAGGTTTTGTTGCTAAAGCCGAAGAGGCTAGAGATCAAGGGAGAGGATCATCTCCTAATCTTTTTATCTTCCTAACCTACCTAACCTTTTAACACCAAACTGACACATGTCCAACTTACATCCAATGGCTCATATGATTTTGCACTATATATATATATATATATTTTTTTTTTCAATCAGTGCGGTTAAAACACACTCTCTCTCTATGCATCCACTCTCTGTCTCTTTAAACATACACTTCGAATTGCTCTAATTAGCTCTCTCTCTCTCTCTCTCTCTCTCTCTATACATCCACTTCGAATTGCTCCGATTAGCTTCACATCCTTGGCCCTCCAAATTGCTCTGTGTCGCCGATAAGAAATTGCTGGTAAATGGAAAGGAGGCGTCGACGCTTCGATTGGTTTTGGTTTGGGAGATCTCGATCTGGTCTAAGATTCGACGCCTCGATTGGTTTTGATTTGGGAGATCTCGATCTGGTTTAAGATTCGAGATCCTTCAATTTGTTAGATTACTTTTGGTTGATTTTTTTCTTTGTCTGGGCTTATTCTTCATCCCTCGAATTTGGGGATTTGCATCTTGAAGCTGCAGGTAAGTGTTGAAGCCTTCCATTCTAGGCAAATATGCAAATGGAAGCACTTTTTGATTTTACATTGCAAAATTAGCCCCCTTTTGATCTGGGATAACTCTAATCAACAGTTCGTCATGAAGTGTTGTCATGCAGAATTTGTATTCTGTTTTAGTCGCGTTATTGTTGTTTACTCTGATTGTAAAGAATTGTTGTTGGGCTTCCCAAATGATAGTCGTCATAATTCTATCTTAATTCTAGGTTTGCCATGTCAAGATGCGATTATTACATGTAGTTGGCAGGTCTTATTTGCCTTGGTCTTATGGTCTGTATTCTGTAGGCAAATTTGCAAGCGAAATTTACAAACACAATATTTGTACAGAAACTGCATATATGTGAACTAGTTTTGTTCATATGGTGTGATCATTGTATCAAGTGTTTTAGCCAAATAATATTTCTAAAGCTAATTGTGTCATTGAGACTTGAGGATGGTAGGGAGAGACCTGGAAGAGGTCAGAGAGTTGTTTGGCCAAGCAGCATATCACTGTTTAAACTTGAAGAAACCAGAAGGAAGACGATTACTAGCTAGCATTCTTAATGAATCGAGAAGACTGTAATTGTTATGAAAGAGTGTCTGTACAATTGCCTTCTCCTTTTGGGAAATGTATAATGCAGAATTCTTTTGGGAAACCAATTTGTATAATGCCAAGTTCTTTTGGAATACCAATTTGTGTTAGTTTGAGTATAATGCAGAATTCTTTGGGAAACCAATATGTATAATGCAGAGTTAGTTTGGGATACCAATTTGTGTTGGTTTGTGTAATGCATAATTCTTTTGGGAAACCAACTTGTAATGCAGAATTCTTTGGGAAACCAATTTGTATAATGAAGAGTTATTTTGGGATACCCATTTGGAAATACAAAACCATAAAAGTACCAGCTGCAAACGTGTTCCCTGGAAGCTCTCCATAAGCCTTCAACAGCCTAGCCTCTTAAGGTTTGCAGAATCAACATAGTCCTCTCCTCTTACAAAAAATAAGACATAATGCTGCACAATTGCCCTCTCTTAAAAAAATAAAACATAATGTTGCACAAATGCCCTCTTCCATTCTTACAAAACAAAACTGAAGGCTATACAATTGCAGAATCCTCTTACAAAAAGGAAGCCGAAGCCTGCACAACCTGCTAAGAACAAACCACAGAGGACATATTCACATAAATTACAGAAAATGGCACGGCTTGGATATTCAAGAAGAAGGTGCAGACTTGGATAATCAGAAGCTGTATTTGATATGTGATATTGGCACGGCTCAATCAAATCACAGAACTTTAAGAGGAAAAAGCTGATTTATGATTGAACCGCACCAATATCTCATGTTAATTAAAGCAAGTTCCCTCCATTTTTGTACCTGAGAATACTTTTCTAGTTACAATAAAAACAAGCACATATACATATACACACATATATTCTGCTCCTACCTCAGAGTAGCTATACACATATAGAAATAGAAGCATCGAAGGGGTTTGAATTGATAATTGATTGCCTCAAAGAAACAACGAGAGAGATGGAGGCAAAAGAAATGAAGGGTTAGCTATGTTTTCTTTCATTGAGTGAAAATAGGATGTATGTTTTCCAGGGTTGTGTGAGAGAATCTCATATGTTAAATATGAGAGAGGGATGACAGAAGGTTGTTATAGGGAACATGACCAGTTGCCCATCTGGAAATACAAAACCATAAAAGTACCAGCTGCAAACTTTAAATCTTCTCAATATCTGCAGAAACAACAACAATATGTAGTTGAATATTAATATACCTGACTAAGTGAAGATGCACAAAAGTCTTGTTCCAGAAATTGATCTGCATTACTTGTTATAACAGAAGCATCATTCTCTGCATTGTTTGTTAGATAAAGAGTAGCATTCTCTTCATTACATCTTGGATCAAAAGTCACCTTGTATACATCATTCATTTGATCAGGAGTAACCTGAATTATAAAAATCAAAGAATGATATCTATAAATAAATTTAAACAAACTAATAAGGAAGTAGTTTTATAGAAATAAGAATACCTCCATTGCATTGCTTTTTTACTGGGTTGCCTTTGTTTTTTATTTTTGTTCATGCTTATCTCTACTTGACTCTTGATTCTCCGTTTTCTTCCTTTAGATGTTTCCTTCTTCTTTAGCCCTTTTGCATTCACCACATTACCATCTACATTGAGTTGTCTAGTAGGAGTCGATTGAGTTGTATGACCATTCTCATCCACATTAGCATTCATTTCAGATTGTAGCAATTCTTCAACTTCTTTTGCTAACTTCTCTGCATTTGTCATGACTAATTTGTATGCTTTTTCATTTTCATGAGCCCTGCTTGATATTCTAATGTAGGTGGAACATAAAGATCTGTACCAAGAGGCTTGTTGCAACTTAGGGTCGGGTTGAATTTCACGCCCATGCATGTCTTGAACACTTTCAGCTCGAGCTTTTTTGGTCCATCTTTTTAAGATATAATGCTCAGGAATTTCTTTGACTTGCATCACTTCTCTAAGGACCTTGATAATGTGCCTACATGCAGATTTACAGTGATGATATACTCTCTTGCATCACTTCTCTAAGGACCTTGATAATGTGGCTACTCAGGAATTTCTTTAACAAAGAACTTATTGTTCTCCCTATTCAATTTGATACAAAGTTCAGCATGGCAACCTGTTAGTGTCTCTGCTCTGGATTTTCTAATCATGTATTCCCTCTTATCTTTGGATCGAATACCTTCCTTACAGCAAACAAATACTCTTGAAGTGATTTCACCGGTTTTCTTGTTCTTAGCATGACTCTCCCTTCTAATACTAAACCCCTCTTTTCCTCCATATCTATTGTAGAAGTCATATGCTGCTTGTTCAGAATCAAACTCCATTCCTTTTCTTGGTTTCCAATCCAATTCCAAATCAAAATCAAAATTCTCTACATTAACATCTGTTGCACCCAATGCATTATCCATCTGCAACCAATTCCTTGTACAGTAAACTGAAAAGATACAATCAATATAAATACAAGAATCAGTCCCAAAAAAATAAAAAGTTACAAGAATAAGATCGCCTTGATGCTTTGTTATGGTTTGATTACTTTGATATCAATATACGAAAGACAATTGATACATGAATAGATCGAAACTTGAATGAAAATTGCATTTTGGGTCCTTTTTTTTTTTTGTAATAATGAAGCAGGGAATTCCTCTTTGTCAATAGCAAATATAGAGTTCCTAAACTCTAAAACACACAATATAAAGAGAGTTCAGAAAAGAAAAACCAAAATAAAAGGGGATTACACTTACATGTCGTAATGGAATGCAGGGAAAGTGAGATGGATAGAAGAATCAAAGCTAAAGTTCTGAAATTTTGATTAGATCTCTCTGCATGTATCCATTGAATTTCACGATTGAAGACTCGTTTCTACTTCATCAAGAGCGCTAGGGAACAAAAGAGGGAAAAGGGAGAAAGCGAGGGAAACAAAACCAACCGCGTGGCAACCTGAACTCAAATAAAAATGGAGATAAAAAAACCTAAATTTATTGTATGCCATTGGATGTAAGTTTGGACATGTGTCAGTTTGGTGTTAAAAGGTTAGGTAGGTTAGGAAGATAAGAAGATTAGGAGAGAATCCTCTCCCAAAGATCAAAGCATGAAGATCAAGGGATCAAAGGGCCTTGTCCTGTATTTATGTTGGGCAATATCACAGAAATGAAGAGGATCAAAGTCAAGGTGATGAAGTTGACAGCTACAGAAACAACAAATACTACTACTACCTCAATGAACCACCACCATTTTTCTACTGCTCATCATTGGCCTTCAACTATTTTTCCTCATCTGGTGCAATGGCAAAATGAATACGGTATGCCATTTCTACTTCTCTATTTTCCCTTGGAGAATCTTGTTATATACTGTTGTTCTTATAAATGAAGTAATGAACATAGTTACTAAAATTGAACATGGCGTGCAGCCGTAAGCTACTAGGATTATCCTTCTTCATTGTTTTAGTTGCTTACCATGTGATTGAAACATAAGGGGGATGTCCTTTTTTTTTTTTTTTTTTTTTTATCAAAAGATTTTACTTCTATTTCCATAATGACTCGAACTCATGACTTCGTTCTTAGGTAGTGGGTGCTCTAACTACTGAGCACCACTTCGTCCCCAACAACATATGTCATAAGGCAAGCCATGGAAGATATTAAATTCAAAGACATTCTAATCCCAAAGGGAATGAATCTTCTATTCCAATCTCAATACTCCAGCAACAACGTGAACTTTGGGGCCCTGATGCCCTTGAGTTCAATCCGAAAAGATTCGAGCATGGAATTCTTGGGGCTTGCAAGGTTCCTCAGGCTTATATGCCGTTTGGAGTTGGTGCTCGCATTGAAGGTGATTCTGTCTTTGATTTTATCCAAGTTTTCTTTCTCACTCTCTCCTACTTACCAACACTGCCCAGCTTTTAAGCTAGTTATTGAGGGTGCGTTTCAGGGGGCTTTTTTGCTCCCGTACTTATAAGCACCTGACTTGTGTTCGTTTGGTAAACCAGCTTTTGCCCCACTTTTGCCAAAAGCCACCGCTTTTTTTGGTCGAAAAGCAGAAGCCGACAACCCCTTGCTTGAATGAAATTTTTGAAATGCCGGGATGTGTCCTCTCTTCCTTTTAGCAATTACACCACAATGCCATCAAACCATTCTCTTCCGTGTTCAAAAGTGAAGCCTCCAGCGGCGCAGTGAACACGCACTTACATCTCGCTGACTGCCTCATCTCATTCATGTTCGAAGCCTCAATCCAATCCCCAGATTTTCGTACTTGGCTATGAAAATCAAAAGGTTTCCAGGTATTAATAACTCCTCCCTTTTCCATTTTAGTTCCTATTTCATCTTTCATTTCTCAATCTATGATTCCCTATCTGGGTTCTTCTTTGATTCGCTTAATGCTCATCTGGGTCATGCTTCTATATTCAAATCCTTGTTTGCAATTGTTATTGAGTAAGCTTGATGGTTTATAAGTTCACAGTTTCAACCAAGAAGCTGATTACTAGAATCTTGTTTGTCAAGAGGTGCTCGCCTCTTGTTTCCTTTGTTTGTCTTTTCAATTACCAATTATCTAGCTGCTACTTTGCTTCTGTATTGCTATGTGACATTGGGTTTCTGGGCTTAGAAGATGTGCATGTTTGATCTGGGATTTTGGTTGTTTTTTTTCAAATTTTGCTAGCTACAGATTGCTTGGTTTTCTAATGTTGGAAGAAATGAGTTTGTTCTTTGAGAAGCATACAACAGTAGAGTTTTGAATTGCTTTAGGAGAGTTGTTTCTGGAATTTGAACTCATTAGTGAGCTGCTGAAAATGTAATTGATCTTTAAACTGTTCTTAGAACTAACAACTCAACTGCTTTCTTTTTCAGTTTTTCTTCCATATATGTTTGCAGATATTAAGGTTGGTTTGCTCTCTTTGATTGTCTTGTTATTAGTTTCATTTTCAATGATCTCGGTGAGCAGGAAAACACTGTTTGAAAACACTCATCACAAAACAATGAAACAGACTACTCTTTAATCATGTATACAGAAAGATGTATAATGATGAAGGTCGTGAAGTATATGCATGTTCTGCTTGATATAAGCTTAGAAAAAATATTGGAGGTTTGAGTTTGTGCAAAGTTAAAAGGTTAAAGAGGTTCTTTTTGGTCCTATATAATTATCCATAAACTTTCAAACCAAATCATTGTATTCAGATGGTATAATGATCATACCTTTTTAATCAATTTAAGGTAAGGGTTTTCTCCTATCAGTACTATTTTGTACTGCAGTAAGGTCTGCCTGCAAAAAAACTTTTTAAATAACTCAATTATTTTCGGCAGCCTGGCAGCCTTGTTTGAATCTCAATCTGTATTTACTTGAATTATGCTACAAATCTCTATCAAATTACATCACTGGTTGCTCAGCTTCTGTTGGTTAATTGTGGGTTTGGGGATTATAGGATTTTAAAGTTTTGAGTTTCTCTTTCTGTATGAAACTCTGCACTATCTGTCTTGCTTAACTAGTGGGTGCGAAAGACTGTTCATTTATGCTTAAAGTGTGCTTCTTTGCACATTGTTGAAGTTCCCTATGCTATTGCTATGTCTCTTTCTATGTGGAGTGGTTTATTTTACTTACTATTGGAAATGAAAAGTTTTGACTTCACAGTTTGTTTTCAGAAAGATTTCCTGAAATATTAGGTAACTGAACTTCTTACTGGAAATTTGACATCTTCATCTGTTTGATCAGATGGTCAATTTGTTCCGGTTTTTAACGTTTTGAGCATCTGTTATAAAATCCAAATCTTTATTATATCAGAGTCTTGGAAATTAATTTTCATTGCTTATGTATTGAAATTCATTTGCAACTTTGTTTATGTTGGTCGTGATGCAATAGTGATGAATTTGAATATGCTTTTAGAATTCTCTCTATCATATTCCGTGAGTACACATCTGTGAGCACATTATGTTTCCGATGTTTTTGACCTCATTTTCTAGGTCTTTGCAAATACTATATATGGATTTGTTGAGACACATTTAGTACAAGTTGTTATACGCACTGGAGTTGAGTCACTTCGAAATCTTTCGCAAGAGCATTGGATGAAAAACTAGTTGACCTTGCTGTCATTATAGCCTAATAGTTTCCTTCTGTGCATGAGAACAGCAACTTGTGGATGCATTTTTTTGACGTTAGTTTTCACTATCAATTCATTATCAACTGATTTCACCTGAAGAAGTTTGTGAGCTTGTATCAGGTTTGTGTAGCAGTACACAAAGAAATTTGTTTGCAGTTATAAAGAAATTTTAGATGATTTGGATTCTCTCAGTGATGAGAATGATTGATCTAGCTGAGCCCTGATCGGCTCTGATCTAGATCTATTTCGGTCTCATGAGTCAAGTCTCTCACCACTTTGCTCCTACTCATTCTTAATCTTTTATTTGAAGTTGATCTGATCCCAACTTCAAATCTCAGTAAACCCAGGTTAAGCTTTGTTTTTCTGTTTGTTTTTACAATTTTCATTTGCTATGTTTGTAACTTTGTATGTGTTGCTATGTTTCTATTATCTGTTGTATGCGTTGCTATGTTTCTGTTATCTATTGTATGCGTTGCTATGTTTCTGTTATCTGTAAACCCAGGTTAACTTTGTATGTGTTTCTATGTCTCTTATCTGTTTCGACATCAACTTTTCTTTTGTTGTCTTTTTTCTCTGGTTTCTATTTATACAGCTCTGCTTAGTATTTCGTAATTGATCATGGATTAATATTCACAATTTCTTATGAAATTCTGAAACATTCATGCATAACTCAGGCACTCATTAATTTTAATCATAACTTTTGGGTATGTGGTGATGTGTTAGGGTATATTATATGCTTTTGCAGCTTCTGCTAGAGTTTTGTGTCTCTATGTATTTAGATACCTCAAAAAGATAAAGCAGAGGAATAAACAACCACTGAAACCAAAACAGCTAATGTTTGCTGCTTCCCTCATTAATTATAGTGTATTGACTAGGAAATTATTCATCTTTGCTACGTTTTATGCAGTGGACTATCTAGTAGCATTTTAGAATGTTTGGTAATGTCTTAACCGGGGGCTTCTTGTTCAATCTTCTGCATTCAGTTTGTCACAGCAAACAAGGGTCAACATATTCCATATTCTCATAGTTGACCAGTTTCATGATATGTTTGCATTTATTTTTCTTCCATAGGTACTAAAGCTTGGGCTACTTTTGATTGCCAAACTTTGTTTCCATTTTGCTGATCAACCAAGAAGCTTCTCCCATAACTGAAATAGGCGTCATTCTAAGGTGAAGAAAGAGAAGGTGATGGGTCAAGTCATGGGATAGAGATGGATGATGATGTAGAAGAAGAATATTCATGGTCATGGTGCACAAGAAATGGAAATAATAAGAAATAGCATTACTCAAAGTTTGATGAGTGCGCGTAATAACTTGAACATTTGAATATGTTATGAAATTTTTTGTGGTTACTTGATGCGAACCAGAAACCAATTGTTATTAATATTACTAATATATTTGTATAAGTTATTTTTAAAATTGTCCAATATTAATCATATACTCACTATAATTTATAAAAATTGAAAGTTGACAAAAATTAATGAGGACATAATAAAGATTAAAAAAAATAACAAAAGCATTCGATCAACATTGTATTATGAAACAATCAAGGCAAAATAATATCTCATGTCTAATTTGGTCATTTCACAAACAAAAAGTACAAGTCAGTTTGAGTTTACCAAACACTTTGTCACTAACAACACTTAAAAAAAGTCAGTTTATCAAACACTCAGCTGCTTTGCTTTTCAGCTACTTTTTATCAGAAATAAGCAAAAACAAGCTTTTCTAAAAAGTACAGCCATACCAAACACACTCTGAACCTGAACATGGAGTAAGTCGATCTCCATATTCAGAGATTGTGAACCTCTTTCTTTTCTTTTCTTGTAGAACGTGTAATATGTCATAGATGGTAACAGTATCACAAAGCATGTGGATTGGCAACTCTCATCATACCATTTCGATATTCTTTAGAGCATCTTCATTTTTTTTTTGGGTACAAAATTATTAATTATTCTTATTATCTTTTTGGTTTGTTAGGATGGTACTAAGAATCCATAACTTTCATGTATTGTTCAACCACCTTAAAAGGTCAGTAAGACCAAACAAAAATAGATAAAACAATATTTTGCAACGATTGATCTAATGCAGCAAAGTAAATAAGTAATAGATTATAAAAAAAAAACAAATATTACCCTAGTCCAAAAAACAAAGAAAAAAACAGATGAGTGCTCCCCAGTCCCCAACCAGATTAATAATAATCCAATACACAGTGAATGGCAGACATATGGAACAAAAAAAACCAGAAGAGGCCAAAAGACTAAAGAGAAATTCTTAGGTGGGGGTTTCCCCACCACCTGTCTTTACGACCCTCCAATCAGAAGAGAGGAAATTTTCCATCTTTTCCAAAATTACCTCTGCTCCCTGAAGTGCAATATCCAAAAAACCCCCCTGATGGGCATTGATTGGCCCTCCCCACCACGTGTCCGTGCGGGTGCCCTACGCAAGATTCTCTCAAGACTAAAAGAGCACCTTAGCACGCTTATTTGGTGTAAAGAGGACACTCACATCAGGGCAAAAGACCAGTCAATTATTTTCTTTCCTTTTTCTTATAGCAACTCTTCTCTACACACTCATTGTATAATAATGGTGACGGCCACACTTGGCCTTTAAAACAGAGGAGGAAGGATTAGAGGAGGAAGAGTAGAGGCAAAAAACTGAAAAGTATCAATGGCAGCAGAGGTGATACTATCAGTGTTGTTGGGTGGGTTTGTGATATGGGGGTTATATCTCTATGAGGTTTTGGTGCTACAGCCAAAGAGGCTAAGATCAAAGCTTGAAAAGCAAGGGATCAGAGGGCCTCCTCCTTCATCAATACTCCTGGGGAATATCCCAGAAATGAAGAAGATCAAAATCGAGGCGATGAAGAAGCCAGCAGCTATAACAACAGAAGCAAAGGATCACCCACTTTCTATTGCTCATGATTGGCCTTCAAATCTACTCCCTCATATTGCGCAGTGGCGAAAGGAATATGGTAAACCATTTTGTCAACTTTTAACTTCTTTATTTTCTCTATCAACCTATGTAAGTAAATTACAACAAAAGTGTTAGAAATATGTGAATTTATATAATTAAGCTATTAGAGCACCCACTACCTATGTAAGAAATCATGGGTTCGAGTCACCATGGGGTAGGAGTGAAATCCTTTGATCATCTTTTATTTAAAGAAAGAAAAAATATAAAATTAAGCTCCAAAATTTGTGCCAATTATAAAACAAGGCATGTATAGAATTAAGTGTAAACCATCACCTCCATAGCAAAGCTATTATTGCCCACCACCTCTATTATAGTATGCTTGGGAAAACTAAGCAATTTCAGGCTGCAACTAGTTAATGATATGGGTTATTAGGCAGCTTGCTTGAATCCGATGAATTATACATATATTTTTTTATATTAATTGGTTGCTAGTTGAGCTTTAATTGTTACTTAACTTCCAATCTGTTACCTTTCGGTTTAGGAAATGCTGTAAACTGACCCATATTCTTTTAGCCGAGTCCTCTTCTGCACATCTTATTGGTGCTGCTGTTCAACGAGCCCCTTTCGGGGTTCAACCCCTGTATTTCATTTCGATGCTAGTTCATATAGAAAGATAATTAAATAGAAGTACGAAATGATGTAGTTTTGGAGTTAAACACAGGATTACAATTTAGAAACAACAAAAAATTGGAAGAGAAGGGGCTACATTGGCTGTTTCACTCATACAAGATGGTGCATTGATAATATAAATATGGCAAAACCCAGACATATAATACATACTTATCATTACATTTCCAAATCGTAATGCCACCTGAAAATGTTCTTGTTACTATCAATTTTACCGGATTACTGAGGACATCTTTCCCTGAGTTGAGACTCACCTGGAACTTACCTGTGCAACCTATGTAGGAGATGTGATAAGCAATCATCATTATGTGGTTAATGGTCTCTCGTTAAATACGTGATGTTACAAAACTATGAATTTGGATTGTTCATAATGTTGATTCTTGTTATATATGTGGTCTAAATTGATACTTTAATGATAGAATATGCTAACATAAGTGAAGAATTCAAGAGAACTATAGCATAACATAACATATGTACGTATATACCAATATAAGTCTTCAAAATTTCAAGTACCAGATTGGTTTTGCATATCATTGTCTTCTCTGTACATCATAGGAGGATTGATGACTAAAAACACTATTTTAGATCCATTTGAAATATCAGATGGAATGGCCAAGCTTATCTAATATATGTTGATGAGTGATGTGATGACAGGGCCAATCTTCACCTATTCAACTGGAAGCATACAGCTATTAAGCGTTACAGAGATAGAGATGGTGAAGGAAATTAGCATGTGCACATCTTTGATTTTAGGAAGGCCTGCTTATATGTCTAAGGATTTGAAGCCCCTATTAGGACAAGGCATTATCTCTTCAAGTGGCCAAACTTGGTCACACCAGAGGAAAATCATTTCTCCTGAATTCTACTTTGATAAGGTTAAGGTAAGTCTCCAAATCTCCTAAATAGCCTAATAAACTTGTTTTTTTTTATTATTTATTGATTGCTAATGTAATGATAAGCATGGAGTTTGGTTAGTTTTCTTTTCAATACACTAGAAAAGGAAAAAGAAAATACTTTGGCAATTGCACTCAATCCAGCTGACAATTATCCATATCTCTTTCAAGGATATGGTCGATTTAATGGTGGACTCTACAGCGTCACTATTAAGATCTTGGGAAAGCAAAGTTGAAAGTGAGGGAGGAATGGCATTGTTTAGGATTGATCAAGATTTGAGAAGCTTGTCAGCGGATATAATATCAAGATCATCCTTTGGAAGTAATTATTCAAAGGGGAAAGAAATCTTTTCAAAGCTCAGGACTCTTCAACAAGTTATGTCTCAGGGAAACCTTGGCATTCCCGGCGTAAGGTGTGTTCATCATACTTTACACATCTAGTCATCAGAAACATAGGCTTCCTGCAGTGTTGGTTTTTTTTTTTCGAGTAGTTCTACTGGTCTCACATTTCTCATATAGTTAGGATCCATTTCTCTTGTGAGCATTTTCTTACACAGTACACTGTGCTATAGTTGTATACACACATACATACATATTCTCTGTGTCTATATATACATTCCTTACTGGCGTCAGTTTAATGGCTCATTGAATATCCAAATCATGGTAGGCACTTGCCAACAAAGAGGAACAGAGAGATAAGGAGTCTAGAGAACGAGATTCACTCAATGATACTGGAGGTTGCAAAAAAGCGCAATGAGGCTACTTATGAGAAGGATCTTCTTCAAATGATACTCGAGGGAGCAAAAAATTACTCTGATGCTGATAGCTTTTTTTCATCTGGTATGTCTGAGGACCAGTTCATAGTGGATAATTGCAAGAATATATATTTTGCTGGCCATGAGACCACCGCCATCACAGCATCATGGTGCTTGCTGTTGTTGGCTGCATATCCAGAGTGGCAAGCTCGTGTTCGTGCTGAGGTGCTTGAAATTTGCAAGGATGGCATTCCAAATGCTGATGTGCTTCGAGGCATGAAAACAGTACGTTACTTTAATTACTATATAAATCTTCATAATAACTTTCTTCTTATAATCTGCTAATTTGGTTAGTGCTCTCTTGGCTCGCTGTCTGGCATAAGTGTATTACATATTAGGAGACTGAATCTGATTTTTAGGTCTGTTCTATATACATCTCCTAATGAAAACAGTAAATAACTGACTACAGTTTGAGATTTGTAGGAAGAAATGATCTCCTTAACTCCTTTCTTAGAAAGTGATATGGAATTTCATTTTAAACTCTTGATTTGTTGGCAGTTGACTATGGTGATTCAAGAAACACTGCGCTTGTACTCACCAGCAACTTTCATCGTAAGACATGCATTGGAAGATATTAAACTCAAAGATATTCTAATTCCCAAAGGAACCACCATTCAGATCCCAATCTCAATGGTGCAGCAGTTGCCAGAATTATGGGGACCTGATGCTGCTGACTTTAATCCCAATAGATTCGAGGGTGGAATTCGTGGGGCTTGCAAGTTTCCTCAGGCCTATTTCCCATTTGGATTTGGCGCTCGCATTTGTGTTGGCCAAAACTTGGCCATGACGGAATTGAAGGTGATTCTGTCTCTCATATTATCCAAGTTATCATTCTCGCTCGACCCTGCATACCAACACAGCCCGGTTTTTAGGTTGGTTATTGAACCTGAACATGGAATCAGTCTCCATGTGAGGAGGGTGTGACCTTCTCTGTATAGACTAATAGTAATTTTCTGACTTCTGGAAGTTTCTGGTTATCGCAATTAAAGTCATATCTAAGTGCCAATACAATATTTCTGGTAGATATCTGTGAATGTTATTGCTCGTTTTCACTAGTTTTACTAGCCATGCCATCTTACATGAGTACAGTAATGATGATTGAAAATAGTGAATTTTTGGTGTAACAAATTCTCAATCCACGTGAGCAATCCTTAACTAGAATGTTGAGTTGTCCCCCAATTGGGCTAAATTGGACTAAAACCGTACCGTACTCTTTTAGTGACAATTATGTGAAATTTGCACCCCTAAAATTGCAAACCACACCCCTATTTCATTTTTTTAATAATATTTCATGCACCACTTTTTACACATCCTAAAACACCCTCAAATTCAGATCTTCTTTTTTCTTTTTCTTTTTGGGTCTTTTCTTCTCTCTTTCTCCCCTCCCCTCCCTTCAGATCACCACTCTCTTCTTCCCGATCTTCACCAAGGTCCTCTCTCTCTCTCTCTCTCTCTCACACACACACACACACACACACACACACAGTTCTCTACAACAAAAATTATCCAAGTTGGTCACCTCTTCTACGGTGCCGTCACCGTCGCTCAGCCCTTGGCGGTGGTCTCCTTCAACTGGCCCGAGCCCCGTGGCCAGCGATCTCTCTCTCTCTCTCTCTCTCTCTCCCTCTCTGTGGAAATCCCCGAATTTAAAATACTCAAACCCTCCTCTCCCTGCTTCTACAACTCAGAAAATTTTTCAACCAAAATTTTCGTTGGTGGTGAGAAGAGAGAGGAGAGAGAGAGAGAGTTGGGAGGCTTTAGGTGACTTTGGGCTCGGAAAATGGACGGGTCACCGGAAACGAATTGGGTTGCCGTCGCCGCCACCTCATCGCCGGCCCAAGCCTTGTCTCCGGCTGTGCAAGTAACTATTCAGTTCTAGTATATGAATATGCTATAAACGCCATCATTTTGGTTTAATTTCAGTTTTGTGCTTGTGTTTGTCGAAAGGTTATGGTAAAGATTGTTGTGGTCGTGTGTGGTTGAGTGTGGATTGAGTCCCTAATTCGTTTGTGGTAGTGATTGGGTGTGGCTGGGTTTGTTGTTTGGGTGCTAAGAAATGAGAGCTATAAACGAAAATTTGCTTATAAATTTAGGGTAGAGTTTCAATTTTGTGTTTTGGTGACCATTTAGCAATGCATTTAGTTTTCGTTCTTGGGTTTTTATTTTGTGTTAGTGGAAGAGATTGTGATAACCCTTTGTTGTTGTGGAGAAGGCTATTGTTGAGTAATTCATATAATGTAGGAAGGATGCTCACTGCTGTTTGCTTTTGTCTTAGTTAATGATGGAACTAAGTTTCTTTTCTTCACTCCCAGTTTTCAAATTTGGGGATTTCCAGAGAGAGAGAGAGAGAAATCGCTGGCCAAGGGGCTAGGGCCAAGGGAGGGCTGAGCGACGGTGACGGCGCCGTAGAAGAGGACCGTGGTGAAGATCGGGAAGAAGAGAGAGAGAGAGAGGAACTTGGTGAAGATCGTGGTGGTCTTGAGAAAGAGAGAAGAAAAGACCCAAAAAGAAAAAGAAAAAAAAAATCTGAATTTGTGGGTGTTTTAGGAAGTATAAAAAGTGGTGCATGAAATATTATTAAAAAAAATGAAATAGGGGTGTGGTTTGCAATTTTAAGGGTGCAAATTTCACCCCCCAAAATAAACTGAGAGTGAAAAAAAGGGTTGGTCTTGCTTTGGGCCGGTTTTTGGGCTTTTCTGTTTGCTTGTTTAGTTTGGGCTAGTTTGCTTTGTATTTCCTTGCCATTTTGGGTGTTCAATGAAATGTCATTGTGTCCAAAAAAAAAAAAAAAAAACCTAAATTCCACTAAGGTTCTTGCTACCAGTTTTGACTTCTATTAGTTTGTCTCGGATGTGGGAAGAATTTCCCTTGGACTCTGCATAACGGCAAAACCAAGGTTCTAAATCTCTGCGATATTTCCGATATATCCCCCGATATCTCCTTTTTTCGACGGACTGATATATCTAGAAGGTAAATATCTTATCTGTCACCGTTTCTGCGAAATTTCTCCGACATCGTCAAATATCCCCGATATATTAGATATTTGCGATATATCCCGATAAAGTGAAGAAATATCTGTAAAATTTGAGGTAAAAATAAATAAAAAACTCAGTAATTCTCTAAATGAAAGTCTGTGTGAAGAGAGATTTCCTAAAGGAAAATTTGAGTGAGGAGAAATCCCCTCAAGGCGAATCTATGTGAGGAGAATTGGATAAATACCCTCAAGGCGATTTTGGGTGAGAAGTAATTCTCTAAAAGTCTAAATGCAAATCTGTGTGAGGAGAGATTTGGTACTGTGTAGTCTGTGACTATTTCTGTAACTTTGTATGTAGTTTGTAACTCGGTAGTTGAATAATAGAAAGAAGATAAAGCCATAAAGGTTCAATTATTCAAATGAGGTCAAATGACATTGCAGAAGGAAGTCAAGGAATCATATATGGATGACATGATGAGAAAAGAGTGCAGAGTACGAAGTATTAAAGTGAGGAATAACGAAGCTACTGTGTAGTCTGTGTCTTAAACCTGAAATTTTTTTTTGGAAGTTGTCTCTTGTTTTAGTGGATCAACATAATTAAAAATAGAAAGTGATATATGATATGAAGCAAACTACAGACGGTTAAATAGTTAAATGTAATTCATCTTTTTTATTGATTTTATTTTATTAAGTGCAATGTTTATAAAACTATACAAAGGGCCCCAAATTGATCAGGGAAAGAAATTTCCTACCAATTTCCCATAGAAATTATTGGTGGGAGACTTGAATAATAATTTGGTGGTCAATGAAAACAACTATATAGATCTACTTCATGTTGCAAGCGAGCCGCTTGATAATGGCATTGATCCACTTCATGATTGGATTATGCCTGCACACCTCGATGATGAAGCTGGAAGACCTCTTCCACAAGTTGTAGAAACTGGAACTAATGCTGGAATCAACGTAGAGAGAGTCTTATAAGAAGAAGTTGTTAAAAACCCAGAAGATAATTCAGATAGTGATGATGCGTGGGGTGGTACAGCAACTCCAGATAGTTCTGATAATGGTGGAGAGGGTGGAAGCGGAACAGGTGGTGGAGGTGAAAGATATGAATATGGACAATTTTCTGTGGATAGAGGATTCCAATTTACCTGTGAAGGTAATTTTGATCATGCTACCCAAGATGAAGACTATGGAGTGAGAACAACTGGTCATGGTGCTCAAGAGAAGACCCGATATGGGAGGAGGACTAGAGGTGCAACTGATGATCAAAGTACCTCATCTGATGTTTCTTCAATTGCCTTAAGTTTTGAATCTATCAGTTTAGGCATAGAGCGCAGTGGGATCTCAAATGAATCTCATGAAGCCAACAATCAATTTGGTTATGATGCTTATGGATATATTCAATATGGAGAATTATATGATTAGTCATCTAGTTGGGTTCATCCTTATTATCCCCTTATAGGGGAAACAGTCGGCAGCTCTAAAGAGATCTTTAACTATCATGTTCATCACTACAATTCGCACTATATGGATCATATGTCTTGGTCTGATTATTGTATTTTCGTAGACCAGCGAGCGGCTTTTCAACCGCCTAGAGTCTTTTTCTGGATGTAGATGAAGTTTACATTCATATGTATTCATATGTAGTTCTAAATTTCTAATAAATTGACTTTTTTCAAAAACGATATTTTCGTACACTGTATCCCCGATATCTTCCTTTTTCAAAGTACCGATAGATATGAAAATACCGATATTTAAAATCTTGGGCATAACTATATGGAGGAATAGGTGCAGAATTTCCCTCTGACTCAGGACAACTATATGGAGGAGCTGTAGGAGTATTTAGGTCATCATTCTTCTTTGTCCCGATCTCGTTTTCAAGTTGTTTGATCTCGGTTTCGAGTTTTCTGATCTGCAGTAGTCGTTGTATGACAAGAGAAAGGAACAAAGAGGTCGCCAGAAGAGTGAATTCAAGAAGGAATCTGTTGATCATCATCATTATAAATTGGTGAACACAGGAGATGAACAACACCTCCAACACGGTGATCGCTACAATTTCCACAAAAACACGACCATTGCCGTCATTTAGTTATTCGTCCAGGCGAGTTAGCATCATCTTCCTCAAGGGGAACTCAAACAAGATCAACAGGATCAGAGCCATCTGTGAGAACATGAGCGTGAAGAGTAGTAGCTGAAACATAGTGGATCTATAGGGAACTTGAAGGGCTGTAGTAGTGGAGGGGTGAAGGAATGACTTAATTATTATCCTGGAATGATGATCTTAAGGACAACAGTTCTATTGCTATCATAGTAAGGAGTGCATCATATGTTTATCGAAAATAGATGGTACTGAACTAAAGTTAGGATTAGGGAACGGAGGAGCACAATTATTTCTGAGACTACTTCTGAATTCGTCTCTATAGACGTGTTTATGTAAGCTCAAATGTGCATAATATAGTAAGTAATAAAACTCAGATTAGAAGGAATATTTCTCAATACAATTCCGGTAAGCAAACAATGCATGGTCTGATCATTTTAGATTATTATTATTATTATTATTATTATTTATTTATTTATTATTATTATTATTTCACGTTTAAACAATTCATACAAGATTATACACATTTTTAATGATTATGGACTGAGTTTTGGTTTTTTATTTGATCAAAAGATATGCATTTATGAATTAAGGGCAACAAGCCCAATTGAATACGTACAGCCCACATAGGACCAAATTCAAATAAGGAACAGCTACAGCCCACAAAGGGGTACAACTGATGCTTTGGTTTTGGTGACATTTGTTGGGTAAAACGCTGGTGCTCTACGAGAGATTCTTCGGTAGAGCAAACCTGTCATGTGACGATACCCAGTCAATCAGTGCTTATGTAGGGGGGTGTTTTGAATATCTCATTTTAATTACACATTGGTAGTTTCGAAATACAAATAAAAATAGAGAAAGATGATTAATTGGACATACTACGTGGCTGATATGTCTCCCCTAATTAAGAATTTTTTGTTTTTTTTTTTGTTTTTTGAAAGGTCTAATTAAGAATTCTTATGTTAGTTAAGAAATGCAAAACTAATTGGACAGTCAAAACAAGAAAACTTGCAGAAAATCATGTGAAAAGATACCCGGATGAAGGTCGGCTTTGGGAAATACCGTAATACAACCTACAACTTTTTATGAAAGTCAAAGAACTCATTGTCCCTAACTTTACCAGAGAGAGAGAGAGAGAGAGAGAGAGAGAGAGAGAGAGAGAGAGAGAGAGAGAGAGAGAGAGAGAGAGAGAGAGAGGAGATGTAGAGAAGTTGCATTTGGTTTATAAAAGGTTATACCAGGTAATGACGAGACAAAAACTATTTTATTTTTTATTTTTATGATATCACTCTTCATCTAACCATCATAAAGTTAACTGAATTCATCAATAAATTAAAGCTCTAGGAGGGAACCTGGAAGGTTCATTTTCTTCGTGAACTATTAATGTAAACCCCAGAAATTCGTTATTATTTTTCCGAGATTTTCCGGAATTAATTTAGTGGTTGTTGGTACGAGTATGTAGTTCGTGGATGGAGCGGAAGTGTTTCGGACGAATTTTTATTCGAAAAGTATAGTTTTAGGGGGGGTGCAAAGGTTGACTTTTTATACATTGAGTTTCTCAAAAAACTTCCTTCACAAAAATTGTAGAGCGCATCGATAAGAGTTCGTGGACATATGGAACTCGGAAATCAGAGTTCGTATGAAGAAGTTATGGCCATCGGAAAAAGTTTTTATTTTAGTATATATAGGGATTTTCCCAAAATTGGGTCATAATTCCCAAATTTCCATTTTTGGAAACTCCTTTCTCTATGTTCTCTCTCCTCCGTGCAACCCAGACTCGACGGAAACCCGCCAACCCGACCTGACTCATTCTCTCTCCTCTAGCCACCTTCGGTGACGGGACAAGCCAACACCAACCTAGATAAGCCTCTCGCGTCCCCCTGTGGTGGTGGTTTGCATGGTGGTTCACCAGAAAGTGGAGTTCAGAGCGCCAACAGTTGAAGCGATTGGGACTCGGTCAGAAATCCACTTTTTTGGCAACGTCTCAGTTGTTCCTTCTCAGTTTTGGAATCTCCTCCTCCTCTTGATCATCCTCATACCCGCCTTGAAGGACGATTTTGCGTGTGGAGTGAAAGATCAAGGGTTGAAGATCAGCGGTGCACAGTGAATCTAGAGCTAGATCAGACGGTAGCAATTGGTCGATTTTGTAAGTTTGATCTAGGACGAACCAGACTTATCTCTAGGTATGAATGATGAGCATTTCTGGATGGCTTGATTGTTGTGACATTGAGTTTGGCCGGTGGCGGTGCACCACTGCCTGTGGCGGAGTTCCAGCCATGTAAGGAACAATTTCAGATTTTATATATTATCTACTCGTGGATACGAGTGTTTTAATATATAATACATAATTTTTGGTGATCGAATGAATATGTTATGATTTTTACGGTTTCAAACCGTTCGATTTTTGATTCATGTGGATTCAATCGTCCGATCGACTTGTGGTTTTGGCATATCGATTGTAGATGTATTCCGGAGACTCTAGGTGGTCTTGGATGAAGTTTCGCCTCGATTGGCGTTACTTTCGGGTTGTGGTTCGATTTGGGGATTCAAACTCTAATTGTTGCTTTGAAATTAGATGCTTTCATACCACAAGTGGTATTAAGACGTGACCTTGATGTGATTAGGTATGCGGAAAGTGTATTGAGTGGATTGTGGCGATTTGTGCTTATCTCGCTTTGTGTGTGAAGATGCAGCGAAATTCAGAGGTGAGTAATCTCACAAGGTTTATTTACGAACGAAATTACCTTTATCGTTTTGAGAGTCATTTATTAACTGCAGACTATAGTTGGTATTAGTAGGCATTCCTGAGCGGATGACTACGTATATATATATTTACGTGAAATATATATGTATTGGTGGATTTGTTGATTTATGAAAACAATATGCATGATTATGCTCATTTATTGTTTTGGGTTATGGCTTTTCGGAAAACAAATGATTGTGGAAATGTTGATTTCTATTGTTTTGAAACGCATTGAGATTTGTGTATGAAAACAATATGCATGATTATGCTCATTTATTGTTTTGGGTTATGGCTTTTCGGAAAACAAATGATCGTGAAAATGTTGATTTTTATTGTTTTGAAAAGCATTGAGATTGGTGTAACATTTTGAGTCCTGTGCGATTTCTTTAATTACTTCGAGGACCGAGAGGCCCGAGGATTTAATGTCACAAGTTGACTTTTGACAGCATGTCGAGTAATCACGCCTTTGGCCGGACGAGTGGTTACGATTTCAGTTAGAGCTCTAGTCTGTCTGCCAATGTAATTCATGGGGTAATGGTGCGAGGTTATATCTAACTCATGAATTTGTGTTTTTAAGGAAACAAGGTGTGAGTTGTTTTCCTTATATACGATTAATAGGAAATCAAGTTGTGAGTTGCTTTCCATATTTCGTGATTTGGATAGGAAATCAAGGCGTGAGTTGCTTTCTGACTTGATACACATTTACGCAAGCGTACGTATCATTGTAAAGATAAGGAAGTATTAAGCCCAAAATTATCGTACCACGGGGATTAGTGGCTAACCCACAATCTTTGGGTGGTTGGAACTAAAGTCACTAAGCAAGGAAAAGAAAAAAAAATGCTATTCTAAGGCACCAAGCCTTAGCAATGCTCGGTTTTGGTTTTCACCAAAAATTAATCAAAGCTATGAGCCTAGTGATGAATATTTATAATTAATGGGTCGAATTTGTCACTAAAAATTGTGATTGTAATTTTCTAATAATTAAATTGTAAGAATTTAAATGAAAGCTTTATTAACAACTAAATTAAATAAAGGAAAAAAAAAGTAAGAAATGGAAATTAGGTCACTAGGGTATCCTCCTAGCCAAATTCAATGCACAAGTATGTTTCGACAATGGTCATCCAATTCATAATGACATCAAGAACCGTAACCAAGGCTTTTCAAGGCTCAAGGGTCAATAGATTCCTTAAAAGGTATTTCTACTCCGGATCAAGGGTCGTAGAAACTCAATTGGGACAATCTAGAGCCTTGTTAGGGCCTCTAGTTGCATCAAAAGGCGAAGAGTCCTAGAATCAAGGTTCCCAAGCTAGCCAATACGGCAATCGAAATTGGTATTGTAACTAACCATGTTCTAAACAAGTGTCCTAACCATAAATTAGAGAAGTGATTAGGTCCCCTAATTTGTTTTAGACATGCTCATCTACACATTCAAGAGTTAATCAAGCTCCCAATCATGCATCTAAGCTAAATATTATAGAATAGAACATATGCCAAACATAAAATTGAAAACCATTAAATCAAAACATATTTATTACATCGTATCCATGCTAGGGCTCAAACCCTAGTTTCCTAATAAGCTACTCACTACCCATCAACAAATCAACAACAATATGCATCAAATTAAAGAGAGAAAGGTGAAGAGAGGTGAGAAGTAACAAGAACAAGTCACAAATTGCTATGGAGCAATTATGACAAATCTTAATTTATGGCTTCTCATTTTTATCCAAACTCAAATCTTGATGCTCCTTGACAAATTAATGAAGATTTGTTGGTGAGGATATGAGAAAAGAAAAAGAAAATGGAAGAAATTGGGAGAGAGCAGCCCAAAGGGCTGCCCCCTTTTAACTGGTGCGGTGCTGTGTATTGAGGTGAGTGAAGATGAGCTCCTCAATAGGGTTCTGGAATATGTATATATATTGGTCTTCGCTGTGGCTGCCAGCAAAGAGAAATTAAAGGAAGAAATGATCAAATGCGGGTGGGAGCGTGCAAGGAAGAAATGGAATGTGGTCTGCCACGTGTCAATGCTAGATTGGTTTCCAACCAATTAAATAGCAACTTGTAATTGTAATGGCTGTGGCTGAAACCAAATATAGTCAATAGTTTGATTAATTAATCAAATCATTGATTAATTAACACAACTCTATTTCTCTTTTCTGCAATTTTCTTTTCTTTCTTCCCCACTTGCCACAATCTCTAATATTTCCATATATATTGTAAGGGACTAGTCGGGTTTCTCTCTCTAGCTTGGATTGACCATAGTTGACTTTTCGTCTTTTTATCGAAAACTTCAATTTGCTCCAATTTTTATAATTTTCTATTGATTTCCGCAACTCCACTTCTTTTCTACAAAAAAAAAAAGGATTAATTACGTAATAATTAACTTGAGGATTAGTTTAGTTCTAGTATTTTAGATATAATTACATGCATAAAAATGCGTGTAATCACACCCCCTACACTTGAACTTTGCTTGTCCTCAAGCAAACTAAATGAAATATAATCCAAAAATCTACCAACTCAAACATAAGTAAAATGCGGTATTAGTCTTTCCAACCATAACCCTCGGAGAACTAAATAGTGTATGACCATGAAATAAATGTAAACACAACATAAGATTTTTGAATTTCTAAAATAATTAAAATGCACATGTGAGAAATACTCAAGTATATGCATGTGTTGACCATGTGTCACATCAATCCACCATAATCAAATACACACATAGAAGACCCGATGTAACCTACTAAACTCACATATGTTCACTAAATATTATCGCTTAAGTGTTTAGGGGCTACATGTGTTTCACTCAAAAGCAATTTCACAACACGCACCTCCATATGCTTGCTCTTCGATCTCATATCCGCTAGGTAACTCACAACATTCAAGATCAAGAGGTCTTTTATTTGGTTGTAATAGGGCTAAGGGCGAGTGGCTAATAGAAATGAAGGATAGGGAAAGACAAAGTCCATGGAAATCGGTGAAGCAACTCTCTCTTGTAAAGATATATGACTTTTGCTTTCAAATGCTAAGTCACTGGGAATGTACAACCCGTTAACTAAACTATATAATACCCTTTTTTTTGTTTTTTTTCTTTCAAGACAACCTTTTTTTTCTTCTTCTTTTCTTTTCCTTGAACTTTCTTTTTATTTTCACAAATTTTTTTTTTGAGAACTTTCTTTTCTATACAAATCACCCACCCCCACACTTATTCTTTTGTAACCTCACACTTTTGACTTTTTCTTTTCTTTAGAAGCACTTAAACATAAAGTCATTCTCTCGAATCGCTTCACCAACTACCATGGAAGGGTAGGATAAAAGTGTATAGGATAGGTGGGAATTTGTGCTGGTAATGAACAAAAAGGCTAAATATATATACATAGGCTCAAAGTGATAATCTAGTAGTAAATATCTTTGGGCACATGCTTCTTTGGTCATGGTGGTATTAACCTAAAATGCTTCAATCCTTTCTATCCCGTCGCAAGCTAAAAGTAGCCTCGAGAGGTCTCAAGCAAGTTCTAGATACGCAATCTCATGAAATTGTACACATATGAAAGAAAAAGTGAATGAACGATGCATACACTATAGATATAGGCACAAAAGCTCACAAATAAGCAATGGCGGAACTAGGATTTTAAAATGGAGTGGGCTACAAAAAAAATTTTGATAAAAGTTTACTAATGCTGTAAACCTTTGTTTTTTTTTTTTTTTTTTTACTTTTTCAAGTAACATGTTTGATTCCTTTCTTAAATTAAACCTCATCATATATTATGGAAATTCTACAATGTGTTAATTATGTATGACATGCATATAATTACTTTAAAGTGGTAAAATGAGTCCTCAAAATAATAATATTAGTCCTCAAAGTGGTAACATCAATCCTTAAAGTGATAAATTTTCTTAGTTACCACATGAATTCTCAAGCGGTAAAATGAGCCCTCATAGTGGTAAAAATAGTTAATGTATGAGAAATGTTAACATACCACTTTTTATCATGTGCTCTTGAATATAATCGAAAATCTTTAATTATTGAATCTGTATCATAATTCTCAACCAACTCTTTTTCTGACTTAATTTACCCAAAAAAAAAAAGAAGCAAACTTTTGATGCGAATATGCCTCTTAAAGCAGAATAGAAAACAAAAATACAATAAAATACTTCGAGCAAAGAGATAACATATATATGAACAATATATATATATATATATATATCTCCATGGGCTAAGTTTAGAAATTTGGAGTGGGCTAATTTTTAATATTTAATTTTCTTAACTAAAATTCAGCTACAAATGAACCTTTTTTCAAAATTTTGGGTGGGCTCTAGCCCACGGGAGCCCGTGTGTAGCTACGCCTTTGCAAATAAGGGCATGCAAGTCAATCAAATCATCTATCTGTTTCTCTAATTATGATGAACCAACCTAACCATAGGCTATGTGCACACATATAGAAAAGCATAGATCACATATAAACTCAATTACAAAACAAATTAAAAGTCCTAGATTATGCTCAATCTATCCACAATCACAACAAGTTAAGTCCATGGCTCGTCATTGGGGTTGGAAAAAGGCATTAACCACTAAAATATAATTACAAAAAGCTAATCTAATTTTTTTCTTCATAGGCGCTCTAGCCCTCACCCCCACACTTAAAACCAACATTGTCCTCAATGTTGTAAAGTGAGCTTGAAAGCTAAAATCCATGTTGGATTTAGGCATGAGTGAAGTTGGGGCGAAGGCACAAAAATTAACTCTAAAAATGAAAATTTAAATGCGGAGAAAAGATACGGAAAACCCCCTTTGTAGACCTCAATTGCTCACGACTTCTAGAGAAGACAAATATGAGACACCAACCTCAAGGGACAAAGCCTTGACTTCCTTAACGTATGCTCCAAGCCAGCTCTAGGTGCTCATGAAAGATCGACTCCATTGAGAAATATATAGTGTCCAAAGAGCAATGCGTCACAAATAGCCCATCAAAGAATAAGTATCAAGGTTTGCCATTAAGATCATGGCCTTGACCACATCCAACACACTCTATGACTGCCCATAGATTATCCTCCAAAGATGAAATGACGTGCAAAGAAGTTTAACCAACCCAAGTGAACAAAACTAGTGAGTGCAGAAAACTTCCAGCCATGACCTTTTTGTCTTTTAATGCCCATATCTCAAAATCAGAAAGAGACAAGTAAGTGGACCACTTGGAATAGAAAATAGACTCAGAGAGCTTTCTATCCATATAAACTAAGCCACCTATCTCCAACTTAGATGAAAACCAAAGCTGGTCAAAATTGCCAATCTGTCATGAAGACTTCTGCTGACCCTCAGTTACCAAGACTGCAATAAGTTGGGCTCCAGAGGTGTAAAGAGAGTGAGAAAAATTGGATATAAAACTAGACTCATAAGAATACCTGATGGTAAAATTTCACCCAAAAATCAATTATGAGTCAAAAATTGTTGGCCTCAAAACTCACTGAACTGTTCTACAGTTTCTGCTGTGCCCTGTTTCTGACCTCTATCACTTGGAACACTATATATGAAGCTAGGAAGATTCAAATTAAAAACTGTTGTACCAGCATATAGAAGACATGTGATGAGACATCTCTGAAAAACTTTAACTCCAAATTGCTTGGGATGTAGAAGATGTAGCTTCCCAAAGTCACTCTACAGTAACTGTCTCTGTTTTGGCCTTCACGCATTAACCACTAAATAACTGAAGTTCTAGAGACCCAACAAGGCTGAAATTTTGGCACAAGATAGTAGACATAGAGTATAATGGCTTTAGACATGTCAACTAAAAATAGCATGTATATTAGAAGGTATAGTCACCCAAATTCAACTAAGCTTTCTGGTCAGAAACTGCTCACTGCCAAATTCATTCTCCTTCACATTTCCAACTCCGGACACCTCCCATCCTTCCAAAAATGGCCAAAAAGCTTTATTCACCACAAAACTAAACTACTAAAGAAAGAACTACCGATGATGTGCTAGGGTTGCCTCCCTAGAGAGCCTTTGTTTAAGGATTTCATTGCCGGTTCATAGATATTAATTTTTGTCAAGGTGGATACTTCTTAAGTACGACCACCCTATTGTTCGGCGCTAATGGACTCCTTGATGTATCATAGAGGCAAGACCTAGAACTACCTATGAATATTCCAATTAGCGAGCAAAAGTGTAGCTTCTTAATTTTCCTCTTCTTGTCAATTTTTCTTGTAGGAGCCACTATCCTTATCTTCTCCTTCTCAAGTGGATTAAAAATGATGCTTATAGGAACAATAGGTGGTAGAAGCTCTTGAGAGTGATGGGAAAGGGTGAGTGCAAGTCCTTCATTTCCTTTCCAATCCATCACCTCATTGTAGAAACATTGACCACTTAATGGTGGCTTGGGAGGTAAAAGCACCTTGATCCCAATCCTCTCATTAAGAATGTAAGTGCTCAATGTCCTACTTTCCACCTTGGGAAGCTCATGATGGATCACTTTGGATGTGGGAGGAGAGAAAGTCCTTGGCTCTTCAATTTCTTCATCATCAAAGTTAGTGAATGACTCTCTTCCTCCATGGGAATATAGGCCTCAATGAATAAGGGATTATGGTGTATGACTTCAAGCTCTGCATCCTCCTCAATGAACAAAGGATTATGGTGTATGACTTTGAACTCCGCATCCTCCTCACTAGAAAAGACATCCTCCTCTTCGGAATCATCTTCAAATATCTCCCCTCAATTAGGAAGCTTAGATTTCCAATATTGCACCAATTCCTCCGAAGTGTAGTCTCTCACCCCACTTGCATTGAAACTTTCACAACCAAGCTCACTTTCTTTTACATCAACATCACCATCATCATTTTCAACTTGCATAAAAGACGCTTGCTCAAGATGGCCAATATACGCTTCTTCTATTGAAATAGGCTCCACTTGGTCAAAGAAAGATTCATGCTCATGAAAAATTGTGAAGGGTGGTTCTTGTGCAAGACTCGTCTCAAGTTGCTCATTGGAATGTATAAGCATTTCTTGAGAAGCTTGCAATCGAGCTTGGGATGCTTGCAATTGAGCTAGCAATTCTTCAAGAGAAGGCTTCCCAGACTCATACACTTGCTCATGAGGATATGCTTCGGGAACCATGGTCTCTTGTGAGATCCTAGATTGAGAGGCACGTACAAGATCTCGGGAGGCTTGTAATTGGACTAGTAGTCTTTCAACGAATTTCTTCCTAGGCTCATAAGCTTCATCTTGTGGATATGCATTGGATACAAATGTCTCTTGATACATGCCCATCTTGTACTCACATTCTTGCATAAAATCCAGACACTCAAATCTCAAAGAGCACTCAAAAGGTGAATGCCACGGAGAATTACACAAAGCACAAGTTTCATTGCAAGAAGACATAGAACCCACCGCATGAGAATTCCACTCATGATGACCTCCACCATAGAAACATTCTTGCTCATATCCCCTTGGGTCGTCCCATCCATTCCATTGATCCATAGCTCAATATGATAAGAAATAAGCACCTATGAGTTCCCAAAAGTAAGATTAGTAACCAAAAAATTGGAAAATATAAAATTAAAAAGTAAGCAAACAAAATAAACAACTAATTTAATTTTTTTTTTTAGGGTTAAATACTGCTTACTCCCTATACTTATAGGGTTTCATCGTTTCAGTCCCTGACCTTCTAATTTCACCTAAAAAGTCCATGAACTCCCAATTTCCTCCCATTGGTCCCTGCCGTCAAACATCCGTCAAAAACTCTGTTATCTTCCCCTAAAAAATCTATTATAACCTCATTTACTTAAAAAAAAAAAAATTTCTCTTCTCTTTTTTAATTTTTTTAATTTTTTTTCTTTTTACCTCTTCTTCTTCTTCCGGCTCTCTCGCCTCATTCTGTTCATCTCCTCATCAAGATGGTTCCAATCTACAGACCTTTAAGAGGTGAAATGAAAAAAAGAAATAAAAGAGAGAGAAAAAATAAATATTTTAAAAACAAAATAAGTGAGGGCATAACAGACATTTTAAGCAACTTTAACAAAAAATTTTGACGGCAGGGGCCAATTGAGAGGAAATTGAAAGTTGAGAGACTTTTTAGGTGAAATTCGAAGGTCAGTGGGGAGTAAATAGCATTTAATCCTTTTTTTTAAATAAAGAAACAAAAATATGCTAATGTGACCTAAAGAACTGATTCACCAAGGGATTAGGGTTAGGGATTAAGGCTATTAAACCCTAATCCCCGACAACGGCGCCATTGACTTGGTACACATTTACGCAAGTGTACGTATCATTGTCAAGATAGGGAAGTATTAAGTCCAAAATTATCGTACCACGGGGATTAGTGGCTAACCCACAATCCTTGGGTGGTCGGAACTAAAGTCACTAAGCAAAGAAAAGAAGAAAAAAATGCTATTCTAAGGCACCAAGCCTTAGCAATGCTCGGTTTTAGTTTTCACCAAAAATTAATCAAAGCTATGAGCCTAGTGATGAATATTTATAATTAATGGGTCGAATTTGTCACTAAAAATTGTGATTGTAATTTTCTAATAATTAAATTGTAAGAATTTAAATGAAAGCTTTAATTAACAACTAAATTAAATAAAGGAAAAAAAAAAGTAAGAAATGGAAATGAGGTCACTAGGGTATCCTCCTAGCCAAATTCAATGCACAAGTATGTTTCGACAATGGTCATCCAATTCATAATGACATCAAGAACCGTAACCAAGGCTTTTCAAGGCTCAAGGGTCAATAGATTCCTTAAAAGGTATTCCTACTCCGGATCAAGGGTCGTAGAAACTCAATTGGGACAATCTAGAGCTTTGTTAGGGCCTCTAGTTGCATCAAAAGGCGAAGAGACCTAGAATCAAGGTTCCCAAGCTAGCCAATACGGCAATCGAAATTGGTATTGTAACTAACCATGTTCTAAACAAGTGTCCTAACCATAAATTAGAGAAGTGATTAGGTCCCCTAATTTGTTTTAGACATGCTCATCTACACATTCAAGAGTTAATCAAACTCCCAATCATGCATCTAAGCTAAATATTATAGAATAGAACATATGCCAAACATAAAATTGAAAACCATTAAATCAAAACATATTTATTACATCGTATCCATGCTAGGGCTCAAACCCTAGTTTCCTAATAAGCTACTCACTACCCATCAACAAATCAACAACAATATGCATCAAATTAAAGAGAGAAAGGTGAAGAGAGGTGAGAAGTAACAAGAACAAGTCACAAATTGCTATGGAGCAATTATGACAAATCTTGATTTATGGCTTCTCACTTTTATCCAAACTCAAATCTTGATGCTCCTTGACAAATTAATGAAGATTTGTTGGTGAGGATATGAGAAAAGAAAAAGAAAATGGAAAAAATTGGGAGAGGGCAGCCCTTTCTTTTAACTGGTGCGGTGCTGTGTATTGAGGTGAGTGAAGATGAGCTCCTCAATAGGGTTCTGGAATATGTATATATATTGGTCTTCGCTGTGGCTGCCAGCAAAGAGAAATTAAAGGAAGAAATGATCAAATGCGGGTGGGAGCGTGCAAGGAAGAAATGGAATGTGGTCTGCCACGTGTCAAAGCTAGATTGGTTTCCAACCAATTAAATAGCAACTTGTAATTGTAATGGCTGCATGTGATGGCTGTGGCTGAAACCAAATATAGTCAATAGTTTGATTAATTAATCAAATCATTGATTAATTAACACAACTCTATTTCTCTTTTCTGCAATTTTCTTTTCTTTCTTCCCCACTTGCCACAATCTCGAATATTTCCATATATGTTGTCAAGGGACTAGTCGGGTTTCTCTCTCTAGCTTGGATTGATCATAGTTGACTTGGTGTTGACTTTTCGTCTTTTTATCGGAAACTTTAATTTGCTTCAATTTTTGCAATTTTCTATTGATTTCCTCAACTCCACTTATTTTCTACAAAATAGATAAAAATGGATTAATTACATAATAATTAACTTGAGGATTAGCTAAGTTATAGTATTTTAGATATAATTACATGCATTAAAATGCGTGTAATCACTTTCCTTATTTCGTGATTTGAATAAGACATTAAGGTGTGAGTTGCTTTCTTTAGCCTGTGATTGGAAAGAAATCAAGGTGTGAGTTGCTTTCTTTATTTCGTGATTTGAATAAGAAATCAAGGTGTGAGTTGCTTTCTTTATTCTATGATTTGAAAGAAATCAAGGTGTGAGTTGCTTTCTTTTATTACGATTTGAAAGGAAATCAAAGCGTGAGTTGTTCTCCTTTATTTCGTGTGTTATGGAATCAAAGTATGAGTTGTTTTCCTTATGAATTGGGTGAGTTGCTTCCTTGAGTTGCATTACCATGACTTTGGATATCGTGATTTGGAAATCCACCTTTGAGCATCAAATATGATTTCAAACATTACTTGAAGGGTTTTGTTTTGGACTATGATCATGGATTTGAATGCTGAATTGAGACACGAGCATCTAGATTCCTTTATAAATAGCCTTGTTGATGCATGCTATTGAAATACGTGGAAATGATAGTTGATGTTGTGAAATATGCTTATTGACAGTTAGGTTGAGAGGACTTAAGCATGTTGTTATTGTTGCGGGTTTTGAGTTTACTCATACAAGCTTGCAAAAGCTTATTGGGTTTGTGTTTGCAACCCGGTGCCCTATTCTACGATGTAGGGGTTTATCATGCAGGTTAGGGTGAGCGTGGTTGAAGCTGTAGATTTTACTTGCTATTACAGTGGTAGGTTTATTACTTAATTGTGCTAAGCAGTTATTAGTCTTCCGCTGTGTAATAAGCGTTGTGTGTGCAGTTACTTATTGAATTGATGTTTCAGTTTAATTTGTAAACTTTGCTTAATGTAATATGTGACTCTAAAGAACGAGTCTGTATTTATATTGTGGGTTCAGGACATTGTTGGGTGCCTTGTTTAAAATAAAATTTCTCAGCTAATTAGTATTGAGGTCCGAACCATCATGCTCGATACTCTGTATTTGATGTAATTGTATTATTATTGTGTTTGAAATTCGGGGCGTGAAAATTAATTCAAGAGGAGGTTAGATTGATTGCATGCATTCCACTCAGTCTACGTCAAGCACATGATAGATTAGTGTGGCATTATGATAAGAAAGGGCCGTACTCGCTTAGAAGTGTTTACTATGTGTTCAGGGCTAGAGACTAGTATAAGTTTGGAGCGTGCTTCGAGTTTGAATACGGTGAATAGAGGTCTGATGGGAAGGTATTGGGATATGGTTTGGGGGTTCCTCCACAAATCAAGGTTTTTATTTGGAAGCTACTGCATGATGTTATCCCAACACGTACTGCACTTGCAAGGAGACATGTCTCACTTTTTGAGCTAAGGTGCGTTTTTTTTGTAATATTGACTATGAAACTTCTATTCATCTTTTCAATAAGCGTGTGGTGGTGGGTTGTTTATGGAACAATGAGGCATTAGGGCTTAGGGCTAATTCACTTCCTGAGTCTAGCTACGTACGTTGGTGGAGCGGGTGTTGTTGGTGTCGGACACTTGTGGGTGAGCAGCGTGATTTGTTTTTTTACTGCATTGTGGGTAATATGGTTTGAAAGGAATAGAGCTGCGTGGAAATGCGTGGTTTTCCATCCTTTTCTTGCTCACTAGGTGGTACTGGGAGTTGAGAAGCATAGATATAAACCAAATGTCAAGATGAAATGACTTTTGATGAAGTGGAAGTGCCCCTAGAGGTAGACTCAAAATAAATATTGATGGGGCATTTAATCCAGTGGATGGTAGTGACGGTGTTGTGGTGGTGGTGCGAAACAATGTAGGTTTGGGAGCTGTAGCTTTAGCTAGGCCGTTTGAACATGCTCACTCTGCTTTGAATATGGAGGTTGAAGCATGTAGAGGGGACGTTTTACTTCGAATTCACTAAGGTTGGTCAGAAGTTGAGATTGAAAGTGACTCTATCATGTTAATTATTGCTAGAATAGAAGAGATAAGGACCTATATGAAGTGGGTCAAGTGTTTGTAAACACGAGAATCTAAAAACAAATAGAATACAAACACATGTACAAAAATATAATAATTTTGTTAATAATTTAAGTGCTGGTTACAATTTTTGGTAATCCTCTGATTCTATCTCTAACAATGTATTTGACTCAAGGGTGATTGATGATTGGTCTTGAGTCATATGATGACCACTAGGGTTAACACATGACGAATGCTTTGGCTTGAGGTTGGCGAGAAACCGACTATTTTGCAACTTGATGGTTCTTCACGAGCTTGGGAGACTTTTGAATTTTGGGAGTGATTTCTTCTCTTTGGCTGAAGTCATTTCTCTTGATTTGAGAGGGGGTATTTATAGTGTCGGCGTCTCTCTCAATTTAGAACGCATTGATGACATGTAATTAATTGTATTCCCTTAATAGCATAATTGAATCAATTAGCCTTAATTAATTGTTTTAATCATAACTATTAAGGAATTTGGTCAATTAGTTTAATGTTTGATTTTCGTCTTGATTATCAATTTAATTCAATTGATATCTAATCAACAGACAACATTTAATACTTGATTTTACACGGAGTCAATTGATTTAATTCGGTCGATCCACCTTAATATCAATTGATTTAGTCAGAACAGATTCATTTATTGTCGACGGGCTTTTCATATGTCGTCATGTGTCATTCTCGAAGTCTACATGGTTTTGCTGACTCACGAGCCACATGTACGCTTTATGGGACCCGCATGTCAACTAAATTTAGTAGGTCATAATTTCAAGTTTTGACCGAATAATTTAATGAATTTTATTTTTCATTAAATTTTTGTGTCCACAGTGTTGAAAGACTGTAAAGCTTAAATGTCTATTTTTCAGTTTGTCCATGTTCGACACATTTTTAGAGATGCAAATGGTGTAGCAGATCGCTTGGCTTACCTTGTTAGGGTTAGTTTGATGTAGGGCTAAATGAGACTCTTGCTATTATTCAGGATGTTTACTACGAGGATTATTGTAAGTTGTATTATGAGGATCGAAGTTTAGGTTTTTTATGCCCTTAGATGCCTAATTTTTTAGTATTAATAAACGAACTAGGCACGAGACTGAGTCCCCCATCCAGCCTGGGTTCGAAACGCTTAAAAAAAAAAAAATAAAAAATAAAAACTCTCAGAGTGTTAAACAAATTAACTTAAATTAAAGAGCCATCATTCTAGTACCCAGCTCATTGTTTAAGACTGCTTTAGTTATCTATACTATTAAGAGAAGAGGTTTTGTTAGTCAAAATTGAAAAATTGTACCAAAATAAGCTTGAAATATTAATAAACTTTCATACTCATAAAATATAAAGGGATAATATAGTTAAATTACAAGAGAAACAGAAAAATAAGAAAAGAAAAAAAAAGGGAAATAGATAAATACGTGGGAGAACTATCAACCCCATGAATAACTATCTACTAAATCCATTTTCTCTGCAGAGAACTACCCACTATCTATTCTTCTTCTTCAACTTTTACAAAAGAGAACTACCCACTATCTGTTTACACAATGAAAGTTTTCCTTATACATGCAGAGCATGTGATTGCAGACTAATATTTATTTATTTATCTGATTGTAATGGGGCTTGATTAGGGTCAAAGATATTTGAGTCTATTTTTCCTACAAAAAAAAAACCTGGAACGTTGAAAAATTAAAGCTTTTTCTTACCTGTCGATGTTGATTGATACCATTGAAGCTATTTGCTTAAAACGTTGACAATATCTTGATTTGATGACAATGGCGGATCTTAGAGCATCTCCAATAGTAAAAGCTATTTTTTTAGCTAAATCATCTAAAAGTTAAATTTAGGTAGTAAATTTCTAGCTTTTCCTCTAGCAGTGTTAGCTAAACTAAAAAAATTGAACGTGGAGTGTTTAGCTTTTTGTTATTTTCTCTCTCCTCCCTAGCTAAATTTAGCTAGAGATTTTAGCAAAAGCCAAATTTGACTTTCATATAGCTATTCTGCTGGAGTGCTAAACTATCTCAAATTAGCCAAATTTATAACTTTTTGTTGAAATAGCTAGTCTGTTGGAGATGCCCTTAATGGAGGCCAGAGATGGTGATGGCTTTCCAATTTTTTTTAATTTTCTTATATTATCCTATATTTATGTATAAATAGTTAAATATAAACAATAAATTTCAATATATGGGGCCTCCCCATTTTATAACTTAATTAGTAAATAAAATTCTGTAGAGAAATTATTAAATTTTTGAACTACCCTAAATGCTCCTTCTTAATTAAAAATCAAATAACTAAACTATTTATACGTGAGGACACAATAATTCAATAATTTAGATTAAATAATAATCAAAATAAAAGCATTATCCCCACAAAAGAAGAACAAGTTTTCCTCATAAACATTTTGTTAAGGACAAGTTTTCGTATTATTTGCAAATAAAGCATGTAATTATACTTTTTTTCAAAAATAATTCTATACTTCGTATTTTTGAAAGAGACTTGTTAAATTTCTCATATTTTTGAATCCAAAAGTATTGTACAAGAACTATACACAATTTTTATGTTCTTTCATTATTTTACGCATATTATTGAACAAAAATGAAAATAAACTAATATTTTAAAATTTAATTATTTAATTAATTAAAAATTTTCTAAATTTTTCAACAAACTATTTAATGTTAAAGGAAAAACATATTGTGTGCCTTCGTCAAAGCAACTGACGGAGAGGGAATCAAGGAATCAGTGATTACCATCAATCAGCGCAATTACGGATCAATCAGCATTTAGTATCATTAATGTAATCGATATTTCCGTTGTAATTCTATCCCTATATAAAGGGACTATGAAATGAAATGAGTAGACCATTCAAATCTCAATTTTACTTTAGCACGCTCAGAGCCAATAGCCAAGAAAAAACGTATTTTTCTAGTTTCTTTCTTCTTCGCGTTGAAAAAACCAAAACCCTAGAAGAAAAAAAAAAAAACTTTTTTCTTCCTTTTTCCTGTCGCCACCAACTAAAAAAAAAAAAAAAAAAAATTCAGATCGCCCTTGCATCAGACCCGGCCTCAGAAACCAAAACCCATCCTTGCAACCCTCCACAACCGGCCTCATCCTTCCCGGCCACCTGCGCAGCCCTCCCCATTCGCGTCAGTCCAATCGCCTGCAGCAGCAACCCAGCAGCCTAATCCATCTGCACCGACGCTACAACCCAGCCCCGACACCTGCAGATCCCGCCTGCAGCCGTACCCGGGCCTCGCCTAGTCAACACCTGCATCAGCAGCCCCGTGCCCCCGCACTGCACAGCCGGCCAGAACCCCCCTCACCTCACCGACCTCAGACCAGCGCCTCCACCTTGCACGTCTCCGGATCCACACCAGAGCCTTCGAGCCCACCTGCGCCCCGACACCTCCCGCCCGATCCCAGCTTGCCCTGCTGCAACGCCCTGAAACCCGTAGCAGTCCTGCCACCACTTGCAATCCAGACGGAGGAGGAAGAAGAGAGGAAAAGAAAAGAAAAAAAAGAGAAAAGAGAAAGAAAAAAAGTGAGCCAGCCCAAAGAAAAGGTCCGGCCCAGAGAAAAAGAATCCCGGTCCAATCAAAAAAAAAAAAACCAGGCCCAAAGTAAAGACCCGGCCCAAAAGAACAAATAGGAGGCCCTACTGGCCAGAGAAAAAAAAGAGCAAAGAAAAAAAAAGGGGTCCAAAGAACAAACCCAACCCAAAAAAAAAAAAAAATAAAATAAAATAAAAAATAAAAAATAATAAAACAAAGAAACGAAAAAGAAAACCAAGGCCTGCTGCTGGAAAAAGAAGAAGCGGCCCAGTTTTCTTAAGTCCAAAAACACATCGCTACGCACGCCTGCATCAACACGCGCGTGCGCTAGGACTGTTTTATTTTCTCGAAATCAAGTATGTTTTCTTTATTTTATTTTATGATTTTAATCAAGCATGTGAATTTTATTTTCTATTTTTTTTAAGCATGCTTTATACCTTATTGTTTATACATTTATTACATTTTGTTATTGAGCATGTTTAGTTAGATAATTTTGATCATTTAAAGTATGTCTTGTTATTTATGCTTTATATGATTATCTTTAAGCATGATTATATATTTTATTGTTTATATTTTGTTATATATTAATTATGCAATTTTGAAGCATGTTTTATGAATTTTATTTACACTTATATAATTATTCCTAAGCATGCCTTTATATTATGCTATCATTTGTATTTTATTTTACGCATGATATATTATTACTATTATTACGTGTAACATATATATTTGGTATATATTTGTGATTTTGAGCATGCCATGTAGTTTATTTTAATATATGCTATGTTTTTATTATTTATTACGTGCTATGATTATTACTTGTTTAGAATGCTATACAAAAAGAATTGCGTTTTGCCATGATAATGAAAGTTCATGCGCATCATAAATACACACTTACTGTGATAAAGTATTGTCACATAGCATCGAAAAAATGTGACCATTACGAATCTTGGTCTTGAAATCTAATTCATATTTTTGGAAAATAATTTACGTGGATGTCTTTATGACTGTGTAATTTATATCTTCTCTCTTGTTTTATGTAGATGGCTGATCCAACTAGACCTGAGTTTGACATCTTGGACTTAGAAGGACTTGAGTACCATCATTAGGTTTCTGATATGGAAACTGCCTTTGTGGCAAAAGACTACACTGCCACCATTACTGACCCCAAAGATGATGAACTATCTAATAAGGTGAAAGCAGATGCCTTAATGTTTCTGAGGCGACATATTGATCCTAGCCTACGCTAGGAGTACCTTCAGTTGAAGACACCCAAAGAATTGTGGGATGCCCTTAAGGGACGTTTTGGGAACATTCATAACACTTTACTCCCAGAACTGGCTATTCAGTGGAATGAAATCCACTTGCTTGACTATAAAAAGGTCAATGACTTCAACAAGGACATGTTGCGCTTAAAGGCAAGTCTCAATTTCTGTGGAAGAGAAATCACAGAAGATGATATGATCTATAAGACTCTTACCACCTTTCCTACTTCAGCGTTTATACTAGCGAACCAGTATAAGTTGGAGTATGACAACAAAAGAATCACAACCTTCAATAAGTTGATAAGCCTACTGCAAGTGGCTGAGAGACATAATGAGATTATCTTGAATAACAATGCCAGGCCCACTAGGACAAAGAAAATTTCGGAGGCTAATTATGGAAAAATGAAAGGTGAAAAGAACTCCAATGCAAAGGGGTTTAGACGTGCTGATCCCTACCCACGTGGCAACCATCCACCACGTGGAAAGGGACATGGGGATCATGGAAACAAGATGCAAAAGGAAAGAGTTGACAATAAACCATGCTAGAGGTGTGGATTCATTGGGCATTGGTACAAGAACTGCCAAGCAAACAACAGAGTAGCTGTCAATTACAAGAGGTATAGAGAGTCTAAAGAACAAGAGGCTCAATAGATGGAAGAAGGAGGTCATGACCTAGACGTCAACCTTACAATTGCAGACTTCAATGGCAAAGAGGAACTTGCTAAGTCAATGGATGCTCTCAATCTTGACTGATCTGCTTTATTTATTTTCCAAATACAGATGTGAAGGCATAATGCCTCATTTTTAATTAGACTATTGCTTGCTTGGTCTTAAAGTTTATTACAATAATGGTTTGATGAATTAGAACAAGACCTTGATTTGATTATCGTTGGCTTATTAATAATTTTTGAATTTTATTCTGAAGCACTGAATTTATTCAAATTTATTTCCTATACACATATTTACATGGTTTAAAATAACATTATATAGATGTAAAGCAATACATCTAGAAAAAGAAAAATTATTAGAATGCAAAGATTATCATTCTACTAAAATAAAAATACTCTAAAGAATATGAGATATGCTCTATATGCACCAAGAGCTAATCGAACCTTGTTAATTTTCAAAGCTATTCGTGCCAACGGTTATCATGTAAAAACACACTGTGAGAATGAACTGAATACATTTATATTACCTCTAATGAATGTGGAAGGACGCGCATTTTAGAGAAACTTATGAGTCAATCTAGTGGACTGTACCTCACTACGATTTGGATAATTGAATCCTATGTTGTCACCAACAATGAAATGTGGGACACTGACTCATACAATCTTTGGCATGACCGCCTAGGGCACCGAGATCGTGACATGATGATCTGTATTTTAAAGAACTCATATGGACATCCCTTATTTCGAGTGAAAAATAAAGTGGGAGAAAAACCCGTCACACTGCAAGGTGTCGGTCCTAGTACTGCTCAAATGCAGTCATTGCTTTCTGAAGTACCAGAAGCACTACCTCCCATTATGCCTCATTGACTATTTCAAAGGCACAACGCTCGTTTTGCAAAGCTTGCTCTTTAGCAAAAACAAGATTGAGACCTTCCTATGCTAAAGATATAAAACAAAACATTCCATTCTTACAAAGGATACAAGGAGATATCTGTGGACCTATCCATCTAGAATGCGGATCATTTCAAGTACTTTATGGTTCTGGTGGATGTTTCGACAATCTGGTCACATGTCGCTTTATTGTCCACAAGAAATGCTGCAAAACTCCTAGCACAGATTATATATTTAAGGGCTCACCACCCTGATCACCTTATCAAGTCTATAAGGCTTGATAACGCTAGAGTTTACATTAAAAGCATTTGATGATTATTGCATGTCTATTGGATCGATGTGGAGCATCCTGTACCCCATGTGCATACACAAAATGGTCTCGCAGAAGCCACCATCGAAAGGCTACAGATGGTGGCTAGGACATTGGTTATGTGCACCAACCAGCCTATATCTGCCTGGGGTTATGCAATATTGCACGCAGCTTTACTTATTCATTTCAGACCCACTGCTAGCCAACCATTTTATGCGTACCAGTTGGTAACTCGATATGAGCCTGACATTTCACACTTATGCAAATTTGGTTGCGCAGTATAAGTGCCGATTGCGCCCCCACATCGCACTAAAATGGGTCCTCAGAGACGATTAAGTATTTATGTTGGATATGAATCTCCAACAATTATCCGCTATTTGGAAACCTTGACAGGCGATCTCTTTACCGCTAAATTTGCGGACTATCACTTTAATGAGACAGTCTTCCCGTCGTTAGGGGGAGATAGGAAAAAAGATTTTCCAAGGGAACGATAAGAATTGTCGTGGTTTGTCCCCACTCTGTCTCATTTTGATCCCTGCACTTCACAAAGTGAAAGTGAAGTGAAAAGAATAATTGATCTTCAGAACGTAGCAGATTTGATGCCTGATGCTTTTACTGATATCGCAAAAGTGACGAGATCACATATACCAGCTGCAAATGTGCCTACAAGGTTAGAAGTCCCCAACAAGGGGCACAATGCCGCAGATAGAGGCACTACAACCACACTTAGTGGAGGTGTGGTTGAGGCCGTGGCTCCCCAAAGGAAGAGGGGGAGGCCACTTGGTTTGATTAACACTCACCCAAGGAAGAAGAGGGTGAGTAAGGCACAAACCAATCATCAATGTATAGAATCCCTCTCATGAGATTATCTCTGATTATAGTTATGTCCATGAATCAATACTGGAGGACGCTCCAATGTTTAAAATGATTCCAGAGAACAAAGAAATCTCAAAGGATTATGAGAGTGCGTATGAGTTGATAGAAAGATCTTCCATACACATTGATGATATATACTGTTGCTCAAGGAATCATAGAGCACGATGATATCGAACCACGCTCTGTTGCAGAATGTCAACAAAGAGCAAATCGGCCTAAACGGAAAGAAGCAATCCAGGCAGAATTAGATTCTCTGACAAAGAGACAAGTATTTGGTCAGGTAGTGCTAACCCCACCAAGTGTAAAGCCTGTAGGACATAAATGAGTCTTTGTCAAAAAGCGTAATGAGAAGAATGAAGTCCTGAGATACAAGGCTCGCCTTATGGCGCAAGGTTTCTCACAACGCCCTGGAATTGACTACGAGGAGACATACTCTCCCGTAATGGACGTTATAACGTTACGCTACTTAGTTAGCTTAGTAGTTTCCAAAGGATTGGAAATGCAGCTCATAGATGTGGTTACTGCATATCTCTATGGGGATCTAGATTCAGAGATATATATGAAAGTGCCTGATGGCCTTATATTACCCAAGTCAAGTGACTCTAAACGACGGAGTGCGTTTGCAATTAGGTTGAAACGCTCACTTTACGGATTGAAACAATCCGGGAGGATGTGGTATACCCGTCTAAGTGACTACTTGATTAGGAAGGATATAAGAACGATGAATTATGCCCCTGCGTATTCATAAAGAAAACAAGTTCCGGATTTGCAATTGTAGCTATATATGTCGATGATATGAACATAATAGGTACTCTTGATGAAATAAGAGAAACCGCGAGCTACTTGAAATCCGAATTTGAGATGAAAGATCTTGGGAAAACTCGATTCTGTCTAGACCTTGAACTAGAACACCAAGTTTGTGAAATACTAATCTACCAGTCTGCATATGTCCAAAAGTCAGGCGATATAACATGGACAAAGCGCATCCTTCTAGCGTTCCCTTGATCGGTCAAAGTTTGGATGCAAGGAAAGATCCATTTCGTCCAAAGGAAGATGACGAAGAGGTGTTGGGAGCTGAAATTCCCTATCTAAGTGCAATAGGCGCATTATTGTACTTAGCCCAATGTACTTGACCAGACATTGCATTCTCAGTGAACTTGTTAGCTAGATTTAGCTCAGCGCCAACGCAGCGTCACTAGAATGGTATCAAGAACATTTTCCGATACCTAAAAGAAACCATTGACTTGGGACTGTTCTTTCCCTACAGAGAGACAAGAGGGACCGCAGATGGAACTGCAATCCCTAAAGGAAATGTTGATGGCGAAAACGCCACTCACTACACTAAAACGCCAAATGACGTTTTGGTCGGTTTTGCTGATACTGGATACATCTCTGACCCACATAAAGATTGTTCCCAAACTGGTTATGTATTTACCAATGGGAACACAACGATATCTTGGAGATCAACCAAGCAAACCCTTGTGGCTACCTCCTCGAACCACTCAGAGATATTTGCTCTACATGAGGCGGTTCGTGAGTGTGTATGATTAAGAGCTATCATTACACATATTCGAGGGACTAGTGGTTTGAGTTCTACCACTGAAGAGCCTACTTGCATTTATGAACACAATGCAGCTTGCATCGAACAGATGAAGCTAGGTTATATCAAGGGTGATAACAAAAAACACATATCGCCAAAGTTGTTCTACAATCAGCAACAACAGGCCCTCCTCAAGATTTAAATGAATCAAGTAAGGTCTGAGGAGAATGTGGCAGATTTGTTCACCAAATCATTGCCTAAGGCCATATTTGAGAAACATGTGAAAAGCATAGGAATGCGAAGACTTTCCAAGCTCCCCTGATTAATGTAAGTATCAAGGGGAGGTGTAGACGTCAGGAGGAGTCTAACACACACATGTCATCCTCAAATGTAAAAGGTGCGTTGTGCTCTTTTCCTTTGACCAAGGTGTATTTTTTGTCCTACAGGGTTTTTATTGTTACTTGGCAAGGTTTTTAGTGAGGCAACAACTCATGCACCATTTCGTATTTGACTTGGCACAAGGGGAAGTGTTAAAGGAAAAACATATTGTGTGCCTTCGTCAAAGCAACTGACGGAGAGGGAATCAAGGAATCAGTGATTACCATCAATCAACGCAATTACAGATCAATCAGCATTTAGTATCATTAATGTAATCGATATTTCCGTTGTAATTCTATCCCTATATAAAGGGACTATGAAATGAAATGAGTAGACCATTCCAATCTCAATTTTACTTTAACATTTAATGAAATGTTCAAATAATATACGTATATATTTTTCATGTACTATACACATTCCCTTTTTTACTAACTATGTAAATAGGAGAGGTACACGTCCTTAACAAAATGTTTAAAATTATTTTTTTGAAAATAAAAAAGAAAAAGGTCAACATATCAATAATATTAGATTAAATGATAATAAAAATAAAATGCATTATCTCCCCAAAGTAAGGACAAGTTTCCTCATAAATAAAAGAGGAACACATCAATTTTTTTTAAATTATTTATTTATTTATGTTTTTTACATCTTCTCAAGAGCAAAACCTAGGTTTCGTGTGCAACTACAGTAGTGCCCCTCTTTTGGGTGGGATTGCATTGTAGCTAGCTAATGCCTGGCGTCGAGTTTTATTCCTCTAAGTTTTGGCCAGGGCCGGCCCTGGGTATAGGCCTAGCAGGCCTGTGCCTATAGCCCCCAAGTTTCACGGGCCCCGAAATCAAATTAAGTTTTATATATGTTAAAAAAAAAAACTGGAGATATAATTTTATATCATATCAACATATACTGTCATTTTTTACTTCTTCTCTAACTCCCAAAGTCGCCGTCTTGTTCTTTGCCAACAATCATCATCATCTCATTCATCCGCAATCATCATCATCTTCCCCATCTCCACTTCTCTAGATTCCAAAATCCCAAATTCTCCCATCTCAAATCTAATAGATAATTCATCATCAAAGTCTCAATTTCTCCCCCTTCTATTTCACCATCTGCAATCATCATCAAAGTCTCAATTTCTTGTTCTTCATATGTTCGTTGTTTTTTATTGGTTTTTCTGAATTTCTGGCAGATTTGGGAATTGGCAAGAGCCAAGAAGGATTTTTGAGTCTAACACAACAATTTCGTTGGGTAAGTCTGTAATTTTTCTTTGAAAATTCAAATAATTGTCAATGAATCAATGATTAAGATTTTGGCTCTATTTTCTTCACTTTTTTTTCCTTATTTGATTCGTCTGAACTAATGGAGTTATAGAAATCAAAACTGATTATGATATAAGTTCATCCTTGATTCCTTGTTAATTGTAAATGGAATGATGGGTAACTGGAACTAGTGCTGCCGTAGTGGTATCAATGATGCAAGCTAGCACTCTTCTTATTTTACATATATCATGAATATATGATCAGCCTTCTTTGGTATAAAGTCATCATATTTTAGTCCTATATGCTAAATTTTGAAGCTTTTTGGGGGACCAAGATAAGTTGTTTAGTGTGCAGAAATATTCTTCTGGGCTAAATTTTTGTCTTTCACTCGTTTTGCAGGTTATAATATCATGGTTCCAATTAGAAAATATTCTTCCGGTGCTCAAAAGAGAAAAGAGAAGCAAAAGAGAGATGCATTAGTTAAGCTTCAAGCCGGATATCTTAATAAGTATTTCAACACAAATAATAAACAAGCACAGACTTCAGCTGATGCAAGTATACCTGAGAATGAGAATGAGAAGGATGTTGAAGAACATGATCAGTTAATGACTGAAAATGAGAGTGCATAACTGAGTCAAGGTCTTAATGCCAATGAAAAGGATGATCTTAGTCAGCCTATACATGAAAGTGGTGGTACAGATGAACCAAATCTTCCAGTGAATGAGGAAGAAAATATTATTGCTGAAGATGATCGAAACAAAAATTCAAGTGCAGAATTTGAATTAATATAAAATTTTGGTAAATGATTTTGAGATTGCTATATTGCTGTGTTACAATGGGGAGCCCCATTTTTCCTTTTGGCCTAGAGCCCCTAAAAACTCGGGGCCGGCCCTGGTTTTGGCAGCATGATGCCTTGGTTGAGGAGGAAGACTATTTTGCTAGAGGTTTGACAGTGGCGTTTTAGCATTGTCTCATGCTGAGAGACTGTGGTGGTGGCTAATCGAATGTGATCTGAGGGGTTTTGTTGGATCCCGGAAGATCGCAGGTGGTGTCAGCGGTAGATGAGCATCGTCTTCTGCATCTCCTTTACAGCTTCTTTGTCGTTGATTCCGGCCGGCTGCGTTTTATCAGCTTGGACGGTGCTTTGGAGTCACATAATAGGAAGTTGGTGTTGTTGATCGGCACTTGCATAGAGCGGCGGCTGATGGGGTGGAAGAGAAGGTCAATGGATTTCATGGCAGCGATGGAGGTGCAACGGCAAAAGGGTCAGACTTCTACCCACTTTGCTTAGGTTTGGGCTTGGGTCGTTGGGCTTGTGCTCAAATTTGGGTTATTGGGCTCTATGTTATGGGCCAGTAGGGAGGGTGCTTTGCCACCCTCAATTATCACTTAGTAATGAGAGTGGGCTTGGCCTAAGAGATAGATATTCTTGGGCAGGTAACATATGGTCCAGGACTGATCATTTTGGGATCAAAACTACTATGAGAGTTATTAATTATCTGGGATAAGATTGGCGTTTTTTCAAGTGGCTTATGAATAAGGAGGTGCTCCTATTTGTTTACTAGGAAGTGGTTTTCTGTTGGCACAGCAATTCCGAGCCTGGCCAATGGCCATGTTAGTCAATGATTTAGCCATAGAAAACAAGGAGTTTATTTGTTTATACGTTCGCTAATTTTAGCGAGCTTATCATCCACTTATAATGAGTCTGGATTGCTTAGAATAGGATTTTCTTATTTTCTTGCCAGCTATCTTGTTGTAAGTACAGTTAGACTCTAGCTATTAGCAGTTTGCTGGCTATTGATCTTAATGATATCAATTTCTATTCAAAAAAAAAAAAGAGAGAGAGAGAGAGAGAGAGGATTATGTTTTTAACAAAATGTTTAAAATTGTGTGTGTGTGTGTTTATTTTTTTATTTTTTTTTCGCAAACAAAAAAGAAGGTCAATTGATGCACATGCACATGTTAAGAGGCTAGTAGGAATAAAGTCAGACCATCGAATTTAAAAAAGTCATTTATTGTGGTGAGAATCCATATACCTCAGAATTTTGGAGTTAATGTCATTAAATATTTTTAAAGCAAATCGCCATACTCCCATTTTTTATTAAATTTTTTTTCTCTAAAAATTATGTTTAGTCAATTTATTATCTAATATAAGAGTTAAAGTCTATTGATCTAATGACAACGTCCTAGTTCTGTTCCGTCACTGTTTGATGTATCATGAAATGGAGTTTTCACAATTAAAGATCTGCTACGTACTTTTTGTTTTTCTTCTAACATCAGATGGAATTGCTAGTTAAGGTTCATTGATTCATAAAAGAATAATTCAAATATAACTTCACTATCATGGAACTCTGTCAAAAATTTAGGGTGCGGCTACTGCCACCCTATTGTCTACTCACCCCACCCTACATTATAATTTTATCCTAGAAATTTCCTACTCTGCCCTTATTTATAATTAGGAATAATATAATTAAGAAAAAATAATACACCAATAGAAATTTTAAAACCAACCCCCATTGAAAATCAAATATATGCATGAAACCAGTATTGTATATTTATGGTACCATGGGTGGAATGGAATATTAAGTAAACAAAGTAACATAGTATTGCCCATTTGGGAAGGTTTGTCAAACTGTTGGAATTCCTTATACATGAAATTCAATCAATTTAAGATTACTCAGAGAATAACGCAGTTAAGAAGAATTCAATTAAGAAAACTCTAATTATAAACGAGTACTGCACTTTTTATTTGACAATTTTAAGAATGACCAAAAACCCCATATTGTGATTCTCTTCAATTGATCTAGATTTTGATGTTCTAGAAAGCTTGTTCATAAATCTCCATGCAAAGTTGATCCCTAAATTTTATGGCTTTTTTCTATTACTTTCTTGATTAATTAAGAATAGGGATAAAATAGAATTTCAACAAAATAATTGTTTATGTAGTGTGTACTAAGCAGAGTGTAGGATGGCAATAGTGGCACCTAAGATTTAACAAAAATAATTTAAAGGGTGTGGCTATTACCACTCTATCATTTGTATATCACACCCTTTTCACAATGAAATTAAGAATAGGAAATTGAAAACTATAGTGAAACATGGGTTGGTTTAGAAATAGATGATCGAATGGCGCTTAGGAGATATTTAGTGGGTGTAGTAAGAAAAAATGTTCTAATTTTTCTGATAGTTATTGCCTTTATTGGTCATTTTGCATTAGGGTAAAAAAGTAATTCAATAATTAAATCTTGTATAGGGTGAAGTGAGCAAACCGTAGGCAATAGCTTCACCCTAATTTAAAACAAGAGTATAGTCGATCGATACAATACTGCTTGCCCACAAGTACGATTATTATTCACTTATTGGTTTATTTTCTTTCTATTCATAAAGCACCTAACTTCGTTCCATAATAAGCCAAAAAGAAATATATATATATATATATAAATATATATCACTCGTTGCCCATAAGCATAGTTTTTTGGTTTATTTTATTGCTAGAGCACGTTGTCGACTCGTTTGCTATAAAAGGTCATGAAGATCAGCCGCAGCAAAGAAAAAGAAGAAGAAAGGAAGCTCTACCTAGGGAGGAAAATTAGGCAGGTACGAAAATGGAAGCAGAGTTAGCAGTAGCTGCAAAGATGGTAGTACTGTCAGTATTGGTGTGTGGGCTTTTGTTCTTGGTTTCATATTTGTGTGAACTTCTGCTGTTGAGGCCTAAATCCATAAGATCAAAGCTGGAAAAGCAAGGAATTCGAGGGCCGCGTCCTACCTTTCTATTGGGAAACCTCCCTGAACAGAAGAGGCTCCAAAGCAAGCAGCAGGGTCAATCAATAGCAACAAGGACTGATGATGATGATGATCATCATGCAGCTTATTTTTCTCATCAATGGTATTTGAAAATCTTCCCCCAAGCCATACATGTGGATAACTTTTGGGTGACGTGGAGCCCGTGTGGCCGTTAGGCATGCACACTCGGGTAACCTGCTCTGATACCATGATAAAGTAATCTGGGGTTCACATCCAAAACCAATTGACAATGGATGAAGTGGCCCAAATCCTTATAAACTCATAGACAAGGTTCTATTTTTCTCATGTGGGATGTAAATATTCTCAACATCCTCCATTTCCTTATGTTCTTGAACCTATTTTTTGTTCATATTATAAAGACTATTTTGTTCAAGTCCGGAAGAAATTGATGTTCATCTTTTCCCCGGAAACTAATTGATCAAACATGTTACATGTATGCTACAAATTATCGAACTCGAACTCACTCCTTTCCCAAATCTGGAAACTTTGCAAAAAAAAAAAAAAAAAACTCAAGATCTACATCAAAATAAACAAAACAAAGAACGTCACGTGGAGAGGGAGGGAGGGAGGGAGAGAGAGAGAGAGAGAGAGAGAGAGAGAGAGAGAGAGAGAGAGAGAGAGAGAGAGAGAGAGAGATCCACTATCATTACTTTTAATTACTTCTAATTGGATTATGCATCAGTTTCTCCAATCTCTATACCGTACGTTGGTGATGACTGATGATAGCAATATCATCGTATATATCTTAATCCTTGAAATAGATTGCTGACCATGAATTGGGTAGTGGGAGTCGGGGTTTGATTCTAGCCGGATCATGACGTATCTGTTACGCAGCGTAGGTGGGTGTGGATTTCACTCCCCAAATATTTATATAAATAGTTTAGATAGCGCAATAACTTTAGCAACTGGAAATAAGATCGATATCGTAAAATGTTCAAAAGTTGAGTCAATTAAGAAATACAAATCATACATGGAAAATGTGCAAGTGGAAATCAAGAGAATAAGATTCTTTGAATCCAATCCGATCAGAACTCAATTGACATCAAATTTTGTCAGATTAATTTTGGTTTGCAGACCTTTACATTTACTTAATTAATAACATGCTACTGTCCTTTTGCTAATAGAAAACAGTTAATGGCACTGCTGTAATTAATGAATTTCTACTCCTGTCAAATTCTTCAATATCGTCAATGTTTTCCATTTGAATATTGATGTAGGTCCAATATTTTTGTGTTCATCTGCACACATACAACAATTAGTAATAACAGATATGGAAGTGGTGAAGGAAATTAGCTTGTTTAAGTCTCTAGTCTTGGGAAATCCTTCTGTAACATCCAAGGTTCTTGGGTCACTATTGGGAGAGGGCATTTTAGCGTAGAACGGATCAATGTGGGAGCATCAAAGGAAAATTATCGCTCCTGAACTATACCTTGATAAGGTGAAGGTATATATTAAAACAACTCTTTCCTTTAAAATTTCTTATTACTAAAAAAGGGCCAGCGATCTTTACCTTTTTTTTTTTTTTTTTTTTAAAGTCAGATAGTTTAAAATGCTAAGTTATCAGACTGGTTACATGTATGAGAGCTTCTATCTCAAGTTGTAGAGAACTCTACAGCCATATTGATCAATGGTAAGAGTTTAATTCTTACGGAAAATGATAAATTGATGAGGTGATTTTTGTTTAATTTGTAAAAAAAGACAAGAAACTTTTTCTAAAATTATTTCATTAAAACAACTTTTGACTAGGCAGTTGATTCAATGGCATAAATTTATTAATTTATGAAATTGTTTTTCTAAGGGCATGATGAACCTGGTAGTCGATTCTACAACCACAATGCTAAGAACTTGGGAAAATGAAGTCCAAAGGGAGGGAGAACTTGCTGAAATTAGAGTTGATGATCATTTGAGAAACTTATCAGCAGATGTCATCTCAAAAGCTTGTTTTCATAGCAATTATCATCAAGGAAAAGAAATATTCTCAAAAATTAGGAAGCTGCAAGAAGTTTTGGGAAAGGGATTGATGGGGATAGAAGCCTTGACCAGGTACGCATAATTGAATTTTCATTGTTTTTTCACTCTTACGTAGTCTTGGTTGTACATCAATTATTATAGCTGCTTTCTTTTTTTTTTACTTTTTTTTGGGGAAGATGCTGGTCCTCCTTGGCCAGTGAAACCCCCATATATGACCATATCATATTTTTGTATCTTCCAGTCGATAAAGTATTACGGCCTATTGGTTCTGGCCATTAGCAAATAAGTTATACCGGCAATATATATAGACGTTAACATATTATCTATCACATTAACATCGTTTTAATTAACAAAAAGCAGATCGAATTAATACAACATGACATATCTTAACAAGACGTAATTATTTATCTCATGGTGATAGATGGTTTCCGACAACAGAAAATATAAAGATATGGATGTTGGAAAAGGAAACTCAATCACTGATATTGAAGGTGGTAAAACAACGTAGTGAAGGTTCATATGAGAAAGATTTGCTGCAAATGCTTCTTGAAGGTGCCAAAAGTTCTGGTGATTTAAATGGCCTATCATACAATAAGTTTATTGTTGATAACTGTAAGACTATATTCTTTGCTGGCCATGAGACCACTGCCCTTGTAGCATCATGGAGCTTGCTGTTACTAGCTCTCCATCCAGATTGGCAAGCTCGTGCTCGAGCTGAGGCACTTGAAATCTGTGGTGATAAGCCTCTAGATGCTGATATGCTTCGACAAATGAAAGTGGTGAGTCATAGCAGACGTTATATATAACTGATCAATACACTTCCATAGACCTTATATATCAGTTAATGGACACCTCGCACAGCCTCTTCACCTATTACTAATTAGATTTGGATCTCATGCTCTAAATTTAAGATATATAGTACCAAAAGAGCAAATTTTTATATGCTTGGACTAATCTTTTATGGATCCAATTACCAAAAAAAAAATTATGGATCCATGTCTCCCAATATTTTGATCCACGTGTTGGGTATTCATATGTTGCATCACTATATATATATATATATATAATCTGCAACGTCTTCACTCTTTGCTGATTGGTTGAGTTTGATTTTAAAAGCAACCTCAAACTAAAAGGACTGTTTGTTCGATAAATTTTATACAGAAGCTAAACATCAATGTTAAAAACATTAGTTAGAGAGCCTTATCTCTGGGGGAATATTTAATATAGTTAGAAAAAATGTACCTTTTTTTTTTTTGACAATGAAAACATGTACATATTTGAGATTGAAGGTTAACTGACTTAACTCTCACATGGAATTGCATTCTCATTATATAAATTAGAAGTTTATGACCAGCTTATTGCCTTAAAACATTCATCTGCAGCTCACAATGGTGATTCAGGAGGTATTGCGTCTTTACCCGCCTGTACTCTTTGTAGCAAGAGAGGTATTTGAAACTATCAAATTTAAAAACATAACAATTCCAAAGGGGACGCTACTTCAAATACCAATCCCCTTCTTACCCAGAACCCTGATCTGTGGGGATCTGATGCTCATAAGTTCAACCCAGAAAGATTTACCAATGGAATTGTCAAGGCTTGCAAGTCTCCACAGGCCTACATGCCATTCGGAGCAGGTTCTCGTATATGTGTTGGTCAACACTTGGCTATGATAGAACTTAAGGTGTTTCTTTCTATAATTCTCTCAAAGTTCTGCTTCTCCCTCTCATCAGCATACCAGCATTCTCCTGCGTATAACATTATTCTGGAGCCTGAATATGGTATTATTCTACAAATGCGAAGAGCATCTCCTTGATGCACAGAAAAGCATAAGGTTAATTATATCTAGGGTATTTATTTTTATTCTGTATTTTCAAATACAATTATGCTTTAATGACGGGAAGGAATAATGAACAATATGTTGTTACAATGAATCTTCATTTATCCAAGCACTCTCATTTACAGGGATACGATTATCATTATGTCACTTTATTTCTCATGTTATTAAGGATTAATGTAATGCCCCAAACTGCACCTCATCAATTTGAGCACGTCACAGTGCCGCGTGTTTATAAGACATAAATTGAATGTTCAATTTACATCCTAAAATCCTGCAAGGCATTTTTGTTAAATAGCTTTTCGTAAAATGAGTAGCGGAAACTTCGAAATACTTTTTGAGGTGAAAACTTAAAAAAAAAAAATTATTATTATTTATCAAACTAGTCCGTCTAGAGTGATTATGATTTACCAATAAAGTAAACAAGACTTGACACATTTTCGATACAAGACGGAATAATAACTATCAAGTTCCGAATTAATGACTTTCAAGAGATAGAGTTCAAGACTATACACGGAACCTAATTTCCATTACAACTATTCACCAAAACTATTTCCGCACACCTTGCTCCGTCCGTCAATCCCGTTACCAGTGCACAGTACCTGCATCAACACTATTGTAGGGGTGAGCTTTCGTCCTCATTGCTCATTGGGGAATAACTCGACTAGGTTTGAAAACAATAGAGTATTGTTTTGTGGCCACAGTATAAAATCACACTTAAACCATTTCATTTAAAGAACGACAAACTTTATAATATTTTTTCAATTTGAAAACTAATGCATGAAGCGTAAATAAATAAGGCGCCAAATCCAAGTATTACCTGATGGTCGGTCTCATAGACCCACTACACGACCTTACCTCAAATTAATTTATAACCAGATAAGCGTAGTAAGAGCGTCCACTATCTAGCTACACACACGGAATAGGGTCATTATTGCGATCACGCACCGTCCGACAGGTGTAGCTAACCCTCCGGAGGTTAAGGGGATCGAACCCAAGGAAGTCAATGCCACCCTTCGCTCTCAAACTATCACATCTCTCACGGTTTGGTTAGTACGCATTGCATTTTAACATAACCAAACCACATGACTAACATGCATCATTTTAAAACAACAATTTATAGGCAAAGCACTCATCGAGGAGAGTCCCGAATCCCATACTTGGATTTTGATGCTCTTCTTCATGACTCCGAGAGTCACGAACCTTCCGTTCCTTAGGTATTTGTAGTCCTAATTTCCGACATAACTAATATCAATAACTTTCCTTAAGGAAATAAAGACTCAATTTCATCGATATATTGTCTGACTAGTTTTCCTAGTTTGACCAATCATGACCAACAACACTTTTCTTTCGACACAACATGCTTTTAAGTGCTAATGAATTCCGGTGGACGATATTTATCGACCACATACTTTTTCAACCAAGCATGACCACACTAAGACGATTTCCAAATTGGACATAGTTTCGAATCATGTTAGGTGTGCCTAAATTTACTAAGGACACCCAACATTATTTGCCTTTCCTCCCTTTTGATTACGAGCTCAGTTCAGTCCAAATTCAACTCAAATTTACAGTTCAGTAATCAAACTCACAGAAATCATCATATTCCAAAATCACCATTCAAAACTAACATAACCAAATTTCCAGATTTCCACAACATCGAATTTCAAACAGAACTACTAACCCGAAACTAGTTCAATCCCAACATTTACAATCGTAATCCACTTATGAGTTCTAAGTTGAATTCAACACAATTTCCAGCTTTCCTTTACTTTACAAAAGTAAGGGATGGTCCTTAAATTGCTGGCTTCCTTCACAACAATGAACTCACGGATCTCCCTGACAGTTGCAAGGATCTCATTTCATGAGGGTATGTCCTCTTACCCATTATTTTGACTCCCTCTTTTGGCAATTGTCTCTTTGCTCTCTTAATCCTTCTACGTCTATAATCAGAAGGCCTAACCTGCAACAATGGCAGCAGCAACAGATTGGGCAATAGAGCAGAAGTTAAGTTTTTATGTTTTTGTTTTTGAACAAAAATAAGTTAGGTTTTCTTAATTAAACATATTCATTCCAAGTTCCAAGTCGTCACTTATATTTAAGTGTACTGTTATGATTTTGATTTGGTTCAACCAAGTGTTATATTTACTCTCAGTAGTTTAAAATGATGCTAGGTGTTTACTTTCGGAGTGATTTGGGGATGATATTTGCAATGATGTATTGGTTTTGATTTATTTTCACCTATGTGTGATCTGTTTATGGTTTAGACTGTAGACATGGGTCAGTTTATGTGCACTGAATTGGTTGAGATGTTATAAGAAATTTTAAGTGCTGAATATCAATTTCATATGGACTTCACTGCCTGTTATTGTAAATAATTACGTAAGGATATAATAAAAGATCTGTTGATGGCTATATTCTAAAAGCTAACAGCTTGCAACATGTATATGTTAGGGACTTTTTCTTATCTTTAGCAGTTATTTGACTTTGAAAGAATGAAATGAATGGAAGATTCATTCGGTTTATAGCTTTGGAACATAATTAGCTATACGTCTTGCATTCATCAAGTTGTTATGATTGTTTTTCTGTGTGACAAGTAGCATAGAGTGAAGTCAAACTAATCAGCAACTCTTTTTTTATTTCTATTCTTTTCTTTCCTTGAGAAATTTTATACACCTTTGGTTCCAGAGACAACAATGTCTCTGCTTCGCAGCCTTCATTATCGGGTCTGAAGTTATTCATCTGTAAGTTCAATTTGAGTTGGAAATCGTAAACTAATTTTGAATATGTGGAACCCCCCGCCCCCACGACGAAAGTGATATATAAAGTTGTAGTGCACTGTGCACGGATATGAATCTGTGTAACTATATCAAGGGTGTAGACACAAAGGATGATTCAATTTCGTATTAAAACAAGAGGAGGGTGCCTTTTTATACTTTTTAAACCTAGGCTCTGTGTCTGTAAAGATAACAGGGTCTTTGGTTTGAGGGAAACTGGAAAAAATGGGGCCAAGTAGAAACAGTTTTCAATCTCTATGTATTTAAGTTCATATTTATATATATTGCTTTGTAAGAAATGGGAATTGAAATGCTTGATCCGTATATCCCAGTTTCAACTGTACCAATGATCCATATATTTGTTGCTTTGGTCAATGCCTTCTGTGATAAATTTGGTTACCAGATCTCTTACATTGTTTCTATTTTTCAATCAGATATTAGTACAAATGATAGTTCATTTCTTTTTTAATGTTTGGTGTTCTATGCTACAAATAAGTTTGGTATTTCTGCAAAAGTACTGTCTTATGAGTTTGTGTCTGCATTGGATATTCTTGGTTTGGTTCTCGAGCACATGATGGTTATATACTGTTTGCTCAGAAGTAACTTGGCCCATTCATGTCTCATTTTCATGTGGTCATACAGAGTTGTATTTTTTAGGTTTAAATACTTCATTTTATACATGAACTTCCTGACCATCCTACGACACTCTGCAATTGATTGTCAGGGTTTTGAAAAAGATAAACGCAAGGAAGCTACTGAAAAGGAGAGAGCCAAGAAAGTATCTTTTTCTTTACTTCATTTTATACAAGAAGGTATCGTTTAACTGTTTATTGATTACATTTTGGTTTTTTGTTGGTTCTGTTTGCTCAATCATGATTGCTACCAGGGAAATAATGCTTCAGGTCGAAGTCAACTCCGTATTTTCCTCAACCTAACAATAGATAATCCTCCTTACCAAGATTTCAAAGTAACAAAAAACAGAGAGAGTCTCCCTCTCAACCCTAGCAAACCCTAGTAAACCCTAGGCTCCAAGCTCGTCTGATCCTTTATTCGACGATAATCTCTGCTGTCCTTCCTCAATGTTGCCTTTCAAGATCCTTGTATGGAACTGTAGGGGCCTTAACAACACCGAAACACAGAATGCCCTTGTCAATCTCGTTCGACAGCGAAATCCTGGGATTATTTTCCTCTCAGAAACCCTAGCATCGCCGAATCTTCTTTCTGAAGTCAGGAGGACGTTGGGATTCAATGGCGTTATCTGCTTTCCCTACAAAGGCGACTGTCATGGCCTTGGACTCTTTTGGCTCAGTGAAATTCCAGTGTGCCTCCGGAATGCCTCTTCTAATCATATTGATGTTGAAGTTGGTGCTTCCGGGTCCGTAGGAGCCTTTCGCTTCACAGGGGTGTATGGAGTAGCGGCCACTGCTGATCGTATGGTTACTTGGAATCTATTGAGAACCCTAGCCACCTAGGTTAACATGCCATGGATAGTAGCCGGGGACTTCAATGAAATCCTCTGCCTTGCAGACAAGTCTGGCGGTCCAGCAAGGAATGTCACTTCGGGTCCGTAGGAGCCTTTCACTTCACAGGGGTGTATGGAGTAGCGGCCAGTGCTGATCGTATGGTTACTTGGAATCTATTGAGAACCCTAGCCACCCAGGTTAACATGCTATGGATAGTAGTCGGGGACTTCAATGAAATCCTCTGCTTTGCAGACAAGTCTGGCGGTCCAGCAAGGAATGTCGCTCAGATGAACCGCTTTCGTCAGCCTTTGGTGGACTGTGATTTGATCGACATGGGTTTTGTCGGTTTTAGATATACCTGGTCCAATCCATTTACTACAGAGAGGCTTGATCGGGCTTGTCAGAATGTTAGTTGGCTGAAGTTATATCCCTTTTCCAGAGTTGTCACGCTGCCTCTGAGCAATCAGATCATTGTCCTCTCCTCATTGAAGTGATCCCAGAACAAGTTTTTTTTTTTTTTTTTCCAAGGCCTCAAGGTGGTTCCGATTTGAAGAGATGTGGTTGTAGCATACTGACTGCCTTAATGTGATCAAACAAGGATGGAAGATTCCAGCAACCGGTGATCTTATGAGGCAGGTTGGTAGAAAGATCAAACATACAGGTGATCTCTTGCAACAATGGCATACTTGTGTGTTTCAACAACGCCAAACTGAGATGAAGCTCATTCAAGGAAAATTGGAGGATATCATGAAGAAGGAATACGACGACACTCACTTTGATGAACAAAAGGCCCTACAGTTTCGCTTGAATGAATTACTATCCCTCAATGAGACCTCTTGGAGTCAACGATCCCACATTCAATGGCTACGAGAAGGAGATCGTAATACCTCTTTCTTCCATAGAAGAGCGTCTAATCGGATATGCAGGAATAGAGTGAAGGGCTTGGTTAATGATATGGCGCAATGGACCTCTCAACCTAATGAGGTGGCTGACATTCTCGTCAACTACTATGAGAGCATCTTTCGATCGGAGCATGTTGATAATGATGCCTTGGGTCTCATCTTAGACTCATTGCAACCTAAAGTTACCGAAGCAATGAATAATGATCTTTTAGCTCCTTATACAGATTCAGAAACCAAGAAGGCCTTGTTTCAAATGCATCCTTCAAAATCTCTCGGGCCTGATCGTATGTCTCCTTGTTTTTTTTTTCAGAAGTTCTGGGATGTTGTTGGACATGATGTTTGTATGGCTGCTAGGAATGTGCTTCTTACAGGTCAGGTTTCACAGGAGTCCAACTTTACTCACTTGGCTCTTATCCCGAAAGTTAAAGAGCCAAAACTACCTTCCGATCTACAACCTATTGCGTTATGCAATGTTGTTTATAAGATTGCCTCCAAGGTCTTGGCTAATAGGTTAAAAAGCATTCTCCTTTACATTGTCTCTCCAGTACAAAGCGCTTTTGTTCCTGGGAGACTCATCTCAGATAATACCTTAGTGGCTACAGAGGTAGCACACTTTATGAAGAAGCTTCGAAGACAGTCGGATGGTTTCTTCTCTCTGAAGTTGGATATCTCTAAAGCTTATGATAGACTTGAATGGCAGTATGTAGAAGCAATTCTTCTCAAACTTGGTTTTTGTAGAAGCTGGGAGAATGTTGTTATGGCTACTATCAAGTCTGCTAGCTATTCTATTCTTATGAATGGTACCCCAACTGGATTTATTTTGTCATCACGAGGCGTTAGGCAAGGTGACCCCCTGTCACCTTACCTTTTTATCCTTTGTGTTGAAAGTCTTTCCTCACTAATTTCTGCCTCCATACAGAATGGTACTATTCAAAGATTGTTGATGTCGCCAACTGCTCCGGTCATACACCACTTACTTTTTGCAGATGACAGCTTTCTTTTCGGGGAAGCATCTATAAGAGAGTGTCAACTTTCAAGAATCTGCTATCCACCTATGCTCAGGCCTCTGGACAACAAATCAATTTACAAAAGTCCAGTGTTGTTTTTAGTGGTAATGTCAACTTACAGACTAGAAATCACCTCTCTTCCATCCTTGGTGTGACTTGCGTTAAGGAGCATGGTTTGTATTTGGGACTTCCCATTCATGTAGGCCATAACAAGAACGCTACTTTCAATTATCTAAAAGAACGACTTACTAAGAAGTTAATCAACTGGCGATCCAAGATTCTCAGTGCAGGTGGTAAGGAGCTATTGATAAAAGTTGTGGCTCAAACTTTACCTAATTATGTTATGAACTGTTACTTACTACCCAAGTCTCTCTGTGATGACCTTCAACAATTGTGTTCTCAATTTTTTTGGGGAAGTACAAATGAGAAGAAAAAGATACATTGGCGTTCCTGGGAAAGGATGTGTGTCCCTAAAGAGGCTGGTGGTATGGGTTTTAAGCATCTTCATGCTCATAATCTAGCCAGGCTAGCCAAACAAGGTTGGAGGCTACTTTCAAACCCGAATTCATTGGTTGCAAGGGTTTTCAAAGTTGTGTATCATCCGTGGGGTTCTTTTCTTACTGCTGACAGGGGTGACAGACCATCCTATTCTTGGAAAAGCATTATGGAAGCTAGACCGGTGTTACAAGCTGGTTTATTTTGGCGAATTGGTAATGGTATGTCTGTGAGGATTTGGGAGGATGATTGGATCCCAAATGTACCATCTCATTCCATTGCAAAACCGGTTGATACAGTGTTTGAGCTAGTCTCTGATTTGATTAACGAGCAGGATGGTACCTGGGACATCCCTACGGTACATGCTTGTTTTGCTCCTGAGGTGGCTTCTCAGGTTTTATCTATTCCTCTAAGTAGACGTGTGGGAGGTGATCGAATGGCCTGGAAGCTTGATAAGCGTGGTTTTTTCTCAGTGAAATCAGCCTATATCATTGCTTGAGACATCTCTATTAGTAATGTCTTTGCTTCCACTTCTACTGGTGATCCATTCGTACCGCTTTGGAAAGCTTTATGGAAAGCCAATGTTCCTAATAAAGTGGCCATATTTGGTTGGAGAGCTGCTCATAACTTGCTACCTACTAGAGCTGCCTTGACTTCAAAAGGTTATTCTGGTGAGTTGAACTGTTGTGTTTGTTCTCAATCTGTGGAAACCCTAGAACATTTACTTCGAGATTGTAGTATTGCCAAAGATATCTTGGGTGCTCCCCCGTTCTCTTTTCTACCTACTTCGCTATCTTGGAACGAATGGCTTTTGGACAGTGTTCTCACTCTCTTGCCTAGCTCTTTTGATAAACAGTTGATTTTACTATGGCCCCTTTGGACAAACCGGAATGAGAAGTTTTGGAGAAACCGATCTCGAACTAGTCAGGGATGGTGGCATCATCTATGGCTTGGTATGAGGAATACCTACAGGCCAATACACCGATCAACCCTTCCACATCTGGTAGTCAGAAGGTGAGCAAGTGTTGGCAAGCTCCTATGGGAGGGACCTTGAAGCTAAACGTGGATGGTGCGTTTTTACCCAATGTTCCATTTGGAGGTACAAGTGGTGTTTTCGTAATACTCAAGGACACTTTCTTGCTGCCTTCTCTCGTCGGATGAACTTTGTTAGTTCTCCTCTACATGCAGAATTATTGGCTCTGAAGACTGGAATAGAACTATTGCAGGCCAATGTTGCGACTTATCTTCTCTACGAGCCTTGGTGGCTGATATTAAAGGTCTACTCGATGGTAATACTAATATGTGTATTATGTTTGCTCCTAGGCAGGCTAATGTCATAGCTCATAGATTGGCTGGTCTTAGTTTTGAGTCTGATGTACAACTTGAATGGTTTGTCAATGCTCTAGATTTGATCCTAGATGCCCTTATGTACGATCTTACTCATACTCAGTAATAAAATTTTCCTTTTCTTTAAAAAAAAAATCATGATTGCTACCTTCAATATGGAGATATTAGTTTTCTTATAGTTGCATGAAATTAAAATTTCAATTGCTTGGTTGCTGCTGGTTTCATTTTCACAAATTAATTTTTTCTTGGACCTCCTTGAACTGATCTTTGTGGAGAAAAGTTCTAAACATACATTCGTGCCTGTGTATGTTCTTCAACATATTATTTAAAGTTCATTCAACTCCTTTAGCATGTAAACAAGCATTAAAGTGACTTCTGAAACATCATTACACATGCTTCTACCTCATTAATATTGTTTTGCTTTTATGAGACTTTCAAGTATTTGCAACTTTTACAAGTTAACACTGCTTACATAATTTTCATGTATTTCAGTGGCAGCCCTTCATCTCAATTCATAAATGAGCTGCTCACTACCGCAGAAGATACATCAACAACAATAAACCAACTGGCGAGACATTAAAAGAACTAATGTAGAACAGTTGGTTCAAACTGAAAATGTGAAATATTTTTGTCATCACTAAACACTTTTGTTATTTGTGTATAGAGAACAGCTTTGGTTAGAGTATCATACATGAAATGTTTACATACATGAGATATCTTCAATTATATATTATGTCCAAAGACATGTCTTGGAAAAAAAAAAAAAAACACAACCTTCAGCATTGTGCAGGCTTCTACCTGGTAAGAGTACAATCCCGCTTGGCCTTTGAGCCTAGAAAAGAAATTTCTCCGGTGTCCTCTCAATATTTGCATAGCCGACCTCACTGGTGCATACCCTTCGCCTCCATTCAATGCTGGTGACATGCCCTGAAACTACCGGAACCTAGCCATGAATTGCCGTCACCGACACCATATCGCTGCGGGCATCCATTTGCCTTTAATTTAATTTAATTGGGCTTTTCTGGGTTGTGGGATCGGACCACAAAGGCCTAGTTTGTCATGAGAATGGGCTGGTGTATTTAATCTCAAATTCTCATTGGATCGTACTTTTCTTTTTCAGTCAACAAAGAATAAGGCCCTGATAACATTCCCTTTAGAAAAGCCACGTTTACCTTTGTTGTAAGCTGTAGCTAGGGGTCTTCAACGGGCCGGGTCTTACAATATTTTTACATAATGACGGGTCAGGCCGGGCTTTATTATAAATTTTAAGATCCAAGCCCGTACATATAAACCGGGCCTTGCGGGCCTTTTCGGGCAGGGCCGGGTAACCCTCATTTATCAGGGCTGGGCTGGGCCTATATTCTCTAGTTCTAAATAATAAATAATTTAATATACTTATAACTTTTTATCTAAGTAAGTTAATTAGGGTTCTTGAAGTATAGCTTGAATATTTAATTTCAGGAAAGAACATGTGCATGCATAATTGCATATACATATGTGTGTGTGTATTTATATAGATATATCATTCTTAGTGAACATTAAACAGTCACAACAAGAATATAATACCATTAGACAGTGTTCCTAATTCAAATGATGTGTGCATCAGTAAGATAGTAAGACTGAATTCAAAGAAACATAATGTCCAGAAGTTTAAGTACTTTTCATTGTGAATTACTTGTGATGGAGACGGCAAGAAAATTCTCTTCTTTTTCCTTTTGCAAGCACAATTCTCGCATAAGATCATGGAGACGACAAGTTTTCACCTTCCCACTAAAATCATATTGTACAACTTGAACCATAGATCTTTCCACTAGTTCAGTTAGGTAACCATATGATACATCTTCCATTATTTCCACTGAACCCTGTATTTCTGATGTTGAAGTTATAAACCCTTCTGTAATCCATAATTGAGTCAATCTTGTTACCTGTATCTCATGATCCTCAGGAAATTGGGCCAAGTATAGAAAGCAGAGTTTTAAGTGAGAAGGTAGATCATCATAACTCAATGCCGAGACACTTGACGCACCATACTATTGACCTGTGCTGTCTCTATCAAGGACATTTGTGCCTCTCATTATGTATTTATCAACATTTCTAAGCACTGTTTCCCACTCCTGAACTTTCTCTCCTCTACTTGGAAGACCAGCAAGCACTGATGGCTAATGGCAAACCTAAACAATGTAAAAGCATCTTCTTTCCTAATTCTCTCTTCTTTGCATAAACATCCAAGTCTAGAAAAGAAAAGAAACAGTACTTCAGTAAGAGAGATTTAGTCATTACTGAAAACTGACTAATTCGCAGTGGTAACATTATAGATCAAAGTAAAGTTTCTCTGATCAAGAATCTTACTATACAATGAACCATTTTTGATCAATATCGTGTGCTTGAAGAACAAGCGAAAGAGTCCTTTCACAGTGTTTCTTTCCAATATTTACTTTTAAGTAGATATAATGTCATGTGCTTGAACATAAAAATATTGTTGTTCTTGCATATGATTTGTAACACTCACAACATACATATGATGTTGAAACAAAAAGTTAGTAACAATTGCATATGAAAACACTACGGTGTCAAGATTTTGTGTTTTATGGAATGCAAAACTTCCTTAGGCTAGAAAAGTACAACATTAGTTGGATGAAAAATAATTCATGTTTTGTCACTTCCACATATGGCTACCTTTTCAAACATTTCCAAGCTTTGTGTCACAGGCCAACTTTGCGATGCGCAAAGAGGACTGCGCGGCACTTGCAAGTAAGCAAGTCAAGAAAGTGAGTACCTTACAAGGAACAATGAAAACCACAATATTAAAAAGGTGCTAGCGGCAAGCAAGAACACAATTGTATAAATGTTTGGCAACCACGAAGAACAAATGAATAATAAAAAGGAAAGATCAAGGAGCAATCTCACGGGACACAGATGATTGAATAATTCTTCTTTTATTGATAGTAAGACGATAAGGGAGGGCAAAAGTACATGTGCTTACCTATACTAGTTCTGTAGTCCAAACTCGACTAGGAACCCCTCCCTAAGGGCATCTCCAACGGCTGGAGTCATAAGCCATTTTGGCTTTGGCTTTTGTGGGGAGCATCTCCAAGGGCTGAGCATGTGGAGCCATTTTGGCTATTGAGCCAAAAGCTGAGTCAAAATGACTCAACTTTGAAGAACGAAAGCCAAAGCTGGGAGGGAAGAGAAACGGCGGGCCACGGCTGCATGTGCTGCAATTGCAGCTGAAGAAAATGACGCGCCAGAGGGAGAAGACAGAATGGACTCGCTGATGACGACAAAATAACGGCACAGCAGTGGCTGACGCGCAAGACACTCGCTGGAGATGCAGCCGACACATGGGGCCCGGCTGTGCAGAACGGGCGAAAGTCTTCCAACGGTAAGAAATCTAACAGCCCAGATTCAACTTCATTAATTCTATTTAAAATGAAAGGCCCAGATTAAATCTTTCTAAACATAAAAAATTTAATATATGTATATATATATATATATATACTGAATATCTAATTTGACGGTTCAAAAAATTGTATGAATTAAAATCAACGGTTAATAATAAAGTAAATGTGTTTTAAACCAAAAAAAAATTTGAAAAAATAAAAGAAAATTTTCTAAAATATCATAAAAATGTTTTTTGCCCGTTGGAACAGTAACTTTAACAAATTCTATAAATACCAACCCTCTTCTTCATAATTTTCACTCCAAAACATCTCCAATCTCCTCCAAACTTCATTCTTTTTCACCATTGTTCTTCATCTAGCTAGCTTTCAATTTTTTTAGAAGATGCCTAACCCAAGACAAGAGTGTTGGAAGGACACCGAAGATATAGCCTTGTGCATAGCTGTAGTTACCTTTGGTGAAGACGGCTCTAAGGGTACTAGTCAAGAGAAACAAAAATTGTGGGAGCGTATACATGAAGTATACGAGACTTGCAAACCTGCCGGAGGCGTGGTTAGATTGGGAGGAGGGTGTGACGGTCGTTGGAAAAAGATTAGACCGGCAAGCGCTCGATGGCGTCAAGCTCTTAACAAAGCAGCACTTCTTCGAGGAAGTGGTGACAATGCCACCGATGAGGTAATCATCCTTATTCTTGACGTTTAATTTTACCGTTATTTTGGCATATTATGTATATTGACTTTCGTATAAATATATATAGTACATGATTAATATCTTTTATTTATAGGAATTACAAGCTAAGTCAATATATCGTACCTTAGCTAAAGGAGAGGAGTTTACGTTTCAACATTGTTGGCTAATATTAAAGGATACAAAAAAGTTTAGCAATCCTCCGGGCATGAATGTCGGTAGCTCAAGTTTTCCTACCTCTATCAACTTAGAGGACGACAGCAGCCCAAGCTCTTCAAATGTGCATGCACGCCCCCCAGGTCAAAAAGCTCATAAGGCTGCTAAGAAAAAATCCAGGCAAGACGAAACAGGTGAACTCTTATTGCAAATGCAAAGGATTGCAGACCAAGGAGAGTGCGATCTCGAATACAGGCTGTGACTCAGGGAGGAGACTAGATTAGCTGAGCAGCACGCGGATGATGCTCGCACAATGACAGTGGATCCGTCAATTTTCACAAGCAAAAAAAGGAGTTATTGGGAGAGGAAGCAAGCACAGATTATTGAGAGGGAGGAACAAAGCTCTAGTGCTGGTGCATTTCGTCAACCCTCCTTTTCTCCTGAAGAAAATACACCACATAGTGAAGATGACTCTAACTTGGACCTCTATGTGCCAGTTCAAGAGACTCAATGGATGGGGAGAAATTAGAAATATTTTATTGGTTGTACTTTTTCACTTATGTTTTTCAATTATGAAATAAAATTGTTGCTTTATTTTATAGTTAACAAATAAAAACAAAAACTTGTTTTTATCTCACTTTTATTCATAACAATAAAACACACTGCATTACAAAAGCATAAACACACTAACAATAAAATAAAACCACACAACATTACAAAGCATAAACACACAAACAATGAAACCACACAATGGCCACATTGCCAATTATTGAAAGCGTGAAAATACAATCCCTTCATCTGTTGCTCCGCTCTGCTTGCAGCTTCATGTTCCAGAGGTGATTAACCAAATCTCCTTGAATGACTCTATGCACAATTGGGCATCTAACCCCCTGGTAACGGGTCATGAACTCCTCAAGTTCAGGACGGTTGCGCTCAACCTCATAATCATCCTCATACCTCTCATATATTTGTACTTTCCTTGGTCTGGTGGGGATATCATCGAGGTCAATAGACGAATCTTCATCTTCTTCACACTCATCATCGACAATCATGTTGTGCAAAATAATGCAGGTCATCATGATGTATTGGAGATCCTCTCTATCCCATCCACGGGCGGGTCCTCTTACTATTGCAAAACGAGCTTGGAGAATGCCAAAAGCCCTTTCCACGTCTTTTCTGTATGACTCCTGCATCTTTGTTAAATGAGCTTGCTCTGGCGTAATTGGATTTCTAATTGCTTTCACAAAAGATCCCCATTTAGGGTAGATCCCATCGACTAGGTAGTAGCATTGGCCATATTCTCTAGCATCTACATGGTACGAAACTCGAGGAGCCTCACCTGTGCATATTTCATTGAATAATGGAGACATTCCAAGTATATAAATATTATTAAGGGAACCTGGAAGTCTGAAATAGGCGTGCCAAATCCAAGCATCGTATGATGCAACCGCCTCCAGAATGATTGTGGGTTTTCCCTTATAACCAGTGAAGTGCCCTTGCCATGAGGTTGGGCAGTTTTTCCACTACCAGTGCATACAATCGAGACTTCCCACCATTCCGGGGAACCCCCTTTTGTCAGCAACATCGAGCAACCGCTGCAAATCTGCCGGAGTTGTTCGACGAAGGTAATGATCGTGGTACACATTCCAGATTGCTCTAGTAAAGTGCGACAAGATCTCCAAAGCTGTAGATTCAGCTATGTCTAGAAACTCATCACACAGGTCGGCCGGAAGCCTGTAAGCAAGCATCCTCATAGCACAAGTCAGCTTTTGTTCGGTAGACAAACCAACTCTGCCAGAGGCATCATCAGTTTGCACGAAGTACGGATCGTGGTTGGCGACATCATGCATCATTTGGTCAAACACATGAGGTCGCATTCTGTACCTTCTGCGAAATACAGCGCCCTGGAACCTGCACGGCGAAGTGAAGTATAGAGCTTTCAGTCGTCGATCCATAACTTCTCGATCTCTTGCGATGTATTGGCGCCCTGGCTGTGAACCACCCTACTGTGATTCTTCCTCTTGGATCCTCAAGATATGAGAGGAAGCTGCCTGCATCACCAGGGCTCTTTGACGATTTCTTGTAATGGCATCTTCTTCCTCTTGCATCTGCAATTTCCGGAACCTATTCATTGCAACAAGGAACCAAAAATATAAAATGAAAAGGAAGTTCAGAATTTCTAAGCTTCTGAAATGAGAAGAGATGTGTTTATGAATTGGTGAGCTATGATGGAGTGAATGACTCCATATTTATGGAGGGTTGGAAAAGGATATCTGAAGCTAGGATACGACACGTGGCAGATAAAAATCAAAAACGTAATCTAACCAGCCTTTCAACTACTGACACGTGGCACTAAAATCGGTAATAAAGTTGAGATAGAAAATCTTATCCTATCACGTGGTAAATAAAATCTCAACCGAGATAGAGATAAGATATCGGATCCGAATAGCATTGACATGTGGCACGGATATATAGATTCCCAAAAATAAAAAAAACGAAGGTAATTTTTTAAATCAATTAATGATGATAAATTATATAACATAATTATGTATGATATATAAATTCATATTGTAGTTAATTAATTCTCTAAAATGATTAATTTAATAAATGACTTTGGCTTTTGACTAAACATGTTGGAGATGGAAAAATTGAATGAATAGTGATGACACTAGGGGAGTCAAATTTTGCATATGGCTTTGGCTTATGACTAAATGGTTGGAGATGCTCTAAAGTGCGTATCGGACTTACATGAACATTGCAGGAGGAAACATGATAAAGGCCAAGGAGACTAAATGCTAAATAAAATAAATTACCTAATTTGTAAATTACCAAATCATCCCTAGCACACAAGCAAACCAACCAAAGGCTTGACTAATGACCCTGGATAAGGTTGCTTGTGGCATTACAAGTGCGGCCTCCAACACTTTGCATATCATTTAGAGGTTGAGGCTGGTGGAGATAGTCATTTCTGGACGCAAGCAAGGCGACTTCTTTCTTGCGAGTAGTGAGTAATATCCGGCTCTCTGTTTCCTCATTGATTGGGAATCCAGCTTTTATCGAATGCCAAGCCTCTTGAGTCCATATGTCATCAAGGACCACCAGATATCTCTTTTCTCGTTGGATACTACATACCTCCCTTGCTATTTCATCCTTTTTCATTTTGGAAATTTCTTTCCTTTTCTCTGCTATTGGGGAAGTGAACTTAATTAAAATATCTTCCAATACATTCTTTCCTTCCCATTGTTAAGATACGCAGACCCAAGCAGAGCATTCAAAATGACGCTTAACTTCATTTTGAAGAAAAACCTGTTTTGCAAGAGTGGTTTTTCCGTAGCCGTCCATCCCCCAAATAGAAACAACATGATGAGGGTGAATATGCTCATTCACCCTAGGGGTGAACATAAGAATTGTTCATTCTGAATTCAAGTTAGAATGGGAATCCTTATACTTCAAGATATTGTACTTGTAATCTCTATATATAGGGCTCCTATTATCAATGATAAACACACCAATTCTCTCTACAATCTTCTCTACATCTCTTATTCTTAAACACGTTATCAGTACGAGCCCTAACCTTGAAACCAAAAACCCAAGATAAATTCCCACCGTTAGCCTCGATCACCTGGCCATAGCCCGCGCTAGCCTTGCCTGCCCTTGCGGCCAGCGTGCCCCTACACCTTGCTAACTAGTCTCGCCTGCTAGCCTCTGTAGTGTTTGCCTACGCTCCATTGCGCTCACCTGCACTCGCCTGCCCCACACGCCCTTGCACCTGTTAGCCTGCTACTAGCTTGCCTCAAGTTAGCCTCGCCCCTTGTCAGTTAGCCTTGCTTCCTGCCTTGGTTAGCCTCGCCTCACACTTAGATAGCCTCGCCAGCAGCACACCTCGCTTATACATGCTTACATCAACTTGCGCGTGTTTCAAGCCTTGATCATACAAGTAAGTATTTACTAATAAAGTTCCTACTTTCAGTACTTGCAACCTCCCTTCTTCTTCATCCCACCTTTCTTGTAACGTTGGTTCGATTCTCTAAAGTGGAACTGTGGGGAATTCACGCTATATACAAACTAAGAGCATTTATAGACTTCAGACTAAGAGCGTTCGTAAGCATCAATATTGACCATATAAACATCATTGTTTCGGTCTAATTGATTAAAGATCCGAGATAACTATGGGTAGCGCTAGAAAAGCACTTTGGCAATATCCAAGATTCCCTCCTCCCTGACTTGAAGGTGAAGTGGAATAATCTATGCTTCGCTGACTTCAAGTCCATCTCTGAATACAATTCAGAATCTCTGCGCCTCGAATCTATGTTGGGGTTCTGTGGAACAACTATCACAGATAAAGAGCTAATTGAAAACTCTCTCCATGTTCCCCGTCTTAGTGCTTTTGGTTTCAAAGTAATATAGAGGTGAGCACAATGCTGGACGTATCATGAGGTTTCATCAGCTAATAAATGTTATGTCTATAGCTAAGAAACATGATAACATTCTCGTCAAGAATTGTAATTCAAGGCCTGTTGGAACTAAGAGCGTTCATGAGGTGAATTATAATACAACCAAAGGAGGGTGCAAGGACCGGAACCCTAAAGATAAGGGACAAAACGGACGTGTGGGTCCATATGACCGCCCTAAAAAGGAAGGTAATTGCCAAACTGGAGAGGGAGCACATGACAACTATGACCAACATGGGAGAGGTGGTCGTGGCGCTGCCAGCCGTGGTAAAGCCACCATGGGAAGTGGTGGTGGCATCAATCCCCCTAGGGGACACCAACAATGTGCACAAGATGCACCTCAATTAAAGGGAAGCAACCACAATGACGTCTATCTTAGGTGTGGGTCAAGTGAGCATTGGTTCAAACAATGCAATGCAAGCAACAAGTTGGCTACACAATACAAGACGTATAGGGACTTGAGAAAGCAAGAAGCCTATCTCGCCACTAAAGGAGATGATGGAGATGACAATGACGTCAATATCACCATAGCATACTTCAAATCAAGCGAAGACAAGCACATGGATGCCGCATATTTTGATTAGATAGTTTTTCATTTTTCCAAGAATTACGTAATGGCAATTATACCTTAATAAATAAATGATATTTGTTTTAACTCTTTCTCGACTAGGCTAATCCAATTAATTGTGATGTCTAGGAAAATTTTAAACCGAGAGAACAGTTTTATAAGAGAGCATAGCTCCACCAAAATCTCGACTACCTTACTTGGTCACAACCAAATTGGAGTTACCAAAAGAATTATAGTTTGAGGGAGCTTTGAAGCTTGCTCTTCCACATGTTTGCCGACTTGTGCAAGAGCTTTTCTTTTCTTTTTTCCTCACTTTGTATGCAACGGCAATGTCTTATCAACTAGCAGATTGATCCAACAATTTGATTTCCTTCATTTTGAAGACTTGCATTGCAAAGTTTGTATTTATGTTTCCTCCAATCTCGCCTTTATGCCTGGAGCGAATGCTTGGTGACAGAGAACAGAAGCATGAGCAGGGATAAGTTGGCTGCATTGGAGAGACGTCAATCGCAGGCAGGCCGTCGATACTGGAGGTCACACCAAATTTGTCGTTGCTGATCATCAATCATTAGGCCTCTGAGCTGTATAGATCACCATGTTGCTCTTCTGGTTTATGCCTCTTGAATGGTCGCAAGAAGAGCATTGCCTTGATCCAGGGAGCCACAATGTAGGTCTTTCTTTTTGACGTCTCCATATTCCTCTTGTTGTCAGACCGTGGCAGCTCACTTCGCTTTTGCCACCTATATACAGGACACATCACATATAGACATCAAGAAACAAATAGAGTATGGAAGACACCGCCGGAGAATGGAGGCTTGGTGTCGAACTTTTGTTTTGCCCAGAACATGTTTATTAATGGCAAAGTTTATGAGGACGAAAGTTGCGGAAGACATGATTGCTAAAGAGAGCAGAGCATAGGAGAAACACCTCTTTCTTTCGTCTGTACCATAAAAGAAAAGATCAGCAATTTCAGGTGATAACTAATCAATTGGTCATATACCTGTGATTTATTTGGAGCTTCTTCTTCCAGTGCAATGTCCTAGAGAAAAGGTTGCAATGCTTCAAATCTAGTTCTCGCTCTGTTTATCAATTGCTCTTTCCCTCTCTGATGTCTAGCTGCTACTGGCCTTGCTTCCTATTGTTGCAAAGCTTTTGCCTCTCTCTTTTTTCCTTACTTCTGCTTTCTAGCCTTTTCTGCTGCCCTCCTCCACTTGTTGTAAAGAGCCTCTTTATATAGGCAAGGAATGAGGCTAAGAGGTTAGGCAGGTGGAACTGCCATTGATTTAAATTTTGAATTAATCTTATCATAATAATCATATTCAAACTGGTTTCTTTCTTTCTTGTGCTGCTGGGCTTTATCAAAACTTGATGAGAGTGTCTGATCTCTAACTATTGGATTACCATTTGAAAATTTGAATGGTCTAATCCATGCATGCTCCACGTAATGCATGTTGTTGATTTGCATTGAACATGACAAACTGATCATAAGGTTTGGAGTGACTTTGTTTAAAAACCATTGACACCTAAGACCTTCATGAAGATTTGCATTGAACAATTCTAGAGCACGCGCATGTTGATGCAGGCGTACGTAGCGATGTTTTCAAGCTTGAGAAAAACTGGACCACTTTTTTTTTTTTTCAGCAGTGGGCCACAATGCCTTGTTTTTTTTTCTTTGCTTTTCTCTCTTTTTTATTTCTAGGCCACAGGCCTGCTTCTTTTGTTTTGTTTCTGCTGGGTCGAGTCACCACTCAAGGCCCATTTGTTTTTTTATTGGGCTGGGATTCTTTTTTTTTTCTTTTTTTCTTTGGGCCGGGTTCCTTCTCTTTTTTCTTTCTTTCTTTTTGTCCTTCACGTCTCCTTCTTCTTCCTTTGTCTGGTTTGCAGGTGGGTGCTGATGTCTGGCAGCGGGCGCGGAGGTCTGCAATGTGCAGCCTGGTGGGCTGGAATCGAGTGGCCGCAGGGCTGGGTTAGGTTAGGCGTGCAAGGGGCAGCGCAGGCGGGTGGTGGCCTGTTGTGCTAGCAAGGGGAGGGCGGTGGTGTGCGCGCGGGGAGGTTGGGCTATGTGCGAGGAGCCACACGGAGGCTGGTAGTGTGCTAGGCGGGGTTGGGCTGTGTGCGAGGAGCCGCTCTATTGCAGGAGCTGGGTTAGAGGCTGCGCATGAGAGGTTGGCAGGGAGGAGGGTGAGCTGATGCGCAGCCAGGGAGGGAAGAAGATTATTATTATTATTTTTTTTATTGGTGGCGGCAGAAGAAAAGGTTTTTTTTTTTTTTTTTTCTAGGGTTTGGGCTTTTTCTTTCAAAACCAATTTTTTTATTCTCTTGACTATTTGCTATGAGCGTGCTGGTAATGTGTAAAAGTAAATTGAGAATTGAAATTGGTCTACTCATCATTTCATAGCCCCTTTATATAGGGAAAGAATTACAATGTAAACATCGATTAACATCAATTACAATAATGATAGTAAATATTGATTGTGATGTGATTGTGATTCCTTGATTCCCTCTTTCGTCAGTTTCTTTGATGAAGACGCATAATATGCTTTTCTTTTAACATGTTCTAATTTTTCTGATAGTTATTGTCTTTATTGGTCATTTTGCATTCAGGTGAAAAAGTAATTCAATAATTAAATCAGGGTGCGATTTAATTATGATTATTATTCACTTATGATTATTATTCACTTATTGGTTTATTTTATTTCTATTCTTTTATTAATAAGCCAAAAAGATATAAATAAATATATATATATATATATATATAAATCACTCGTTGCCCAAAGCCATAGTTTTTGGTTTATTTTATTGCTAGAGCACTTTGTTGTCGACTCGTTTGCTATAAATGGGTCATGAAGATCAGCCGCAGCAAAGAAAAAGAAGAAGAAGAAAGGAAGCTCTACCTAGGGAAGAAAATTAGGAAGGTACGAAAATGGAAGCAGAGTTAGCAGTAGCTGCAAAGATGGTAGTACTGTCAGTATTGGTGGGTGGGCTTTTGTTCTTGTTTTCATATTTGTGTGAACTTCTGCTGTAGAGGCCTAAATCCATGAGATCAAAGATGGAAAAGCAAGGAATTCGAGGGCCACGTCCTACCTTTCTATTGGGAAACCTCCCTGAACAGAAGAGGCTCCAAAGCAAGCAGCAGGGTCAGTCAATAGCAACAAGGACTGATGATCATGATGATCATGCAGCTTCTGTTTCTCATCAATGGCATTTGAAAATCTTCCCCCACAAAGAGCAATGGAGAAATGAATATGGTATGTGTTTCATATTACTCTATCTCGCTCTCCTCCATTTTCTTATGTTGTTGAACCTATTTTTTTGTTCATATATATATATATATATATATATATATATATATATACAGATCCTATCCAGAGCGGAGCTCCGCTTTGAAATTAACTTGTGAAGTTCAAGTTTTGGGTCACTTTTCGGTCGCAATCCCATCTCGACCGTTCAGTTTTTAGGTACTAGTGTATAGATCATCTCTGCAAATTTTCAGCCAAATTGATGATCGTTAAGGTATCTAACTCACTTAAACCAATGGACGGACTGAATCTGTCAACCTGAACCGTACTAGCTTTAAGGAAGTTATCAATGCCTTAACGATCATCAATTTGGCTGAAAATTTGCAGAGATGATCTATACACTAGTACCTAAAAACTGAACGGTCGAGATGTGGATATGCGACCGAAAAGTGACCTAAAACTAGAACTTCACACGTTAATTTTCAAAGCGGAGCTCCGCTCTGGATAGGATCTGTATATATATATAAAAATATATATATATATATATATATATATACATGCGTTCTTGGTTGCGGACGTCCGTACCTAAGGATAGGTACGGATTTCCATTTTTCCCCCCTTTTCGATCACACATTTAGATCTTAACCGTTCAGTTTTTAGGTCCTAATGTATAGATCATCTCTACAAAATTTCAGCCAAATTGGTGATCGTTAAGGCATTCAAAACTGCAATTTACAACAATGAATACGAACGGTTCCGGTTCGACAGATTCGGAACCGTTCGTGTTCATTGTTGTAAATTGCAGGTTTGAATGCCTTAATGATCACCAATTTGGCTGAATTTTTTCAGAGATGATCTATACATTAGGACCTAAAAACTGAACGGTTAAGATCTAAATGTGTGATCGGAAAGAGGGAAAAAAATGGAAATCCGTACCTAATCCTTAGGTACGGACGTCCGCACCTGAGAATGGTTGTATATATATATATATATATATATATATATATATTATAAAGACTATTTTGTTCAAGTCCGGAAGAAATTGATGTTCATCTTTTCCCACGGAAACTAACTGATCGAACATGTACGTATGCTACAAAATTATCGAACTCAATCTTTTCACAAATCTGGAAAATTTGCGGAAAAAAAAAAAAAAAAGCCTCAAGAGCTACATCAAAATAAACGGAGCAAAGAACCTCACGTGGAGAACGTTGGGGGGAGAGAATGGATCTCCCACTATCATTACTTTTAATTTTTTTGATCTGGAGTTTACTTTGCAATTTAAAAAATATATTTTTGTATATATCGTACTCCTTGAAATGATTGCTTATCATAGATGCGGTAGTGGGAGTCGGGGGTTTGATCCTAGCCGGATCATGACGTACACAGGACCGGTCCTGAGATCCTAACGGCCTAAAAAGAAAAATTAAAATGTGGCCTTCCATATGTGTGTGTGTATATATATTTTTTTTTTGCTTCAAATAACAAGACAAAATCATGTATTTTGAATAAAAATAAATATGAAATTAATAACAAAACAAAAGTATATGAATTTTTATTCCCTTCATAAATTTCTGAATTAAACTAGTTAGTCATATGGAAAAAGGAAATGGAAAGTTTATATGGAAAAGGAAGAAAGAAAGAAAAAAAAAAAAACAGTGGGCTGGGCCATGGGGTCCAAGAAAAATTAACTTAAGAGATTGAATGAAAAAAAAAAGAGAAATGAAACAGAATTGGGAATCTAGGATTCAAACCTTGATGGGAATATTGCTAACTAACTTCAATCCCGCTGGAGCAATGAACCTTTTATTGTTTGTTAAAGCAAACAGAATATATATATACTATCCTTAACATATCTACAGAAATTCCGGAGGCCCCCGAGAGCCGTGGCCTGAGACGGCTGCCTCAAGCAGCAGCCCTCAAGGCGGCCCTGCTCCCCCATCAGGTTATGGCCAGGCCCCGGTTTTTAGGATCAAGAGTATTCCATATTATATGCCTACTCAGATCAGAACAAATCTAGTAGATTATCTTTCGCCTATCGGCCGGCTGGCTTTAAGCAACCTTTTTACTTGAAAGTCGGTGACGAGGCTTCTCAAGTCGATCTCCTTAACGATCTTGAGTTTGCTTATCTTTTGTTAATGTATCATTTGAAATGAGTAAATATTTGAGTGAAATCCATACTCTCTAATTTGTAATTCACACTCTCTCTTTCATTCTTTTGGTTAAAATTCTCATAAAAAGACAACATTTAAGTTACTAAAAAAGAAAACATAAAGTGTCAATTATAAAATGGGGAATGTAGATTTCACTCCCCAAATATTAACACAAATAGTTTAGATAACACAATAGCTTCAGTAACTGGAAATAAGATAGATATTGTAAAAGGTTCAAAAGTTGAGTCACTTAAGAAATACAAGTCGTACATGGAAAACGTGCAAGTGGAAATCAAGAGAATAAGATTCTTTGAATCCAATCCGATCAGAACCCAATAAATTTTGTCAGATTTATTTTGGTTTGCAGACCTCTATATTAAGTTGTAAACATGCTACTGTCCTTTTGCTATTAGAAAAAGCACTGCTGTAATTCATGAATTTCTACTCCTGTCAAATTCTTCAATATCAATGTCTTCCTTTTGAATATTGATGTAGGTCCAATATTTTTGTGTTCATCTGCACACATACAACATTTAGTAATAACAGATATGGAAGTGGTGAAGGAAATTAGCTTGTGTAAGTCTCTAGCCTTGGGAAAACCTTCCGCAACATCCAAGGTTCTTGGGTCACTATTGGGAGAGGGCATTTTAGCGTCGAACGGATCAATGTGGGAGCATCAAAGGAAAATTATCGCTCCTGAACTATACCTTGATAAGGTGAAGGTATACATTAAAACAAGGGAAAATTTCGTAAACAGTACGCCAAGTAAATGCCACTAATAATTCTTATACACAAAGTTTCAAACCAAACATTTTGGTACACGAAATCTGAAACTCGACCCACTATCAGTACACGACGTTAATTTTTGACACCAAAATGTCCATTATGCCCTCAGTTTTTTTTTTTAATAATTTTTTTTCCTTCGTTTATAAATGACTCGAGTCATTTTTTTTTTTTCTGTTATGCGAGGTGAGCAATGCGGTGTTGGAAGCGAGGGAGTGAGCCCAGAAGAAGGAAGAAGAAAGAGATAAAACGAAGGAAATTTAAAAAAAAAACTGAGGGCATAATGGACATTTTGGTGTCAAAATTTGACGTCGTGTACTGATAGTGCGTCCAGTTTCAGATTTCGTGTACCGAAATGTTTGGTTTGAAACTTTGTGTGTAAGAATTATTAGTGGCCTTTACTTGGTGTACTGTTTGCGAAATTTACCCTTAAAACAATTCTTGCCTTTAAAATTTAGTATTACTAAAAAAGGGCCAGCGATCTTTAACTTTCTCAAAGGTTAGGCCTGCTCACCTAAGGGATAGTTTTTAAAGAACTATGAGGACAAGTGAATCTGACGGCTGAAAATAAATACACAGTTTTAAGTTGCTATAATTTATGCTTTTACATTTAATATGTGGTTGAGATGAATTTGTCCCTCATAATCCCTTATAACTGTCCCTTAGGTGAGTAAGTCCAACCATTCTTATTTCAATAGTCTCTATTATATATATATATATATATATATATACAGGCCTTCTTGGGTGTGGACGTCCGCACTTTTTGCTTCGGTGCGGATTTCCAGTTTTTCTCCACTTTTCGATCATATTTTCACATCTTAGCCGTACAGTTTTTAGGTCTTAATGTATAGATTATCTCTGCAAAATTTCAGCCAATTTGGTGATCGTTAAGTCATCCAAAACTGCAATTTACCATTATAAATACGAACGGTTCCGTTCGACAGATTTGGTCCGTTCGTGTAAATTGCAGTTTTGGATACCTTAGCGATCACCAAATTGGCTGAAATTTTGTAGAGATGATCTATACATTAGGAACTAAAAATTGAACGGTTAAGATGTGAAAATATAATCGGAAAGTGGAAAAAAATGGCAAATCCGTACCTTTTTGCTTCGGTGCGGATATCCGCACCTGAGCAAAGTTCTATATATATATATATATATATATATATATAAAGTCAAATAGTTTAAAATATTAAGTTATCAGACTGGTTACATGTATGAGAGCTTCTATCTCAAGTTGTAGAGCACTCTGCAGCCATATTGATCAATGGTAAGAGTTTAATTCTTACCGAAAATGATAAATTTATGATGTGATTTTTGTTTAATTTGTAAAAAAGACTAAGAAACATTTTCTAGAATTTATTTCATTAAAACAACTTTTGATTAGGCCGTTGATTCAATAGCATAAATTTATTAATTTGTGGAACTGTTTTTCTAAGGGCATGATGAACCTGTTAGTGGATTCTACAACCTCAATGCTAAGAACTTGGGAAAATGAAGTACAAAGCCAGGGAGAACTTGCTGATATTAGAGTTGATGATCATTTGAGAAACTTATCAGCAGATGTCATCTCAAAAGCTTGTTTTCATAGCAATTATCATCAAGGAAAAGAAATATTCTCAAAAATTAGGAAGATGCAAGAAGTTTTGGGAAAGGGATTGATGGGGATAGAAGCCTTGACCAGGTATGCATAATTGAATTTTCATTGTTTTTTTCTGCTTACTATTAGCTGTACATCAATTATTATAGCAGATTCATATATATATATATATATATATATATAGAGTCATTCGAGAGCGGACGTCCGCAACCCATAAAAAGTGCGAACGTTGCTCCTCCGGCCTCGATCAAGCTTCGACGGCGCGGTGGAGCTTTCCGGAGGGGTGATAGGGGTCTGAGAAGCCAGTCTACAGTCGGGTGGAGTCACCGGTGACGAGGCTGCGGCGTTGCCCAAAACCTTGCAGTTGCAGGTCTGGCCGCTGCCCAGAACGTGCAACCTTGATCTCCTCTGACCTCGATCGCTGCCCAGAACTGTTCGGGATGCCTCGATCGCTGCTTGGACGCTGCTGCAGCGTCGACCTCCGCACTTTAGGGGTCGCTCCGCCTGTGATCGGGCCTATATATATATATTAGGAAGATGTCGGTCCTTCTTGGCCAATGAAATCCTCGTATCATATTTGAGAAATTTTTAAAAACAGTACATGAATTTAAAGCCACTGAGAATTAAGATGACCAACGTTTCTAATACCTAAGCCAAGTACATGGACTTTTAAACCTAACACAAGTTTCATACATTCCGTTATCTCCTCCATTGTGGAGGAAGCCACTTGTCATATTTATAAGAGCAATTCGGTCTCTTCAAGTTTGATGGAAAAAAAAAAAAAAACTGGTGTGTAACGCTAGCAATTGCTACGGAATCAAAGGCTTCTCTCTACACCCAGTTCTTTCTCCTCACCATCTTCTTTGAGTACATCCCAACACAAAAATCAAGAATTGGTGGCTTTCAGTTTGGCGGTGGCGGTGGCGATGGCGATGGCTTCGGGTTTGATGGTGGCGGTGGCTTCGGGAAAAATCAAGAATTGGGGTCGATTCCAATTGGAATGAAAATGCTGTGGATACCCAAAATTTCTCTCTACACCCAATATGCAACAACTCATCATCTCCTCCACCATTGCCACCAGTATTGCAGTACCCAGTTGAACCGCCTTCAACCTCTCCTTTGACTTAAGGCTCTTTTGCTTTCTAAACTTGCTCAACTTCACTCTACCCCCATCCTTCCGACTCAGCCTCACAAATTTTCCTACAAAACCAAATCAAACCCAACTGAGATTTGGTTATCGATGGCCTCAATTGAACACCACAATCACCAGCCCCTATCAAAACCCATCAAGCATTTCCACAATTTCAGATCTATATCCAAATCCAACCTGTCACTGATCTCGTCCACTCCTCACCCCAAACCAATTCCCTAACAAGTAATAACCACCATCTCTTACCAATTTTTGTTCTCTAACCAATGGGAAATAGAAACTCCCCACTTCTGCACTCCAATATCAAACTGCCGAAATATACCCTTAATCAATCCTACAATTATTTTTGAACAGCAACAACTCCATCTACCCTTCAATCCACGTAAACCATTCCAACAATCTCACTTATTCGGTCACTCCAATCTAATACAAAAAACCAACATCAACCCCCAACCCGTATTTTCTACTCAAAATACCAAACCATCACTAACCAATTGGACTAAAAGTATAATCTCAATTGGCCTTTGAGCCTGGAAAAGAAATTTCTCCGGCATCCTCTCGAATATTTGCATAGCCGGCCTCACTGTTGCATATCCTTTGCCTCCAATTGATGCCGGTGACGTGCCCTAAAACCCACTAGAACCTAGCCGTGCATTGCTGTCATAGACAACATATCGCTACAACACCCAACTCGTCTTCAGTCTCGTCGGAGGTAGATGATTTTTGGTTAGATAGAAACAGAGGAATATACTAAATTACCCCTTGAAAAATAAATACTGGCATCAGTGTTAACGATGTTAGTGACGGCATGTACACAAAGTGTGTCGGGCTTAAAAGTCCATGTGCTTATGTTAGAATTTAGAAACGTTGGCCACCTTAATTTTCAGTGGCCTTTAAGCTCATGTACTGTTCTTAAAAAATTTCCCATCAAATTTTTGTATCTTCCAGTCGATAAAGTATTCCGGCCTTTGGTTCTGGCCATTAGCAAATAAGTTATACTTGCAATATATATAGACGTTAACGTATTATCTATCACATTAACATCTTTTTAATTAGCAAAAAGTAGATCGAATTAATACAACATGACATATCTTGACAAGACGCAATTATTTATCCCATGATGATAGATGGTTTCCGACAACCGAAAATAGAAAGATATGGATGTTGGAAAAGGAAACTCAATCACTGATATTGAAGGTGGTAAAACAACGTAATGAAGGTTCATATGAGAAAGATTTGCTGCAAATGCTTCTTGAAGGTGCCAAAAGTTCTGGTGACTTAAATGGCCTATCACACAATAAGTTTATTGTTGATAACTGCAAGACTATATTCTTTGCTGGCCATGAGACCACTGCCCTTGTAACATCATGGAGCTTGCTGTTACTAGCTCTCCATCCAGATTGGCAAGCTCGTGCTCGAGCTGAGGTGCTTGAACTCTGTGGTGATAAGCCTCTAGATGCAGATATGCTTCGACAAATGAAAGTGGTAAGTCATAGCAGATGTTATTTATAACTGATCAATACACTTCCATAGAACTTATATATCAGTTAATGGACACCTCGCATAGACACTATAACTGATCAAAATAATGTCTCCCAATATTTTGATCCACGTGTTGGGTATTCAAGTGTTGCATCACAATATATAAAATCTGCAACGCCTTCACTCTTTGCTGATTGGTTGAGTTTAATTTTAAAAGCAACCTCAATCTAAAAGGACTGTTTGTTCGATCAATTTTATACAGAAGAAGCTAAACATCAATTTTAGAAACACTAGTTAGAGAGCCTTATCTCTGGGGGGATATTTAATATAGTTAGAAGAAATGTACTTTTTTTTTTTTTTGACAATGAAAACATGTACCTATTTAAGACTGAAGGTTATCTCTCACATATGGAATTGCATTCTCAATATATAAATTAGAAGTTAATGACCAGCTTATTGCCTTAAAACATTCATCTGCAGCTCACAATGGTGATTCAGGAGGTATTGCGTCTTTACCCGCCTGCACTCTTTCTATCAAGAGAGGTATTTGAAACTATCAAATTTAAAAACATTACATTTCCAAAGGGGACGCTACTTCAAATACCAATCCCCTTCTTACACCAGAACCCTGATCTGTGGGGATCTGATGCTCATAAGTTCAACCCAGAAAGATTTGCCAATGGAATTGTCAAGGCTTGCAAGTCTCCACAGGCCTACATGCCATTCGGAGCAGGTTCTCGTATATGTGTTGGTCAACACTTGGCTATGATAGAACTTAAGGTGTTTCTTTCTATGATTCTCTCAAAGTTCTGCTTCTCCCTCTCATCAGCATACCAGCATTCTCCTGCATATAACATTATTCTGGAGCCTGAATATGGTATTATTCTACAAATGCGAAGAGCGTCTCCTTGATGCACAGAAAAGCATAAGGTTAATTATATCTATGTTATTTTTATTCTGTATTTTCAAATATTATTATGCTTTACTGACGGGAAGGAATAATGAACAATATGTTGTTACAAGGGGAATTTGATTCTACACCCAAATTCAGACACCTATTTTAGAATAAGCCAATTCATAAGAGTGTTTTAATATACACCCAAACCAATTAAATAAATAATGAAACTCAATGTTGTTGATAATTACTAAAGCTGCCACTATCAAAGTCCCCATTCACCTATTAAATAGGATTAATATTAAAATCCAGTCTTGCTAGCGATGGAAGTCAATCATTAAACGGTTGCCCATAGACGTCGCCCATAATTACTCAACCCTTGATTTCAGCAATTGACAACTCTCCTCTGGATTGGAGATTACGTAATCTCCACATTGAATAGCCGACTCTACATTCAAAGCTAGTGTCAATATCTCCACAAGCATGTGATTTTGTGTTTGATTTCAAATTGTGATTGTGATATAAATGGATCGCACAATCAGAGGTTGGTGGGTTGCCTGTGTTCAACGGCATATCTGATTGGTACGGTTGATGAGTCTTGTGTTTGCTACCTATTCCAAAGGTGTGTGTCCTCCTGACAAAGAGGTATTTGTTTTGTGATGGTTCAATGTTTTTGCTATTGCGTAGGTATGTTAGACTCTACAAGTTCTTGATTGGAGGTTTCTTTTTCATCTTCTTGTTTCTCAATAAATTCGACAAGTCTCTTGATGACTCAAGAATACTCCCACCTGGAGTTTAGGTGCGACCTTCTCAAGTTTGGACGCGTTATGACCGACGAGTTAAGGGCAGATATTACTGAAGTGAAGCTTGATATGATAGAGTCCACACCGTTCAGGAATTTGTTTAGAGCTTTTTATGAGCGGAAAATAATAGACTCTGCTTGTAGGAAGTCTGATATTGACATCGTTTCTATTTTAAAATGCTTTGACAAGGAAAAAAACTCTTTTTAGTTTGGGAAAATTACTGGTACCATATCTGTAGGTGACATTGCAGAACTGTTTGGTTTGAATATTGAAGGCCGTGAGATCAACCTTAACCAGAAGAAGAGAAAAGGGGATTCTGATTTCATTAAAAGACGATTCCCTGGAGTGAAAAGGTTGTCCAAGGTGATCCTGGAGCAACAATCAAAGATGTAGCTAAACTGAGGGGGCTTGAGAATGAAGGTGATTTTGTTAGGTTGGTTTCTCTCTATTTTTGTGTAACACTATTTTTTTGCAATAGTGGCAATGACCTTAGCTGGTTTATAGTACCATACATAGAGGACCTAGATTCAATCTCTCTCTCTCTATGCCTGGGCACCCGCAGTGAAGAAATACTTGGACAACTCCCTTTTGAGTATGAATGGTCGGCCTGAAAGCGCTTGTGGTTGTCTCATTGCCCTGTTGGTGAGGTTTATTTCCTATAATTTCTCTTTTGTGTCTGATCTTGATCAAGTATATTGTAGCAAATATGGTTTAGTGGATTTCAATGCTGTTTTGGTTTATTGTTTTTACTAATTTCCTTGTAGTTTTGGTTTTATGAACGTACCCGGTTCATTGAACCAATTGGCGAAAAGAGAGAACAAGTAAGTGGTACAATTATGAAAAACAATGAGACCCAAAAACAATAGGGTATCCTTTTTATGAGTTCCTATTCAATTTGCTGTCTCCGTCTCACATTGGTTTCGTAATTCATACCTCTGTCTGAGAAGGTTGCTGTATATGTTTGCATTATGTGTGCTGTAACCGGGGAAAGTTGGTATGTATGCATGTAGGTCGCCCCTGTGCATGGAGTGAAGACTGGAGTATTTGTTAAGGATGTACTAGCGATCTTGAATGAGGAAGCTGTCGGTGTGCAGGTTGTTGTGTGCATACTTATCTACTACAGCTGCAATTGATTTATTCTACTGTGTTATAGAAGCATGTTACCATTTTTATTATTTTCTATCTGTTTTTTGCCATGCAGGCTATGGATGCATATCGTGAACTATTAAGTCACAAGCATCTAGAGCAGGGTGACCCTGTATCTCTGTTTGTGTCCACTTTTGATTGGTATGTGGTATGGTTTGAATTCTTTGGTGCATATATACCAAGTTGTTAGACGACTCAACTAGGTATTTCAGGTGGAATTGGGCATCTGTATTTGAGATGGTGATTGCGTATTTTGGGAATTAGTGACCTTATCTATTCGTTAGGTATGTTGTTTGTATTTTTCTCTGAAATGAATTCATGTGTCTTAGGATGATATGAAAGGCGGAGAACCAAAAGCAGGAGTTGAAGCTTACTGTGAACCTTTGTTCAATAATATCTGCAATATGGACTTCGTTTTTGTCCCAATTATACATAAGAAACAACAACAATTCACCTTGTTAGTCCTAAACAAAGAACTTCAACGTTGGGAACACTACAATACTCAAAGACCAAAGCAAACTACATTAGTGGACCCCTGCTTTGAAGATGCATCCAGATTGGTAGGTCATTGTTACTTTGTTGATAGATATATGACTCATACCACAATTAATGCTACCTCTATGACAACATAATGTGCAGCATGTTGAAATCTCAAAACACTTGGCATTTTTGAAAGATAAGGGTAAGTCAATATAATTAAGAGCAAGATGATATGGAAGCATGTGAAAAGAGCAGGGCAAGTGAAGCAATTTACGTTCACGTTATCAAACAAAGACAGGGAGTTGCTTACCTGGTTGGGAAGGAATAATGTTGATCGTTGATCATTTTCCTATTATTTCATTTTCCTACGAAATCTAATAGGAATATCTACACAACCACATCTAGTAAAAAATAGCAAATATATAGATCAAATTTGAAATGAAGAGTTAAGGCAATTAATCTTTTTAAATAAGGAATATCTACACAAACATATCTCCTAAAATATGGCATCAGTTACATACAATAATTAAGGCAATTAATCACGTTGACATATCTAATAATATGAATATTTACACAAACATATCTACTAAAAAATGGCAAATATATAATAATTAAGGCAATTAATCATTTTTAAATCAGGGAAAATAAATTGATTGTATTAAATTCTAATTTGTGTTTATAACTGATGCCATATTTAAATTCCAAAAAAAAAAAAAAAAACCTACATATGAGGAATATTTTCCTTATTCAATCAGAAGGGTAAAATAGTAAAACTAAAAAAAAGAGAAAAAAGTTAATTATAGACTTAAAACCTATACGGAAGGTTTAATTATGTGAATACGTGTAGATTAAAAGAAAACATAGGATTGGGTTTTTCTTAAAAGGAGCTTCTTTTTTTGGGTTTTATTCTAATTTTCTCTTGTTACAACGAATCTTCATTTGTCCAAGCACTCTTATTCATTATGTCACTTTATTTCTCATATTATTAGAGATTAATTCTTGATATATCTTTATTTTCCCGTCAAGATGTTCATTACATATATTTCTGTTGCCTCCGAATTAGACAGATCAAGAGGCTGTGGTAAGAGAACCATAGTGATATATATATATATATATTTTTTTTTTGAAATAGAAGTTGATTTCATTAGATCAACAGCCAATAGGCTAGAGTCTACCATAACTTACATAAGCAAAACTTGGCAAGAAAATCCAAACTAAACTATCTAAGCTAGAGCAGATCATTAAAATCTCTGGGACGCTCACATTTAAGTGAGCTTATACAAGAATGAAAAAACCTCGCCTCCTACGGAAAAAAAATCATTCAACTAGTCCCCACTTGCCAATCACGCAATTGTGGTACAAGCAAGATACTAGAAACGTCATAGAAGACTCATAGAAGTGAATCCAACCTCCTACAGGCTCAATACCCTAATCACATTAGGGTCCAGATTGCCTTAATTTGAGCCCAAGCCCGTAGGCCCAAATCCAAATCAAGTCTTGCTTAGCAGGAAACCTCTCGTTCCCCATCAGCCCAAATTTGAGCCCAGGCCGAGAGACCCAGTCCCAAACCCAAGCAATTAGCGAAGAAGAATCACGCTGCTCCTTTTCCTTCACCTCCGTTAAGACCTCCGGTGACTTCCCCTTCGACCACGGCTCCCGCGGACGACTTTTCCACCCAAGCGTTAACATCTCAGATCGGTTATATGCGGTCAACAACAATCCCACAGAGAATCGGCTGGAAATAGACCACCGCTACTAAGTTGTCTCCACCGCCGTTAAGTCCGGCAGCCATCCAATCCACCACTCCATCGGAACTGCAAATCGGAACCACTAGCGACCTTTAGCCCGTGACCAGCTGCAATCCGAAACACTTCAATTCCAAATCAAAGCAAAGCAACTCTCAGACCCGGATTCACCAACTACTGAAATCTAGAACGATCAACCAACGACCTACAACAGATCGTTCCCCTACTCCGGCCGGAAGTCAAGAAGTATTCCGACCTACAACCCAAAAAACCCAGATCAGAGCAACCTGATCGATACTTATCAGATCTAAAACCACCAACACGACCACCAACGTGATTGCACAGAGTTTTCCTCCGCAAACCCAGAACCAGGACAGTCTCACCAAGCCAAGGCTGGTGCTGGAAGCCATTAGATCTGGCTGCCGCCGCCTTGCACGTCACCCTAGGTTAAGGGTTTCGCAATAGTTTGGATTAGAACCACAGTGATATGTACATGGGGATAAACCATAAATACTAATCACTCACCTTATTAAGGAAAATCTATACTATGGAAATTCAAAGACATAGTATATAGACATAGCACCACAGAACAACCTACATTTTTTCCTTTCCTTTCAAGCTAGTACAGAGATATTTGGTAGTTGACAACACCACACCATCTTGGCCAACATCTACAAGTCATTAGTGCCGAAAAAGAGAAGGCACCCCAGCACTCTAGTTTGATATGGGCCTTCAGACCCAAAGTTTCCAAATTTCAGGGATCCAAAAACTAGAAACTCAAGATTAGGCCCAAATTTTTCCAAAACCCAAAAACCAAGGCCTCCACTTTGCTATGGACACCCTGAAAAGAAATGCCTACACCTTGAATCCAGAGGCCATGTCGGCGACACCCAACTCCACCTCCTTTGTCATAGATTCCAGCCAGCCCAGCAGTTATCGTCCAACCCACTCTGGCCAATTTGCAAGTGGTCCCGTCTTTACCTTCACCACCAAAGTTACTGAGAACTTGACATCAATTTGAGTCCAAATACAACCCAACCACCACTAACTTGATGCATAAACTCTCGCAAGCGTACGAATCGTTGTCAAGTAAGGGAAGTATTTGAACCTTGATTATCATACCTCGAGGATTAGGTGTTGGACCTAATCGAGGTAACTGGCACTAGAATAACTTAAAAGCATACAATGAAAAATAAAAATAAGATAAGGTAAAATAATATTCAAAAGGCACCAAGCCTTGGCAATGCTCAGCTTAGCTCACATTAAACCTAATCAAAGCCACTAACTTGTAGCCCAAATGAGTTATGCACAATGGAAGGTAGAATTTTGTTGGGGAGTTTTGAATTGAGAATTAACTAAATTAAATGCAAACTAAAATAAAGGCAAAAAACTAATTAACAAGCAAGAAATTAAATTTGGATTTTCAAATTAATGGGAACATGAGAGTGTCGGGTGATTCACACTAACTATCTTGTAAACATCGATGCCAATTTCATAAATGCATGCATTTCCTATATGTGTTAAGTCCCGTATTTAGTACCGGTCAAGGCTACTAAACTAATTATCCTTTCGGTGTATCGATTATGCCTGTTAAGGCCACAATCAACTCTCTAATTTGGGCATTACACCAGTCAAGGCCGCAATATCCAAAATTAGAGGCCTAGAGAGCAAGATAATAGAGACCCAAGCAAACTTAGCTACAATTAAAATAGCTAAGTTTGGATTTTTCGTCAAATAGACGATCAATCCCATACATGGAAGCTAGCAAGAGATCAGAACAATGATAATTTCTTAAGAGGTCATCAAGGCGGGGCTGGCTACATGACTTCATTTAATTAACTTCATCGTTAATTAAAGGAGGAATTAGCACAAGTTTAATTATAAAAAAAGTGAATGGATGCACGTTTTATTTTGATTGTTTGGTTAATTAACCAAAAGTGCGGCTATTGCCACCATACTATTTTCTTAGTTCACTCTATAAATATTTGAATTATTGAAAGACTATATTATCCAAGTGCAAAATGACTAAGAAGTACACTCATTTTCTAAAATGCAAATCTGTAAGGAAAACTATGTACATAACCAATTAATTAAATACAAAGACTACTTAATTTCTCATTGGCTAACATTAATCTTCATATTTTCCACCCAAACTTGAATTTATTACTTTTTTTTTTGTCTTTTTGTTGCCTTCTCATCTTTAATTCGTTATTCAATTCACAAAATCATTAGTGTTAATTTCATCAAAAACTTTGCAATACCCTTTGTGAACACAGAAAACAAAAATTTAAAACACACAAAAAAAAAAAAAAATCAATCTCTTCTTCGTTGCTTATAGTTGTTAAACTTTTGACATGAATTGAAATAGATGAACGTTGAAACTGAAAGAATTTTTTTTAAAAAAAATGAACTAAATCAGATTATGATTTTATTAGGAAACGTTAGTATATTTTTAACCTTTTTATTGATATAAATTAAATTAGAGCTTTTCATTAAAAAAAAAAAAATCTTTTCTAACAGGGTATGTCATATAAGGATATTTTTGGAAAAATAAATGTGTTGGATAAGTAGATTTAATAATTGAAATTGAAATGTAGGATGTAATGAACAACTAGGACGAACAAAGAAAATTGTAGGGTGGCAATAGCCGCACCCTTAACCAAAACACTCATGTTAACACTCGTGGTAGGCTCTCCTTGTCTATCTTGAAACCCACTGACCTAGCACATGATTTTGGTCTCTCTCTCTCTCTCTCTCTCTCTCTCCCCCAACGGACCATATCCATTCTCTTTTCCTCTTCCCTAGTCCACAACTCCCGATTTGTCTCTCCTTTCTTTGACGTACCAACACAGCCGCCAATTTTGCTCACCCATATATATAGACCAATTATCCTTTACTCTTGGGGGTGGTTAAGAGAACAGCGTCACAACGCAAAGGGGAAGGGCTTCTACCCTTTCCCATTAGAGTATCAGACCTACCAACCATTCCTCATTCATCCTCTCACCCATCAAGACCACCACTCCATTTTCTATTTTTTATTTTCTTTTCTTTTGTCTTACATCCTCACCAATGAATCTTCATAAATTTGTCAAGGAGCATCAACATTTGAATTTGGGTAAAAGTGAGAAGCCATAAATTAAGGCTTGTCATAATTGCTCCATAGCAATTTGTGACTTGTTCTTGTTACTTCTCACTTCTCTTCACCTTTACATCTTTAATTGATGTATATTGTGGTTGAATTGTGGATGAAATGTGAGTAATCTATTTAAGGAACTAGAGTTTGGGCCCTAACATTGATTTGATGTAATTAATATTTTAATTCAATGGTTTTCAATTTCATATATGTTACATGTTCTATTCTATAACATTTGGCTTAGATGCATGATTACGAGCTTGATTAACTCTTGAATATGTAAATGAGCAAATCCAAAACAAATTAGGAAGTATCACATTTCTAATTTATGGCTAGGACACTATTTCAGAACATGGTTAGTTACAATACCAATTTTTATTGCCGTATTGACTAGCTTGGGAACCTTGATTCTAGAACTCTTCGCCTTTTGGTGCAACTAGAGGCCCTAACAAGGCTCTAAATTGTCCCAATTGAGTTTTCTATGGCCTTTGATCCGGAGTAGGTACACAATATAAGGAATCTAATGACCCATGAGCTTTGAAAAGTCTTGGGTATGGTTCTTGATGCTATTATGAATTGAATGACCTTTGGAGGAACATATTTGGGCATTGAATTTGGCTAGAACTCTAGAAGGGATACCCTAGTAACCTTTTTTTTTTTATCAAGAAGAGACTTCATTAATAATAAACTGGTTACAATGAGTTTGGGCAACATGTCTAACACAGAAATGGCCACTGGAATTCACACTAGAAATCCATACTGACTAACTGACTCAACTACAAACTAAAACTTACATAACAACTAAAAGGCAGAGACAACTTGCGCAGGAGCAGTGAATGCCAAACTCACAACTTCGTCAACACTAACTCGCCACCCAGAGTCCTCCTGACCTGCCTTTGATTGACCAAGTCTACACTTGTTGTGACTTCGAACCCGACCAAAGTGAATTGCTGGACCATCAGACCTGAGACTAAACTAAACCCAACTCCATTGCTACCGTAATGTCAATGCCAGCAATCCACAAATGCTCCAAATCGCCATCATCTCCGACCCGAAACCAGAAAGGAACGACCCCCTAGAAGGCCAAGGATGATTGTCTATGCTAGCTAGTATGCCACAGCCTGACATTTTCGCCACCGCTGCTGACCCAACTCCAGAACAAGAACGACCCTATAGACTGCTGAAGAGAAGATTGTCTATGCCAAAAGTTGCAGTGCACTGACCCAATAGCTAACTTAAAAACCGAAAAACAAAAACAAAAAAAACCAGCCCTGAAAACTAATAATAACCTCCCACCAACATGGGCCCAACATATATAACCTGGGCCAAGCCAATTCTAATTAAAAAAACAAAGACCATAAATATAAATTAAAATAGTTTGGGCCCAAAGCATATGCACAGGCCCACAAAGTTCTTAACCCAAGCCCATGTCTAGATCTTCAGCCACCACACCGGTTGCTCCGTCAGAATCCCGTCGCCCGCCTTCCGCCATCCACACCCCTACCTCTGCATTCCACGACCTGTGCCAACCAACCCAGCACCGGCGCTTCACCGTGACCTACAACCAGGCCAAACCAACGGCGAGTCGAATCCGAGTCCTCTTCCCACCCAATCCGGCCGCTCGGATCTATCCCCACTGACAAGAGCCCGAGGCAGAGACCTACCAGATCGCACCCTGAAGACCACGACCGCCGCTGAAAACCATTGAATCCCCACCAGCCTTCCCATCCATAGCGTCCGGAACCCAGCGAACCAACACCTGATCCCGGCAACATCTGATCTCCACACAGACTAGGCATACTAGAGGACCATCAAACAACCCATCCACCTTGAAAAGCCCATCCGCCGCCGCCGCCATGAGGGCGTGCCGTCGGACAAGGCAAGACAGCACACTGGAGAAAGCCAAGCGCGTTAGGGTTTTTTTATGAGGATGTCAAACTCCATGCTGATTAGTTCTGGATACCCTAGTAACCTAATTTTCATTTCTTAGTTTTCTTTAATTTAGTTGTTAGTTAAAGTTTTTATTTAAATTGTTGCAATCTAGTTATTAGAAAATCAATTTACAATTTTTGGTGACAAATTCAACTCATTATAACTATCCATCATTAAGCTTGTAGCTTTAATTAGGCTTTGGTGAGAACCAAAGCCGAGCATTGCTAAGGCTTGATGCCTTAGAGTAACGTTTTCATTTATTTATTTTTTCTTTTTTTTGCTTAGTGACTTTAGTTCTAGCTACCCAAGGATTGTGAATTAGCCACTAATCTGCGTGGTACGATAATTTTGGGTTTAATACCTTCCGATCTTGACAAAGATACGTACGCTTGAGTAAATGAGTATCAAGTCAAACTTCAATAGTTTCGTTAATTTAATAATCGAACAATCTACAGAAAAATTACCATGATCTAATGGTCGGATTATCACTAATTGACATCCAAAATTCCTGAAATAATGGAAATTCTATCAATTCCAAAACTTACACCAATAACATCAAAAATCATACCGACACATTTCTAACATTGAGCTCTATATAATGAACAAAAATAGAGGGCTAGAAAAGGCTGCACGCGCCCCCACTCACCAACTCTCTAACCTCAAATTCTGGACTAAAACTTTGCTAAATTATTCATCTCAAAATGCTGAACAACAATTATGACTACAACAAAGCCTTAATCTAAATGAGAAATCCAGAAATCACCCTAGAAGTTTTGGGTACCAAAAATTTACCTCAATGGTACCCACTCCATGCAATGAATCAATCCAAGCTACTTGGGGTTTTTGATCACCGGTCTAAGAGCTTCACAACTCAGTAATTTGATGACCAATGGTGGCCGGATAAGAAACTTCCGACCTGGTCAAGTTGCCTATGTCCAAATAGTGTTCTCGACCTATATATATGTGTGTGTGTGTGTGTGTGTGTGTGTGTGTGTGTGTGGGTATATACATATCCTATCCAGAATGGAACTCCGCTTTGAAATTAACGTGTGAAGTTCGAGGTTTTGGTCACTTTTCAGTCGACTATCCACATCTCGACTGTTCAGTTTTTAGGTACTAGTGTATAGATCATCTTTGCAAATTTTGGTCAAAATGATGATCGTTAAGGCATTGATAACTGCCTTAAAGCTAGTATAGTTCATGTTGACAGATTCAGTCCATCCATTGGTTTAAGCCAGTTAGATACCTTAACGATCATCAATTTGGCTAAAAATTTGCATAGATGATATGTACACTAGTACCTAAAAACTGAATGGTCGAGATGTGGATATGCGACCGAAAAGTGATCCAAAACTCGAACTTCACACGTTAATTTCAAAGCGGAGCTCTGCTCTAGATAGGATATGTATATATATATATATATATATATATATAAGGACCGCCATATATAGGTCTACTGAGGAAGAAGAGACTGTCCTTTTTCGACTGGTGGTGAAGCTAGTGATGGCCGGAAGAGAAAATTCTGACCAGGTCAAATTTCAATTTGTGCTGTGGGTCAACTTCATTCTTAATCTTTTCATTCATCTTAAGCCCTAACTCTTTCTTTCTTAGCATTTATCACCTTCAATCATTCTCATGTTATGCAAATAACTTTTATGCCTCAATATATATCATATTAACACTAATGGAGTCTAAAAACACCTACTTAGAGCTTAAAATAAGGCAATCGCATTGTCCCTTCACTATCACCCTGAAATTAACCAATTGTTGACAAAACATCCACTGTTTTCATTTATTATTACCTTGGAATATGCACTGTGCAATCCTTGATCGCTAATAATTACTTTGCCGCTTTCGGCCTAGCAATTAATTATTGTCTTGTAATACAAATCACAAAAGCACTTCCACATCTAGAACGCGCCGCACACGCTTGATAAGTTTTGTGAAATTTCATTGCCTGTTCGATGGCACGCCCTCACGACGTCGTCGTCGGACGGGCCCGAGGGGATCGTTGGTCCGTTAGTACGTGGCTCAGTCGGTGTAAACGCTACAGGGGGAGGAAGATTTTGTCCAGATTGGCTGGAGGGGCTGACGAAGAAGGGCGACGAAGAGTGAATGGCTGGCAAGAGAGGCGGGGGTCGTTGTACCCTAGATTGGTGGGCGGACTGCTCGTAGAGGGGTTCGAGTGGTTTTTGCCCGATTAGAGGTCACTGAGTGGTGATTACAGTGTGGCGGCATGGCTGGGATTCACCATGCTCCGATCGGGTCGATTGGATCCGATCTGGTCGATTAGATCTGATCTAGGTTGGCGGTTCGCATCTGTTTTGGAGGTGGACGGAGTTCCTCGCTGGCGCATTGGAGATGATGGGAGATTTGTGGGACGGCGAGCCCTTTGGGGTGAAGGAGGTGGAGGGAAGGCAGGGGTCTTGCTGTAGGGATGGAGGAGTCAAGCCTTCTGCAGCATTCAAACTTGGCTTAGGTCTGGTGATGTTTGGGCCTGGGCTTGGGCCCAGGACCCATGGTATTTTTATTTTATTTGTTTTTGTTTTTTACTTGTTGTTAGAAATGGCTTCTTGCCCGCAATAAGTCCCTACAATCTTTTGATAGGGTGACGTGGGTTTTGTCCCGGTATGAACACTCAGTGTGCCTTGTCTCGTCTAGCGAGGTGGCGAGCTATTTGCTTGATCAAATGGACGTAACAATCTAGTGGCAGGATGAAATTAAGTGCCGCCGATTTTATTTTTGTGCGGCAACATAGTGGGAAAGCTGTGCTATTTATAATGATGCTTATTCGATATAGAGTTATCTTTCTGGTATGTCACAACTATATCAAAGCAAATGGAGTAGCCATTCGTGCACTCTTTGCTAATTGGTGCTTGTTAGAATACATATATTATGTGGAGAGTCCAGATATTATTTCAGGATGTTCTCTTTATGCTTATTGTAATATGGGGTTTTGGTTCTACGTTCCCCCATTATATTCTGCAATTTCATTAATCAAGGCTTGAGGGTAGCCGCACTAGCCCCATTTAAAAAAAAAAAAAAGAATTAATTATTGTCTCGTAGACTTGAGTTAAACTGCTCTCTTTCTTTTTGCACTGTAGTTTGGTGGACTTGTGGTTCTTCTTCTTTGTTGTCAGTTTCTAAATTATTTTTCTTCTTTCATTTTTCAATCATGGTTCTAATCATTTTTGGTTCCTCTTGATTTGCTAGTCTGCAATGTCATAGCAGTCAATTACTATCTCTGCAATTAAAACCCCTCGATGATCAGAAGAGTCAGCTAGCCTTGCAAACTCTATGTTGAAAAAGGGTTAAGCCAAATAGAAAAATTATTCGAGTTAACCGTATTGGAAATTGTATTTTGGGTATTGCAAATAGGTGAATAAAGTAAACTTGAAATTAAAAAATTATAAGATTAATTTCAGTTTATCCCCCCCCCCCCCGGAGGTTTGGGTCTAACAACATGTTAGTCCCGGTGGTTTTAATTTAATCAATAACATCCCTTAACTCTATAATTTCATCATCAGCTGTGTCCAATTTCACTTACTTCTTTCAAATTAAACGTTAATTATGACGATAAGGCCCACTTTAGGGGTTATTTCAAGACCAAAAAAAAAAAAGTGAAAGAACCCCAAAACTTCTACCTCTTCTTGATCAACACCATATTTCAACCTGTTTTCCTCTGCATCAAATCCCAGAACTGCTACATCTTGTGCCATTTCTATATCAAATCTCAGAACTTCCACATCTTGTGCCATTTCCACAAACACCTTCAATACCAACACCACCCACCACGCCGTCCTCTTCCAAACTTTGAATTTGAAGAACTCAATTCCATCAATTCCTTCTCAGTAATTAGGAGCTTTGCCCCAGAACAACTCTGTAGACTATAGTACCATCGGACACCAGCTTCAACTTATCCACCTCCCCTGCCATTACCCCTTTGCTATGAGCACAAGAACTCGATCTCTCAAAGCTCCGCCGCTGCCTCGTTTGTGAAGAGTAGTAGTCCTTGGTCTGAGTTGGCCGCTGGGAGATTCGCCAATGGCAGTTAACGGTGTGTGAACATGATTCCAAGCGTCTATAGAGGACGAGAAGGCTGGCTTTGACTTGTTGTAGGTTGGTGAGCCCAATGGTTGCCTAGGTGTCGTCGAGGACTGATTTTTGTTTTTGGGTTTCTCATTTTACTAGATATTCGTTGTTCGAGGTGAACGGGATTGGTGGCTTTTAAGGGTTGGAGATTTGGAAGTCGAAATCCTAAGTGGTCGAAGATTTCAGCTAATTCTTACCTGAAATCTGGAGATGGGTATAGAGATGGGGTTTCACTTAAATTCATAAAGAAAGTGTCTTTGGCGGATGAGAAATTGGTAAGAGAGAAATTGGGGGAAGATCGTAACCCTAAAGGTTTATCTTCACCAAAGGGGATGCCAGATCCTGTGATCTCACCCACTCGCAGTGCAAGGGATTCAACAAACGATAAAAATGAATCTGGTATTGTGTTGCAAGCTTGGAATGTGTATGGTGTTGTACTGTGCTTAACATGATTAGGGAGAAGAGGATCAGAGGAAGAAAAAGGTGGAGTTTTTGTCATTGGTTTTTTTTCTCTCTCTCTTGAAATGACTATTTTAGCCACTATAGTAGGTCTATCGTCAGAGTTAGTGTCCAATTTGGATGGAATAAGAGAAATTGGACACGGTTGATGAAATTAGAAAATTCAAGGGTGTTACTGATTAAATTGAAACCATATATAGGAACTAACACCATGGTAAACTGAAATTAATCAAAAATTATATGTATGGTCAAAAAAGAAAATTGAGTGAACAAAGTAGTTAGTAAGATGACTTGAAAAAGGGTATTTTGGATACTATAAATGGGTGAACAAAGAAAACTATAAATAAAATAAAAAACAAATGTGGATGAGAAGAGAAAGTAGGGTAAGTAAAATAGTTAGTAGAGAGACAATAACCGGATAGTTAGTTGTGTACTTGTGAAGCTAGCCGGATAGTTAGAGTGTTTTTGGTTTTCAATACTAGAAAATTTCTACACACCCGATGGGTGTGACAGTAGTGGGAAGTTAAATAGCAATTGTGAGAGTGGAGAGTTTGAATCAAAATTGTTATTTTATTTTATTTTATGTTTTTATTATTTTATTTTACTTTTTATGTTTTTGTCCCTGGTGTTAAAATATAATCTATGATTTTAATATTTGAGGATTATAAAAAAAAAAAAAAAAATCAGTTTTAACTAATAATACATTTACTCTTCTCTTAATAATATACAGCTCATAAAAGTGATTTCACTGTCCTCCGGTGCAGTCATATTCCGACTCCAGCGTTCCTTCCCAGTCGTTCGAATATCACAGAGAAAAGAACGAAGAAGAAAAGGCAAGTAGCTTGCAACAATTAGATTGAAAGAGCAGTAAGTCGGTGGTGATCAGTGGCTCTGCTGGTTGAGTTGGGTCACTTGGGTGATCTGGGTCACCTGGATTTCAGAATTATCTTTTACTTTACCACCCATATTTCAGTTTCTTTTCTATCTTTTTTAGTTTTGGTATTGCTCATGTGCTGGCAAATCGTGTGCGAGTTATCTGTCTATATTTTATGCTGAAGCACATGTATGCTTGTATAAAAAACGAATTTTTATCAGTTCTATGCTGAGCTGAAAACTAAAATAATGATCTCGTGCAGCACAAAGATTTTAACAATTGAATAACTGTCATATACCACACGATGGGAAATAAAGATTTTGAAGCAGCAGCAAATGGAAGGTGAGAAAATGGAAGCAGAGCTATTAGTGGTAGCAGCAAAGATCACATTGTCGGTATTGGTGGGTGGGTTTCTGCTGTTGTTCTTGTATCTCTATGAACTACTAATATTGAGGCCTAAAGGGCTAAGATCAAAGCTCCAAAAGCAAGGAATTAGAGGGCCTCGTCCGTCATTTCTCTTGGGGAATATCCTTGCATTAAAGAGCCTTCAAAGCAAGGTCCAGTCATCTGCATCAAAGACTACAGATCCTCAAAAGCCCTATCATGATGATGATCGTGTGGCTTCTATTTGTCATCAATGGCCTTCAAAAATCTTCCCCCACATAGAGGAATGGAGAAATGAATATGGTATGTTTGGTATACTTTTATGCATACTCTTCCTTAGTTCATGCATTATGCTAAAATGATTGTTTTAAGTCTTTTTAGTTTTTCTTGCTGGTAGCTAGGAATTGCGATCAACACTTTAGCTCATGTCCCAATTTCAGAAGGGGACTCTAATTTATGCAAATCTAGTACTGAAGCTAATTGTATGAGTCTAGCAAGTCTAGAATCAAACTTACAATACCATAAAACTAAGTCGTTTGCTTCCCTCAAAACTTACTGATCATAAATGTTACAAGCTAGAATCAAACTCAATGCTTTCAGAAAGCAACAAAATTGGCAAATAGAGGCCAAAGAGAGTTCGAGACACACAGCTGAAATCCAATCTCAACAAAGAATGCCAACCTAATTACATATAAAACAATTAAAAAATTGAAGGAAAAAAAAAAAAAAAAAAAAACCCAACGCATTGCTGATAATCTGTCTGCATTCATATTCGCTTCCAATCTTATTTCTTTCAAATTCTTCAATTTCTGTTTATCCTCGAACTGGTGGCAGGGCCAACATTTATGTATGCACTTGTCCACATGCAACAATTATGTATAACAGATGTAGAGCTATTGAAGGAACTTGGGCTTTGCAAGTCATTAATCTTGGGCACTCCTTCCATAACGTCCAATATTCTCGGACCTCTTCTGGGACAGGGTCTTTTATCATCGAATGGATTAATTTGGGCCCATCAGAGGAAAACTATCGCTCCTGAATTATACCTTGCTAAGATCAAGGTATGTGTACCAAACTAACTATTTCTTGTTATAAAGCTAGGCAACAATTGTCTGATGTAGTATGTTCTGTACTTGATGTGTTTTTTGTTCTTGTTGTGCGTTCTCTGCATTGTTAAAACTAGAAAATGTTACTAAGACAACTGTTGAGTAGCATCCGTAGTAAGGTAGTGCGGTTTCTTATGCTTCAGCAGAAAATACTCCCCAGGAGAAAACAATTTGAAAATTTCTCTGTTTTGCACCAGTGTCTATATTCACATTGAAAAAGTAAGGATCTTTTCAGATAGGTGATCATAATAGTATCTACAAGACTACTTATATAAACTAGTTTTGTTTCATTTAGAAAACAGTTTTTTTCTGGAAGGAACATGAATTTACAGTAAGAGTCTTAATAAATAGACGAATATGCTACTGAACCATTGGTAAAGTGGGAGCTTCTATCTCAAGTGGTAGAGGTTGATTCTTACCTTTCTCTTCATTAAATCAACAAATAACTTTTTACTACTGATCAGGTGATCCTTGTTTAACTATGTGGTCGATGTTGACAATTTTATAATAGACATGCCAGATTAGATTATCTAACAATACAACATTACCCTCTTCTGGCAGTAATTCAATTAAGAGAAAGGAGAATAAAATCAACTTTCAGTTAAGTATTTTAATTCAACTATATTCATCTTTTTTGGAACTCTATTTTTAAGGGCATGATGGACCTAATAGTGGACTCTACAACCTCAGTGCTAAGAACTTGGGAAAGTGAAATCCAAACGCAGGGAGGAACTGCAGAAATTAGAATTGATGAGAATCTAAGAAACATATCTGGAGATATAATTGCAAAAGCTTGTTTTCAGAGCAATTATAGTGAAGGAGAAGAAATATTCTCAAGACTTAGGACTCTACAAAAGGTTTTGTCAAAGGGTATGATGGGGGTAGAAGGCTTAATCAGGTATGAGAAATTATGCAAGATCTTTATTGTATCTCCTGTCTGAATCAAAGTAGTAGAATACATTAGATAAGATTACTAAATTACCAAAATAAGCCCCAAAATAGTGGATACCAACTAATGCAACGGTATATACTTTCTTGTCTGTATGTGGTCATGTTTTTTATTGTTCTAGCAACTAATACTCAGCCAGTAACGACTAAAGTTTGAGAAACCTTTTTATTGTAATTATGATTATCCAAATTGTTTTTCATCACCATTGAGTTATTAAAAGCATCTACTATTGTTGTGGCTCCCACCTATTTTAATTTCTTCTTACATAATGATGTGTAGATGGTTGCCAACAATCGAAAATAGAGAAATATGGAGATTAGAGAAGGAAATTGAGTCAATGATATTGAAGGTGGTAAAACAGCGCAGTGAAGCTTCATATGAGAAAGATTTGCTGCAAATGATTCTTCAGGGTGCTGAAACTTCCGGTGAAAATGGCCTATCACATAAGAAGTTCATTGTTGATAATTGCAAAACCATATTCATTGCTGCCCATGAGACCACTGCCGTTGCAGCATCATGGAGCTTGATGCTACTAGCTTTACATCCAGATTGGCAAGCTCGTGTTCGTGCTGAGGTGCTCGAAATCTGCGGGGATAGGCCTCTACATGCAGATATGCTTCCAAGCATGAAAGTGGTATGTCACTTACAGTGCAAATTAATATAAAATAACTGTCAATGCCCTTTCATATGTTTCACAGCAGTACTTATATGCTAATTCACATCCCACCATATAAAATCCCAAGTTTTTTCACATGGTGCCTTTCGGTTTTGGATTTGAAACCTTAACACAGTATCAGAATGAGGTTGTTTTTTTACAGTTTAGGCCTGACCATGTGCTCCACAGTCCACATGTGCAAATATAATTGCATTTCCTGGTATTCAAAAGTTTGCATCACAATATGTAGAATTTAGGTTTCTTCCCTTGTTGCTGATTGGTTGTGGGTAGGATAAGTTTTGACAGTTTCCAGTGTAAGCGTGCTTGGTAACTAGAACAAGACTCATATACAAATGAACACACACACACACAAAATAAATAAATAAATAAATAAATAATTTTAAAAAAAATCATCAAAGGGGCACAAATTTGTACAAAAGAATAATTATATACAAGCAGCTAAAAGGTCAATGATGGAAATTAATACTAGGCAATGATTCCTGTTCTAGGACAATTTTAGATGGTTAGAAACAAAATAGGAGGTTAGCCTTTCCATATGGAATTGAATGACACAGATGAACATTGATTACCACTTCATTTTTCTACAGCTCACAATATTGATTCAGGAAGTATTGCGTCTATACTCGCCTGTATTTTTTTTAGCAAGAGAGGTCCTTGAAACTATCACATTGAAAAACATTGTGATACCAAAGGGTGTGGTCCTTCAGATACCAGTACCCTTTCTACACCAGAACCCTGATATATGGGGCCCTGACGCGCATAAGTTCAATCCAGAAAGATTTGCCAGTGGAGTTCTCAAGGCTTGCAACTCTCCACATGCCTACATGCCATTCGGACTTGGTCCCCGAATCTGTGTTGGTCAACATTTAGCAATAACTGAGCTTAAGGTGATTCTTTCTTTGATTCTATCAAAGTTTTGTTTTTCCCTCTCACCAGCATACCAGCATTCCCCTGCTTATAATCTCTTAACGGAGCCTGAACATGGTGTCATTCTCCGTATGAGGAGTTTGTGACTTCTTAATGTTCGAGAAGCTTCGGTCCTCGTGTTAAACTGTTCATGTCAAAGCCACCAAATTGCAATGAACACTACGTTGTTGACAAATAATAGATTTTGTCTACCTATCGCAGATTCGCAATAGTATCCACAATAAACTCTCCCAGCTTTTCATTATCAAGTACATGGCACATAACATCACATTATTATAGGGCTATGAGGTTCAGAGTGAGCCTGGAGCCTTGGATTTGTATGTAAACAAAATGAAATGTTGTCATACCAGTTGGGATCTTTAAGGTTGGGTATAGTTTGTGTCCCTATATCTTATATCTCTGAAACTGTTTTACATTGTCATTGAGGTTGAGATGCAGAGAATCACATCAGTCATTTACTGGAGTATGACAAATTTAACAACCTATTTAATAGTCAGTTCTCCTTTTCTATCCTTATTTTTCTTCTTCTTTGGTTGAATATGATCTTATGTTTATGATATTCCTACATCTTCATAACTCTTAGGAAACAAGTCAACAACGTAAACATTGGTATCTAGGACATACGAATGTGAGCACAATATATTCGCGCACTGTGATCATGAGGGTGTTAATTTTTAGATAAGAAGCTTAAGCCCGAGAGGCCGAGAAACCCTATAGATAGCACAAACTGTGGCAAGTGATGCTAACATTGGTGCCAACAAAGTCGATATAAATGTAACACTTACACTACTGTCTTAAAGACATTAGTACTGTGCCTACATGACTCTTTTGTGTTAGTGATTAGATATTCGGTTACATGAGTACTGTACATAGGACATAAGCTCCCCACCTACTATATTCCTTCCATGGAATTGAGTTATGAAAAATCAATGGTACTTGTACTTAACCTGTTAGATATATAGCACTGGCTCATCATTCCAATTCTTTTGCCCTGTAGAGTAGGGAAGATGATATTTGGGACAGCATCGTTCTTGACTCGTAGATATCTGCATATTCCATTAATCCTAGTCTTGTGAGCATGCGAAGCATGGTAGTATGAGAGAGCCGCACATTCTAAGATTATTAAGAATAAACCCACTTCACTCGGGTAATAGTTTTGTTTCATGGCATCACGAAGGAGAACGAAAAAGAAAGAACAACACAGATAAATAAACAAATGATAGTAACAAAAAGAAAAGAGGAAGCTTGCTTATTTAGGTGGGAACGCTGCTTCTGATCAATTGAGTTTGAATCCAATTGGTCTGAAGAAAAAATATTTATATGGTGATCAATTGAGTTTGAATCCAATTGGTCTGAAGAAAAAATATTTATATGGTGATCATGGTGGCATTAGAATTGAACACGTCCTTACAAGGTAAAGAACCCATCTAAGGGTGTTCCTACTAAACGTGTATGCATGCTTGTGCTAGCTGGATGCATAGTTGGTACTGAAAAAGCTAAATAGCAAAACAATTCAAACTAGTTGACTTTGTAATGGCTATGTGAATTGAGTGTAGAAGGTCTGAAATGTGGACAAAACAATTGAGAGTAAGTACCCATCTAGAAAGGTTATATACATATTATGTTACTCAGCAACAATCTCTACTACTGGAAGTAATTAATAGTATAGCAGTGGGGAAACTTTATCTAATTTGATGATTGTTGCTCAAAAGATACAGATTGTGAACCCATATGGTTCAAATTATAAGAGCTGACTGGAATTTGCTGCCCATTGTTTGCTGAAGCATGAAATGCATTTGGTTGTCGACTGCTTTGCAAAGAATGAGAGCCTTGCATTTGCTGGTCTTTTTTGTTGAAGATTTTGAGCAAAGTTTGAAGTCTTTCCCATGTAGAAGGTCTTGGAGCAGTTGAAACAGAGTGAAGCCAAATGTGCCTATGCTGATAAAGAAAGGAAGCTATAAACACAATGAGAGAGAGTATTGCAGCCGCTCCTGTAATGAGGAATAGGACCCAAAAGCTTTCAAGCCGAAGAATACTGCTGCTAGAAATTTTTGGGCCACTAGAGTCTTGACAATTTCTTTCATCTTTTTTGAACCATTTGCTTTCAATGTTCAGTATCTTCACTCCTTCAGTCACGTTCAGGATCGCTTGGGAGAAATCTGCTACAAGTGATGAACGTTTTGGAAACACCTGCATAGTAATTAACCTCAACAAATTAAGATATGAGAACTCCAATATCTTCTTCTGGCAAATGAGGAGAAAGATCTTACAAAGCCAAATCCATCTGCTTTAAAGACGGGTCCAATCATGGTATACTTCGAACAATAATTTGCAACAAAAAGCTTCACATAGGGAGCCTCATGAATAACAGCAGCAATACCACCCTTTGCAGTCCCTTTTGAAAGAGCCCCATCAATTCTATCCCTATCCATGATGTCCATAGTTGTAAAACTCTTGAGCTTCGAATCAGGGAAACCTACTTGTTTCAACAGACCGTACATATAAGAAGTATTTATATACCCCACACTATCCCCCTTTCTCAAAAGATCATTTATGCTGGTAACAGTTGGTTGAAGACGCTCGACCGTTAAGAGTGAAGCTAAACTAGCTGTGTAACTTTGTGTAAGTATTAGCAAAACGAATATCCATATAATCATCACAAATCTAGTTAAGTTGCTAACCACTTTCTCTCCTGTGTAATGCACAAGGAAATTGTTAGCATAGCAGTTGTATGCTTGTGAAACAATTTAGACGTCTAATTGATTTCAAGTTAAGGAGTGGTGGATACTTACTATGTGAAAAGACCATAGTTGAGAAAGAGAACCACACGCTGGTGCTAACTTGATGAGAAGGAGAGCCCCGAAAGTCCTTATTGATTCGATGTTCGAGTACCCAAACTACGAATGCAATAAGGACAAAGAAACAAGAAATCGTCAGCCAAAGATCCCATGTCAAAGGCTTTAAGAAAACCCATGCATTGTCATTCTTTATGTCTTTGACCGGAACAGCCATCATTACACCAGATTCTGTGTAGGGCATGGTAAAGTCTACATACAATGATCTGTTTGCTCTGATTGTTGTATCTCCCACCACAGCGTCAAAATTCTTTCAAGTAAACAAATCATGTATGTTATTAAAACATAATATTGTGAGTTTCTGTAGTAACCTATCACATAAAGAGAGTAGAAGTTTACCCCAAGATATACTTGATAGCACAAGTCATCGTAGTTTCCGGCGCTGGTTCCATCAATGTTTGCAAAGGGAATGAACTCATAAGAAAGAGAATATGGTAATAGCTCCAATGCAGCCTCAAAAACGTCAATACAGAACCCAGTTACATCCGTTACATTAGTGCTAGGATCCTTAGTGATCTTCACAAACTCAGTATAACCTTCCTTTACAGGAATGCCTATTCTCAACTTCTTATCAATGTTGGTTGGGATCTCCCATCCCTTTGGAATAGAGAATGAATCTCCCGGCCATATTATTGGTCCAAATATGGACTTCGAACTGGTTGTGTTTTCTGAATTCAATTTGTTCGCCAATCCATTTTGGGGAGTCCAAAATCCAATCGCCCTTGCGCCATCATCATTCACATTAACTATCTGGAAAGTTGATGATTGAAGCTGGCCATTAACAAAACTGATTTCCCCAGCTATGCCATTGAAATTAGTAATAGACAATGCATGAGAAAGTTTTGGACCATATATAGAGACCTCAAAACTTTCAAGATCTGTTGATGGACTTAAGGAAGCATCTAAGCGCTTTTGGAAGCCAAAGCTTGTGGTGCCAACCTTTTCAATTGCCATTGCTAATGCAAAAGCAGCATCATAAGCCAAAAGTCCATAAACATCCAATTCGGCGTCAAGAATAGTCGGATTCTTCAGTTGGAACTGTTGTTTCCACCGCATTGTTAATTCTTGAAGCTCCTTTGTTTTCGAAACATATGTTTCTACACCTAATACACCATGCATGGAGCTTATTACTGAGTTCATCGCCATTAATCTATTGGTCATCTCAGTAGTTGTGATCCAAACATATCCTTGGCTCATCATTCCAATATCTGTTGCTCTTGCAAAGAGCCTAGAGCCTTGATCTGCCGTCATGTGGATAATGAAGACTCTGGTTTGCATCGTCATCAACTTGTAAAGCTCTTCAATAATTTGACCATCTGTGGCTGACTGGGGTATTACACTCTTGTAGGGGATATGAGCATTAACTTCTTGCAAAGCTTCAGTTAAATATGGTATGATTCCTTCGCCAAACTCACCATCTGCGTAGATGGGCACAACTTGTCTCCATCCAAATGTGTGAATTAGGGAACTTATTGCTCTAACTTGGGATGAGTCATTTTGTGTAATTCTGAAAAAGTAGGAGCTCCTGAGCGATGCAAGAGAAGGGCTTGTTGCTGAAAATGATATAATGGGTACATGAGCTTGGTCTGCGAGACTAATAATAAAGCTCGCTTGCATCGATGTCACTGGCCCTAGGATGGCTTGCACTTGTGCATTCTTTATCAAATCTAGAGCTGGATTTCAATTTTACAACGCAAATTATTACCAATAATACAAATCAAAGAATGTTATATATAGATCGAAATGTATAAGGTCTATCATGATTATAATAACAACTATAATATACTGATAATCCCACATGAAGGTGTAAATCATGGAGATCCTAACCTGCATTTGCTGCATGCACAACATTTTGTTTGGAGTCCCTGATGTTCAAAACCAGCCTAGTGTTGTAGTAAGCATGGGAAGCATAGAAGTCCGAGATGGCCATTTGGATGCAACTCAACCAAATTTTCCCATCCTGTGTATTAAGGTCTAGAACAACCCCAACATTCACCGGGATGGTTTTGTTTTGTGCCATGAGCAAGCCATTCCATGAAGAAAGAAAGAATACAAAGATGGAAAGTATTAGGTTATTCTTGATCATATTTGAATATTTGGAAAACTAGCAAAGGAAATTTTTGATATATATACGTATGTAGATCATGATGGTCGAACAATCTATCACATACGCTACCATTGGAATAATATAAATTTCTAATTGTCAAATCCAAATGAGCTAAAACTAATGGAATCTAGGTTCAATATTGCAATCAACTAGTCAAAATATATGAATATATGAACAATTTAATCAACTTTGGGGCACTTATATATCTATGTATATTTTTTAAAGCAAAATTTTATTAGGTAGTTGACGGGAGAGATATCGCTTGAGAGAACATCTAACTAATGATACCAGAAGCATCTTATCAGAAGCGCAGCCTGGACAATTATATATAAATCGATCAATGCTACTAGAGACAAACTAGCATTCTAAAGTAGCTAGCAGTGTATAAGTGTAGAAATAAATTTTAAAACAGTAGAAATTAAATTGGTTCAACAAATACAAAACTAAAATAGTTTGCTTGTTGCACGTGGGGTAAAATGACTAAATCTACTAGCTTCATTCCCTTCTTGATGCCATGACCAAACGCGAGTCAGCGTATACTGGTTCATGTCGTGAGCGTAGGCAATGATGCAAGAAAGTGTAAGAGAGAAAAGTCAGAAAACCAAAGTCGGAAGTGATAGAGGAAAGAGGGGTGGAAAATGAAATTTGATTACAAAATATTAATCTTAATTTTTTTATATATCAATTACAATTTAGTCTAAAGGTCACATCCTTTCAACACTTAAAAATGCTCACATTCTCTTTTTAAGTGCCAACACCTATTAAGAAGATTAACCAAGGTAACCACTTACAAATTTGATTAAGGTCTTTCTAAATGTACTAAGCAAATATCTTAATATTGTTGTAAAACAGAAAAAATTTTGAGACAGAGAGAGAGAGAGTTTGAACACAGAGAATCAGATTGTATCCATTCATCTCACCATGAGGGGGTTTATATAGGAGTGCATGATGTATACAAATAGACAACGTTTAATAGCAACGTCAATTACTCATATTCACAATCCTATCAATCACTAATCTATAGTGAAAGACATATATGACTCTCCATCTATTTACATGATATTAGCCATAATTATTTACAACACTCCCCCTTGAATATTTCATGTCAATAGTGTTGCTTAGGCTGAGCATTTCTAAGTTGCCTCGTCAAAAACCTTGCTAAGTAATAAAAACCCTATGGGAGAAAAACAACATTCGTCGAATGAGAAAAAGAGCACAACATGCGTGAATGTGGAGTAGTCTTATCACAATAGGGATAGGTGAAGTCTTCTTATCAGCATCATAAGTAGATAGTATGTCTACGAGAGGGATGCATTAGAGTTGCTAGACCAAAACCTTGCCCGGTAAACCCAGTGGGAGAAATCCGTGGTCGAAGGGAAAAGATGAGCAAATGCATATATGTCAAATCAAAGCATCCTCAGGATGTATTATAATTTGGGTGACCATGCTAAAGATGTGCCTCGTTAAAACTTTGCCAAGTAACAAAACCCAGTGAGACAAAATAACCCTGGACGAAAGACAAAAAGAGTACACGTGGTCAAGTGGGTATGCTTTAGGATACTCCCCCTGATTTCGACTCCTCTTGAAAATTACCAGTTAGGTAATTCAAATAGTTTACGTAGACCAATATCTTGAACATGCTTCTGGAATGTATACTTTGGTAGTGACTTGGTGAAGAGGTCTGCATGATTGTCTTCAGATCAAATCTGCTTAACTTCAATCTTCTGATGCTCTTGTTGTTGCTGATTAAAGGAGAACTTTGGTACAATATGTTTGGTGTTGTCTCCTTTGATGAAACTTGTCTTTATCTGCTCTATGTAAGCAGCATTATCCTCGTAGATAATGGTTGGTTCATCAGTGGTGGAATGCAATCCACATGTGCTTCAAACATGCTTTGTAACGGCTCTTAGCCCTGTACATTCACATATTGCTTCTTGAAGAGTTAGTAGTATATTAGCATGATTCGAAGAGGTAGCAACAAGTGTCTATTTCAAAGACCTCTAAGAAATTGCAGTATTCCTAATGGTAAAGACATAACCAGTTTGGGAACGTGCCTTGTGCTGGTCTGATAGATAGTCTATATCAGCATATCCAACAAGGCGAGCATCATTCTGAGGATCAAGGGGTTTTGATCCATTCCTTGATGCATAGGGATATAATAAGCCCATATCCGCCATTCCAATGGCAGCGTGTTGGCGCAGAGCTATATCTAGCTAACAAGTTCACATCGAATGAGATGTCCTGTCTAGGGCATTAAGTCAAGTACAATAATGCGCCTATTGCACTTAGATATGGGACTTCTGGCACCAATATCTCTTCGTTATCATCTGCAAGATGATACGGTTCTTTCTAGACTTCAGACGGCCATAGGTGTGCTTGCTTTTATCCTCATTAAAGCGTCTTAACATCTTCTGGATTGTAATTTGGTCGATGGACCAAATTTTTCATCTGCACTGTGCTCGAGCTCCAGGTCGAGACAATAATATGTTCTCCCAAGGCCTTTCATCTCAAATTCCGACTTCAGGTGCTTTGCGGTTTCCTTGATCTCTTCAGGAATATCAATCAAATTCATGTCTTTGACATAGACCGCTATAATTGCAAACCCGGAACTTGTTTCCTTAATAAACACGCATGGGCATAGTTTATTATTCACATATCCCATTCGGATCAAATATTTACTTAGACGGTTATACCACCTCCGTCTAGATTGTTTCAATCCATAAAGTGAACACCTCAAAACTAATGGAGAGCGTGTTCCGTGGTCTAGAACTATTTGCATCGGGTATCATAAGTCCTTCAAGAACTTTCATGTATATCTCTGTATCGTGATCCCCATGGAGATAAGTTACGACCACATTCATAAGCTGCATATTCAGTTTTTCGGAAACTACCAAACTGGAAAGGTAGTGGAACGTTATGACGTCCATTACGGGAGTATACGTCTCCTCGTAATCAATCACAGGGCATTTGAGAAAATCTTTGCACCACTAGACTAGCCTTGTGTATCACAATCTCGTTTTTCTCATTACGCTTCCTTACATACCCATTTAAATTCTACAGGTTTAACATGGGGAGGTGTGGGAACAACAGGTCCAAACACCTTTCTCTTTGTCAAGGAATCTAATTTGACCTGGATTGCTTATTTCCTTTTTTAGCCAGTCATCTCTTCATTGATATTGATCAACAAAGCAAGGTTCAATTTCATTGCTTGTTATAGTTTCGGTGACCACCGCAAATACAAACACATCATCGATGATGATCTCATTCCAATTCCAAATCTCACTAAATTTACCTAGATTTCTCTATTCTCGAGAGTGGGTTCAAATGTTGGAGTGTCCCCCAACATAGTCTCTTCTAGGACATACCCATAATCTGGATTTATCTCGTGAGATGAATAGGTTTGAGATTACGATGTCAAGAGGATTCGTTTGTGCCAAGTTTACCCTCTTCTAGGGATAAGAATACTTCGAATCTAATGGTCTACCTCACTTCAGGGCAGGGACATATGACGGGTTAGCCGCCATGGTCGTACCTCATCCATCTAGGACGACACATCCTACAGGGACGTCTATCCTTGCAAGCACATTTGCAGCAGGTATATATGATCTCGTCACTTTTGCTAGATCAGAGAAGTGTCTGGCATATTTTGGGCTACACTTTGTAGATCTAGAATTCTCTACACTTCATTATCACATTGTGCGGTTCGGGAATAAAGATGAGACATAGTGGGGACATTCCACGTCAATTCACGTCGTTCATCAGGAACGGTAATGTTCTTATCTCCCCCTAACGGCGGGAAGACTGTCTCATCAAAGTGACAATCAGCAAATCTAGGGTTAAAGAGATTGCTTGTCAAGGGCTCGAAAGAGCACATAATGGATGAGATTCATAATCGACATGTATGCCTATCCTTTGTTGAGGACCCAATTTTGTACGTTGTGACGGCACAATTGGCATGGGGACTGCATACCCAAATGCGCGTAAGTGCGAAACATCAGGTTCGTACCCAGTCACCAGCTGTAATGCGGAGTAAGGTTGGTAGCAGTGGGCCTCAACGGAACCAACATAGCTGCATGCAAGATTGCATAGCTCCATGCAGAAATTAGAAGCTTGGTGCGCATTACCAAGATTCTATCTGTGAGACCATCTTGGGTGTGAACATAGGGAACTAAATATTCAACATCAATCCCAAAGGATATGCAATAATCATCAAAAGCCTTCGATATAAACTCTCTGGTATTATCAAGTCTTATGGACTTTATGGGATAATCTGAGTGGTGAGCCCTCAATTTCATGATCTAGGAGAGAGTTTAGCAAAAGCAGTATTTTCTTATGGACAGTAGTGTAACATGTGATCACTTTGTCAATACATTAATCAAAACCATTAATATTTAACTGGTCCACATGATGGTTAGATATGTCCACAAATTTCCCTTGCATTCTGTGCCAAAAAAAATGGTGGTGTATGTACTAGTCTTTGCATATGATGGTCTAGTATTAAATATTCTTAACGAGTATGGCATAGTGTGTCATTATATACAGGACCCTTATTCAGAAGGGGATGCACCTGCGATGAGTTGAGCATACAGTGCATCATACTTTGACCTGGGTATCCCAAAAGGTCATGCCATAGCAAGTTGTTGCTTGAATTAGTTAGCTTCTAGCTAACAGATTTCAATTTCTCAAATGTACGCTCCTAGCCGCACACTCGGAGGTTATGCAAAGATATTCCACGCATTTTTCTCAGTGGTTTCAACGTGGTAACTGTTGGTTCGAATATCCTTAATACTCAATAACGTTCTTCTGGAACGTGGAGATTATAAGGCCTCATTAATGGTAGGTTCAGTACCATTGGACAACATAAAGTAGGCTTTGCCATAGCCCTCTATCAAGTTGGATTGCCCTGATACGGTTGTCACAGAGGTATGAATAGACAATAAGTTTGAAAAATATCTCCGATCTGGGAGTATGGTGTGTGTAATAGCACTTTTAACCAGACAACAAACTTCCCCACAGAATATGCCTATTCATTTATTTAATTCAATGGATCACATGTATGAATAAGTTTATTGAATTAAATACATTCGGACATAACCACATTTTCATAATCCAAAATGATTGAAAACGTAAATCACCAAAAATAATCCGAAGATGTTTCATTCATTAAGATGAAATAGATATGACACAAGGGACCAATTATACCCATGTCTTCGAGTTCTAATCCTCGGTATGTTCAATAACTGCCTGAAAATCCATGATTTCTAGTGTGGAATCGATAGAAAATTACCCTTTAATAAAATTACCCTACGATAGACTGAATTGGAACTTTATTGAATCTGTTCTGTATGAGGCGCATTTCCCTGCTGAAATGGTCAGACTAATAATGGATTGTGTGACTTCTACAAGTTTCCAGGTTTGTCTCAATGGTGAACTTCCATCAAGTTCAAGGCTAGTAGGGGTATTAGGCAAGGTGATCCCTTGTCTCCCTACCTTTTTGTCCTTTGTATGGAAAAACTTTCACATCTTATTTCATCTGCTGTAGAGGCTGGGCAATGGAAACCTGTTCGTGCTTCTGGTTCAGGACCTTTTATTTCCCACCTATTTTTTGCAGATGATCTAATCCTATTTGCTGAAGCCACTTGTGAACAAGCCAAGGTTCTAAAAAATTGTCTTGATCTGTTTTGTGAAATTTCTGGGCAAGAAGTTAGCTACAACAAATCTGTACTTTTTTGCTCTCCCAACACAAGCAAGACTCTAGCCAGTCATATTAGTCAAATTTGTGGCTCTGCTCTCACCAATAACCTGGGGAAGTATTTAGGAATGCCTTTAATTCATTCCAAAGTTGTTAAACGTACCTATGCCTCTATAATTGATAAAGTTCAATGCAGACTTGCAGGTTGGAAGAGTAAGTTGTTGAATCTTGTTGGTAGAGCAACCCTCTCAATTCAGTCACCTCCTCTATGCCTGTTTATGCCATGCAAACGGTAAAAATTCCAGCCTCTGTGTGTGATTCTATTGAAAAGTTAAATAGAGATTTTCTATGGGGAGATTGTGATGGCAAGAAGAAAACTCATCTTGCGAATTGGGATTTGGTATGTAGACCTAAGGAGTATGGTGGTTTAGGAATTAAAGGTATCAGACAAATGAATCAAGCCATGCTTGCTAAAGTGGGTTGGAGGGTGTTTCGAGACGATCCAGAGCTATGGAGTCAAGTTCTCTTTCAAAAGTATGTTAAGAAGCTCCCTCTGTTTCACCCCCAGTATAGGTATCCCTCTGGCAGCTCAAGTACTTGGCGCAGTATTGTTCATGGAGTGCAGCTTTTAAAGAAAGGCTTAGTTTGGAGAATTGGTGATGGTTGTTCTGTCAATTTTTGGAATGATACCTGGTTATCTATTGGTCCCCTAAGTCGATATGCCTCTAATGCTGCTACTATTAATAATGATTTGAAAATCAAGGATTGTTGGAGTGGTGATAGCTGGAATTTGGTATTCCTCAAATCCCAGTTGAGTGATGATATTGTTAATCAGATCGTTAAAGTGTCCCCAGGTTTTGTGGGTTGTGGTTCTGATAAAGTTATTTGGAATGGTACTAGCAATGGCCACTTTACTGTGAAATCAGCTTACTCTGTCATCATCCAGGAGGAAACTCTTGCCAAGCTTCCTTGGTTTTTCTTGTGGAAATTGCCTGTCCCTCCTAAATTGAAGTATTTTTTGTGGCTCCTCTATCATGGTAAGCTTCTTACCAATGTTGAAAGAACTAAAAGAAAGATGACTACTATCTCATCTTGCCTTGCTTGTCAAAGACAATCTGAAACCTTACTCCACTTATTTCGTGATTGTCCTGTGGCTCAAGCGGTTGGGAATGGTATTATATGCTTGGATACCATTGCTAGAACCAAGGATCTTGATTGGTTTGCTTGGATTTTTGCAAATGTTCACTGTAAGGGAGATTGTTATGGTGGATTAAAATGGTGTTCAGTTTTTGTTTACACTTGTTGGTTTCTATGGAAATGGAGAAACAAATTGGTTTTTGATCCTGACTTCCATTTTCCATATAATCCTAGCAAATTGATCATTGATGCTATCAGAGAATGGACCTCTGCTAATGTGACCAAGACCAATTCTAATGGTAGAATCAATATCAGCATGGTGTGGAGTAAACCTCCAGTCAACTTTTACAAACTTAATGTTGATGGTGCCCGAAATCGGAATGGATAAATAGGAGCTGGTGGAGTTTTGAGGGATCACTTTGGTAATTGAATTTCTGGATTCAGTGCTAATTTGGGTTGTGGATCTGTTCTTAATGCTGAAATCTGGGGTCTTCTTCTTGGTTTAAGATTGGCTCATAATCTTTCATGCCTATATCTGATGGTTGAAAGTGATTCTGAAGTTCTAGTTAACATGATCAAGCAGGGTGTGAATGATTTACATCCTTCTAAAACTCTTATTGACTGCTGCCAATTTTTTATTAGACAGTTTTCTCACTGTGAAGTTAGCCACATTTATCGTGAGATTAATCAGGTTGCTGATGTGCTTTCTAAATCTGGAGTGGATGTTGAGATTGGAGTGCATGTTATGGAGCAACCCCCTCCACAAGTTACTTCCTTCTTGTTGGATGACTTGTGTGAATATCCTAGATATAGGACAATAGTTCCTAGAGTGTGACGTCCCGAACCCGAATTCACCGGTTTACTAGTCATTTGGACGGTAAACAACTTTTACTTTCACTTTTACTGTCGTTTCAATGCTTTTAGGGGGCCCTAAAAGTTGACTTTTTGTTCCGGTCAAAATTTGAGAAAATTTCCTTCATGAAAGTTGTAGAGGACGTTAAACCGAGCGCGTGCATATGTGGTACGTAAAAATCGGAGTTCGTATGCAAAAGTTATAAGAGAAATGGTAAAGTTACTGTTTATGGTAACTTTCTATAAATAGGACGAGTTACTGTGGTAACTCGTCATTTTTCTCTCTCCCCGATTTTCTCCCCCTCTTCCCCCGCGTCGCCCTCTCTCCTTCTTTTTCCGATTTCTTCACCGTCCGGCGTCCGATTGACTCGATTCCAGTTGTCCTTGGACCGTCTCTTCCTCCTCTATACGATGGTACCAGTGGGTATCGGCAATTTGGCCGAAAAACCCCGAATTTATGCAAGCATTGTTACTGTAGCAGTTTGCTTTCCCGGCGAAATTCCCCAGTTTCCGGCTATCGTCGGCGGTGAAATTGGCTCTATTAGGAGCGCCTCGAGTCACTGATCATCTCCCCTCAATACTTCTAGTTGGAATTTCCACGTTTGGAAGGTGAATTTGAAGGATTTCCAAATTGGTGGGTTTGGAGATTTCCGGGTTTGTGTTCATCGGCAAAATTGGAGCATTTCAAGATATTTTCTCACTTGGTCACAGTTATGAAAAGTGCTTAGAATGTTGAGATGATTCTGTGGTTCAAAATTTGGTGGCCGGAGGAGGAGTTGGCCGCCGCATGAACAGTGTAGCGCATGAATAGTGTGTTGGGTGCAGAGAGTGAGAGAAAGATAAAATGGGGTTTAAAGATTTATCATCATTCATCAATGCCAACTCTTGGCAGTTTGAATACAGATATAGATGGCATTCCCATCAGGACAAAAGGAGAAAGCGACGTTTGGTACAGGACCACCAAGACGTCATTCCCAGCTTGTAAGGTTAAGCTAAGCTGCTGGGCCTAATGGGCAATTACAAAAGGATTATGGGATCTTAGGTGGGTTTGTCCTAACAAGTCCCGCCCCCTTGAGAGGCAGACTGACCACGGCTGCCGAAATGTGGGAAACGAGCCATGATGGACTGGGCCTCCTCCCAGGTTGTATCGTCAGCAGGCATACCAGCCCATGGCACCAGCCATTGGGTGATAGAGCGGCCACGTTTCTGGATCACAGCCATGTCGAGCACGCGGTCTGGGGACCAGACAATCTCACCTTTTTCATCGAACTGAGGCAACGTCTGGGAGCTGGGAGCAGAGTCACCGATCCGGCGTTTCAACAAAGAGACATGGAAGACCGGGTGGATCTTTGAAGTCGGTAGCAGCTCTAATTTGTAGGCTACTGCTCCGATGCAGTCAACGACCTTAAAGGGCCCGTAGAATCTTGGGGCGAGCTTGTGAGAGGGCCGTTTGATGAGGGATTTCTGGCGGTATGGGTGGAGCTTGAGAAAGACCCAATCGCCAATGGTAAATTCTCTCTCGGTGCGAGATTTGTCTGCCATCTGCTTCATCCGATTCTGGGCCATGGACATGTGAAGTTTCAAGGCCTGCAACAGCTCATCTCGATTGCGTAAGGCGGCGTCCACGGCGTGCACAGCGGTGGATCCAGGTAAATATCTGGTGATGGATGGTGGGGGGGTGCCGTAGAGGGCCTGGAACGGAGTCATGTTGATGGTAGAGTGGGTAGGAGGTGTTGTACCACCACTCCGCCCAATGGATGAGGCCGTGCCAAGATGAAGGTTTGTCAGCAACAAAGCACCGAAGGTAGTGCTCCAGGGAGAGGTTGACGACCTCAGTTTGACCGTCAGATTGGGGGTGATAGGCTGAGCTTTTGCATAACTTTGTGCCCTGCAATCTAAAAAATGAAGCCCAAAAATGGCTAAGGAAGATGGGATCGCGATCAGAAACGATGGAGCGGGGCATGCCATGAAGACGGAACACTTCTTTGAGGAACACTTCAGCGATCTGGGAGGCCGTGTACGGGTGTTTGATAGGGATGAAGTGACCGTATTTGGACAGTCGATCTACTACCACCAAAATGGCGTTCATACCCTGGGAGGCGGGCAGTCCGTCAACGAAATCCATGGATATGTCACAGAAGACTTCATCAGGAATTGGAAGTGGTTGCATGAGGCCAGGAGGATGTATGGCTTCATAGTTTTGACGTTGGCACTGATCACAAGATGCAATGAAAGTCTTCACATCCTTCCTAACACCCGGCCAGGCAAAGTTCCGAGAAAGGCGGACAAAGGTAAGAAGGTAGCCGGAGTGGCCAGCTTCGTAGGAGGCATGAAATTCGTGCAAGACTTTGGCCCGCCACTCGGAAGTTTGCGGTATGAATATCTTGCCTTTGTAGAGCAGCTTGTTGTCGTGCAAAGAAAAATGTTTTCTTGATTGTTGGTCCTGTTGCAGAGAATGGGTGATAAGCTGTGCTTCTGGGTCTTGGAGGCAGGCTTGCTGAATCTGTGCTAAACTGTCAAACACAGGAGAAGAGACAGCTTGAAGGACGCAAAGCTCTTGGCGCCGAGAGAGAATATCCGGGACTGTGTTGAGATGGCCGGACCGGTACTCAATTTTATAGTCATACCCAAGGAGCTTAGCCAACCACTTGTGTTGGGAGGGAGTGGTGATGCGTTGGTCTAATAGATGCTTCAATGTTTGGTGATCTGTTAAGATTGTAAACTGGCTGCCCAGAAGGTAAGGACGCCATTTATCAATTGCATAAAGGATAGCCAACATCTCTTTGTCGTACACGGATAAGATCTGATTTTTTGGTGACAATGCCTTGCTCAAGTAAGCCACTGGGTGTTTTTGTTGAGACAGGACCGCGCCGATGCCTAGGCCGGATGCATCCGTTTCGACAGTGAAAGGCTTTGTGAAATCGGGCATAGCAAGAACTGGCGCGGTGGTGACAGCCAATTTGAGCCTGGTGAAGGCATCCTCTGCTTCGGGTGTCCAAAGAAAACCATCTTTCTTTAGCATAGTGGTGAGAGGATGCGCAATAAGGCCGAAATGCTGTACAAAGCGCCGATAGTACCCAGCAAGCCCCAAGAAGCCACACAAGCCTTTAACTGTCTTGGGCTTGGGCCAATCCGTAAGGCATTGAACTTTTTCTGGGTCCACAGAGACCCCTTCGCATGTAATCACATGGCCCAAGTATTGAACAGATTGTTGGGCAAAAGCACATTTGGATAATTTGACTTTTAATTGATGACAATGTAATAATCGGAAAACTTCCTCAATATGTTTGATGTGAGAAGTAAAATCCGAACTGTAAATCAATATGTCAACAAAAAAAACTAGAACAAATTTGCGCAAAAGAGGCTTAAACACATGATTCATTAAAGCTTGAAAAGTAGAAGGGGCGTTAGAGAGACCAAAGGGCATTACCACAAATTCATAATGGCCTTCATGTGTTCGGAAGGCAGTTTTGTGGATGTCGGCTTCGCACATTCGAATTTGGTGGTAGCCGGCCCGGAGATCTAACTTGGTGAAGTACTTAGCCCCGTGGAGCTCGTCCAACAACTCGTCCACGACCGGAATAGGAAAACGGTCTTTGATGGTGACGGCATTGAGATTACGATAGTCCACACAAAACCGCCAAGAGCCTTCCTTTTTTCGAACTAAAAGCACCGGTGATGAAAACGGCTATGGACCGGGCGGATAAGCCCATGCGCAAGCATGTCGTTAACTTGGGCCTCTAATTCCGTTTTCTGGGAGTGTGGGTATCGATACGGGCGAACATTAACTGGGCCTGCTGATGGAAGGAGTGGAATCTTATGATCAACGGGCCGGCATGGTGGCAAGCCCGTGGGTGGGTCAAACAGACTGGCATACTCGGTCAGCAGACCTTGGATCTCAAGAGGGTGGGCCTCCGTCTGGATGACTTTTGGGCCCGCTATATAGGACCCGGACTCTCTTTGCTCTGGAGCAATCAGAGAGAGTAGTGTATTGGGGTCGGTCTGTGGTGCCTTGGAAGTAATTCCCTGCAAAATCTGGCACCGGTCATTAGCCATAAACACCATCACTTTTTCAAGAAAGTGCCACCCGACAAAGCCCAGGGTGTCTAACCACTCTGCACCCAAGAGGAGATCACAACCCGGGACCGGAAGGAGTAGCGGCGAAGAATGAAATTGGTAACCCTGAATGGTTATGGTCACATCAGTGGCCTGTTTGGAGGTCACGACCATTTCGCCAGTCGCTGCGGTGAAGCGAAGGGGTGGGGCGGTTGTAGTGGTGAGGCCCAAGTTTGTCGCCACTGTTGGATTCAAGAAGTTCCTCGCAGAACCGCAATCGACAAAGACATCGATGATGTGACCGTTGATTGAGCCTTTGAAACGCATCATTTCACTGACAGATGTGTTGGTGATGGCGTGTAGGGGAAGTGGTTGGTCGCTATCAGAAAGCTGGTCCTCGATCTGTGGTGCTTCAATAGGGTGTTCGTCCGAGGAAGGGTATGCTTCCAGAATAGCCATCACGGGTTTCTTACAAACATGTGCCTTTGACCATGGTTCATCACAGCTGAAACATAGACCTTGAGCTCTGGGCTCTCTGTAATCACTGGGAGCCCACTTTCTTGCGGGACCTTCTGCTCTAGGCCTTGGGTTGTTTGGGGGAGTGTGTTGGAGTGGGGTTATGGCTGTATTGGCTTGGCTGGTAGAAGCGACAGAAGGTATGTGGGGGTAGGAAGAGGATCTGGCAGAGTACTGCCAAGAAGAGGTGCGGGTTGCCCGAGAGGCTCTGATGTGATTCAGCTTCAGTTCATAGCGACGTGCCAATCTTTGGGCAAAGGACAGAGTCCGAGGCTCCATAGCGATGACGTCATGCTGAATCTCGGGTTTGAGGCCGCCGAGAAAGATCCGGAGAAGTTGAGAATCTGACCAACCGGGTGCTCGGCAAGACAATTTTGTGAAATTGATGATGAAGTCGTCCACCGTCGAGGTTTGTTGCAAGTGGGAAAGGGCGGTTTGGAAATCAGCATCATTGCCGGCGCCGAAGTACTCAAGGAAGGCTGATGCAAAGCGGTCCCAAGTCGGTGTGGGATTCCTCTGTTCAAATATGTTCATCCACATACACGCATCTGGCCCGAAGTGAGAGGCTACCGTGGCGATATGCACTGCCGGCGGAATGTTTTGGGCTCGGAGGTAGCGCTCAGCCATGATAAACCAGCCGAGGGCATCTTCCCCGGTGAACCGAGGTAAATCGACCTTGGGTGGCCTAAAAAATGGGGCCTCAAATTGGTGGTGATGGTGTTGGCGGGGAAAGGAAGTAGTAGCGGAGTGTGAAGTGGTGAAGGCCGGCAAGGTCCGGGGTGGAGGTGGAAGTGATGTGAGAGGAGGAATTGTATGTGTTGGGAAGGAAGTAATGGTTGAATATTGGGGAGGGGTAGGGGAGAATGGAGGTGGAGTGTGGGGCGAAGAGCCGGAGAGGGAGGCGATGGGTGTTGTGAATGGTGTGGTGGGGATGGTTAAGCCGATGCTCGCCGTAGTAGGAGTCGGGGAGGAAATGGAGCCAAAGGTAATAGGCGAGAGTTGGGAGAGTGGTGGTAATGGCACTAGCGAGGATGTGGTTGTAGTCGAAGAGATTGGTTGCCGCTGGTGAGTGAGAGCGTGGACCATCGTGCTCTGGAATGCAGCGAGTTGGGCGGTGATGCGATTTTCAAGGGTAGCATGGCTGCGGTTGATAGAATCAATGGAAAGATGTAGCTCATCTTGAAGGAGGTCCAAGGACTGGTGAAACTCCTCCTTGTCCAGAGGGGTAGGGTCATCAATTGGGCCTGAAGAAGATGCTATATGGGTAGGGCGTGGAGATGGGGGTGGAGGTGGGACATGGGCAGAGGAGGTGGGGATGGAGGAGGGGGCGGAAGTTTGTAAGGCCCTCATCGGAGCCATGCTTTGATACCAGATGTTGGGTGCAGAGAGTGAGAGAAAGATAAAATGGGGTTTAAAGATTTATCATCATTCATCAATGCCAACTCTTGGCAGTTTGAATACAGATATAGATGGCATTCCCATCAGGACAAAAGGAGAAAGCGACGTTTGGTACAGGACCACCAAGACGTCATTCCCAGCTTGTAAGGTTAAGCTAAGCTGCTGGGCCTAATGGGCAATTACAAAAGGATTATGGGATCTTAGGTGGGTTTGTCCTAACATAGTGCGACGGTGAATAGTGCGGTGTATGAACAATGATTTATATTCTGTTTTTTTTTTTAGCTAGTTAAATCCTATAAATATTGTAGAGCTTGTATATGAAATTTGGTGAATTTTGGAGAAGCTTGGAATTAATTATGAATTTTTGAAGTTTAGGGTTTCGATTATCGAATTACGAGAATCCGGCCGTCAGATATCTCTCGGTTCTGCCTTGGAATCTTTAAATTAACGAAATGGTATTAGAGGTATAATTTGGGTTGCATCCGACGAGAAGTGGAGATGTAATTATGAGGATTTGATTTTGAGAATCGTATTTAATTGTTGAATAGTTATTCACGGAAAATAATTGTGTACAGGGCGACGTACCGAGCTATTGCTCGACGAAGGAACTCGTATGCATGGTCGCCTAAATAGTACTGTGAGTGGACATTTATTTTAAATTAACTGTGCATGCAGTATATTAGCATTTTCTGATTGAGATTTAATTTATAATTTGAATTATTGAGTTTTATGGTTTTATGAGATTTAGTTTATCGAGATTTATTTATGAATTACGAGATTAGTATTGAAATTCCTTCCCGAGGGCTTTTAGTAGATTTTTGAGATAGTTATTCAGGAGTTATTGAGTTGAGAAATGATTTTCGGGAAGTGACTGATTCAGAAAATATTATGAGAATTTTGGATTTCGAATATCGGTTTTTATGAGGATTCACGAGTACGAATATTTCATCGAATATTTGAGCATGATTGATTTATCGAGATTAATTGAGCTTTGAGCTCCGTACTTATCAGCTTTGAATTTAGATTGAGTTTTCTTTCCGAAAGCATTTATTGATTTACAGAGTATTTGATTTTATGCTTTCGAGGATTTATTGAGATTTCGAGGTTATTTTCAGTTTCTTGAGGAGGCTATTCAGTTTATTAAGGAGGCCAGTTTTGGCGCATGCGTATCTTACCTAGTTGGCAGTCCCTTCTAGGTAATAGTCTGGTTGGCAGTCCCTTCCAGACTACAGCCAGGCTGGCAGTCCCATCCGATGCGTCACCTGGTTGGCAGTCCCTTCCAGATGACATGAGGTAGTTAGTCGGCAGTCCCGTCTACTACCTGTGGTTAGTCGGCAGTCCCGTCTACTACTTGTGGCTAGTTGGCAGTCCCTTCTATCCACCGCCTCCTATTCCGGTTGGCAGTCCCTTCCGATGCGTCATCTGGGTGGCAGTCCCTCCTAGATGGCTTGAGATGATTAGACAACAGTCCTTTCTAGTCATCAAACGAGCCTCATGAAAAGGATGTTTTTATAAGGATTGAGGATGAGATTTGAAGAGATTTCAAGATGTTCTTGTTACGTGATTGAGATTTCAGTAAAGAGGATGATTAAGAGTGTTTTCAAGATTGTTACTGCATGCGAGATTTTAGAGAATAACTTGGGAAAGCATTAAGTTTCACTTATACATTTGAAAGTACTTATTTTTCGTCCACTCACTCTAACGGATTTTAAATGTTTTTCCCTGGGCCCTTCGGTTTTAAATGCCCAGATTGCAGGCCAGTTTAGCTTGAGGTCGAGCGTACTTGGGGTTGAGGCATAGCTGTCATAGCTTCCGCATTATAAAAGTATTGGTCGTTTATCTTGTATTCTACCTTCTTGTACGCCTGAGAAATAGATTGCTCTGATAACTGTTGAGATTAATATTCTTAAGTTTCAGAATTGTTTTGTGATATGAGAGATGTTATGATATAGGGAGCAGGGTGGCTCCAGGAGAATAAGGATGGATGATTTAGAAGTGTAATTGTTTTTCTACAGGTTTTGGGTTGTCCATTTTTAGGGGAAGTTCTGTCAAATTTTTGGTAGAATTTCTTCTAAGGTGGGCCCCGCAGGGCCTTTTCGGATTTCAGGGTGAAATCCGGGGCGGGTCCTGTCATAGAGTGTAATTTTTCTCTTCTTTGTTGCTGGGCCGTTTGGTCCCCATTTATTCAAAAAAAAAAAGTTGGTATTTCGAGTTCTACGACCGGCGTAATACTCATCTACTGCTTCGGCTATCGCACAACAGGTATGGGACCAGCAGTCAATTCCTCCACATCGATAATAAAGATCATGCTGATTCTAGTGGCAGTGGGCCGGACCAGTGTTCCTTTCAACTCGGGCTTGCTGAGTTATGGCATCATGGTTCCTACCACGTGGGCCTTGGCCACGTGGAGCTTGATTACATGGCCTCTTGGGCTTTGGCCAAGTGGCAGAAGGTCATATGGGCTAATTTTGTTCTACCAATCATGTCTTGCTTCAAGCAAGAAAATGGTCATTTGATGGTGAAAGTGCTCTTCTAGAACGACCCAAAGAGTCTGTGTATCATCTTCATCGGATACTCAACTTGGAGTGTTTTCTCCATATGTTTCCTTTTTGAAAATTATGGCACTCATATTAAAAGCCTCAATGATGACATTCTTAAAAGCCTCAGTGACAACATTGTCAATATCGATTGTTGATCTCATCTTCTTTATAGTCAGATGAATTTTCACATCTTGAGTCCACTTTAGATAGTTTCTTCCGGAAACCTCCCAGGCAACAAAGTCAAACATGTTGAGATTTGACATTTCTTACAGGAAAGGAACAAATAATATTAGTGCTTTGGGTAATATCATCCATAAGCAAGTAATGAGAACTTCAGGTTCTATAACATGGTATGAAAAATCGGATTAGACATGTAAAATCTACTGGTTTTATCATGTGTGGTGAATTTATGAAGGAAATTTCAAGTTTCTTAAATGGCATTATCGAAACTACAAGTTCAATTTATGTATGAACTACTGGTTCATTAGATACCTACATTTTCTACACATACATTCCAATGCGAAAATTTGGCAAGTAACAAAATGATATTGAATAGAGCAAATTGTAATAATATCTCACAAATTGGCTAAATGGAAATCACAAATCAATTGAGATATTAATAGCATGCTACTAATATAACATATTAATTATCACACAATTATGTAAATAAATGCTTCTGGCAATTAATTACACATATTAGATATGGAGAATCTATTTACAATATGAAATCATTTTTCCTTTTATTTTGATTCTGATGGACCAAAGGAGTGGGCTTGATAGTGAAGCCTATCGGGCTTAGTCTGCGGGCTCGTGACCTAGGCTTTCATACACTAGTCAAAGAATATGTGAGGCCTGCTGGGCTCAAACTGGTCTGCCAAAGAATGAAAAGCTATTAGTCTACCCTTTTGGTAATTCCAATTGAATAAGACCAGGTAAGGAAGGATGAGGTTTAGGTGGAGCGAGGCTCACTTAAGTACACAGCCTCATCTGAACCTTGCCTAGACATCGCATCGAACTAGATTAGCCTAGTTGGAGAAGATTCATAACCATTGTCATGGCAACACGTGGCGAGTTTCTGTGCTAGCGTTGCACCTTGGGCTTGAGCTTCTGGCTCAGATTTGTTGTTGTGACTTTTGGCTTGATTTTAGCTTCTGACTCAGCCACATTTAATATTCTCAATTATAACATAACCAAATTCAATATATGTTATTAAATCATAACGTAAATAAATTAATGCAGCGGTTATGTACCTAAGAAAATGGGTTCAAATCCCATTAATGCTTCTGGCATTTCGTATAGGTAATAAATTGGGCAAATGCTTTTGGCATAATGTTTATGTAATAATCACGTAATAATTTAACCCATAATGCTTCTAGCATAAAGAATTATAATGGTAGATTCAAATTTGTGTAACCAAAACTTAAGCCCATAATTCACGCAATACACAATATTCAGATGTAGTAATAAAAGTTACATTGTGAAATTATTATGGCAATTGTTTTGGATAAATATCAATCAAAACCAAAACAAGAATTGAATCAATTGATCAATCACCAATTAAATGGAGTTGAATCTGCTTCTGGCAGTATTAATATTAAATGGTGGTGATAATTACCAATTGGCCATAATGGCACAGTGGACAACATGCTGGGCTAGTACACACTGTGGCTGGGTTCGAATCCCAGAAATAGCAGAATTTATTTTTGCATGATTGATTGATGCTCTCTAGTTGTGAATTTAGCAGAATTTATTTTTGCATGATTGATTGATGCTCTCTAGTTGTGAATTGGTGCTTTTTGCATGATTGATTGATGCTCTCTAGTTGTGAATTGGTGCTACTGGACCAAGTGCAGCCAAAGTATCCTATTTTTTTTTCTTTTCCAATCAAACAATCCAAAACATGAACATGTATATATATTCCAAATAAAACAATCAGAATTTAGGGTTCATGCATCATGGAGGATTTTTCATGTTCAATCAATAGGCTCAATAAACATGAATATAAAATTAGATTTTGGAAAACATTACTTGATGAAGAGCGGATGAATCTTCAGTTTATATGTGCAGAACTGAGAAGGTTGTCTTCTCAGCCAATCCAAGAGCTATTCGCCTCTTTTGGTAGGAAATCCCAAATCTCAAAGCTATTCGGTCCAAATCTTAGAGCTAGTCGTGAACACGGAGCAGATTCTCTTCTGAACAGCTCCCACTTCGAATGGTGTACAGGTCTCAAAACGACTCCAATATGGCTGAAATTTGGAGGTCATATAGAAGAGGCAGAAACGAACAACTTTGATGAAGGAAAGATTTTTATCTGAGGTTCCGATCAAGAGGTTTCGGGGCGTGCAAACAGGCTGTAGCAGGGGGGGTTTTTTCTTCTATGGCTAGGGCTTGGGTTAGAGCTTCGTGCTGATAACATGTTGTAAAACAAAAAAAATTTTGAGACAGAGAGAGAGAGAGTTTGGACACAGAGAATCAGATTGTATCCATTCATCTCACCATGAGGGGGTTTATATACGAGTACATGATGTATACAAATAGGCAACGTTTAATAGCAACGTCAATTACTCCTATTCACAATCCTACCAATCACTAATCTATTGTGAAAGATATATATGACTCTCCATCTATTTAATATTAGCCATAATTATTTACAACAAATATACATTTTTTTATTACATTTCCAGTTTTACCCCTAATTCTATTTTTTTCTAAAATCGTCAGACGCCTACCTCACCTCTCCTACCTCCAAACCCTGCATATCAAATTATGTGGCTAATCTTTCTCAATAATCCGTCAACCCTCCGTTTGATGCAATTCTCTAACTGAGGTTTTCTTAATTTGCTCCTTCCAAAAACACCCATGTTTCATGTTGGTGTGGTTTCAACAGTTTTGTCGAGAACTTTCATTGTTGGGTTATTGCTGTCTCTAGATGAAAGAATTCAATGTGAAGAGAAAAATCCAATTAAAGATTTACTTGATCACAAGCAAGTAATAGTGCATAGTAATAAATTAATTGCAATGATATAAGAAGGAATTCTCTAAAGAAGGAATTCTCTAGAAACATCTTGATCTAACGAATCGAAACAAAAAAAGTTTCATCAAGAACCAAGTGTATGAATATGATTGCACTGAGCTTTCATTAATTTACAGATACATGTCCATTTTAGTTTCGATCGACTCGAACAATTAATCTATATGTATATATAGGCCAATGATCGGAGGGAGACCAGGAACTATGGTTCTTTGGAAGAATTGAAGCGGTGTTGAAGTGGAATCAGGACGGAGTGCTGGGTATAATTAAGCAATGCCGGGGCTGAGGGCTGCCACCTGAGGCAGCCGCCTCAGGCCACCGGCTCCCGGGGGCCTCGGGAGTTCCTATATATATGTTATAGATGTTGATATATATGCTATTTGCTCCAACACGCACGAAACTGGGCGTTGCTCCAGTGGAAGTCAAGTCAGTCAGCATCTTCTCCACCAGAGTTCGAATCCCACGCATGTCTTCTATATACATTTTAATCTTTTCAATCAATTATCTAATTAAGTTGCATCTTTTCAATCAATTATCTAATTAAGTTGCTTGGCCGCTTGAGATGGGTCCAAATTGAACCTTGCTTTTTTTTATTTTTTTCAGAATTCACTTAAGTTAATTTTTCTTGGACCCTATTCCCAGCCCACCTTTTTTTTTTTCCTTTTCATTTTCCATATGAGCTTCCCATTCCCCTTTTCCATATGAATAACTATTCCCTTTCCTTCTTCGTATGGAAAAATTTGAAAATAAATATTTTTATTTTGTTATTAATTTCATATTTATTTGTATTCAAAGTACATGTTTGATTTCCTGGCAAACAAACGGGGACTTATATATGGGAGACCACATTTTAATTATTTGCCTCATGCCGTTAGAATCTCAGGACCGGCCCTGTAATTAAGGGTAAAAATGTAACTCGATGATAAATTTTTGTGTGCTAGATATACTTAGATTTACATTTAGAAAGACCCATTTGATTAATGCTCAAGTCATAACGATGAAAGAAAATAGAAATCGGTTGAAATCCATGCGCCAATTAACTTACTTTCTTTTATTTTGAACTAGAAACTAAATTGTATTTCTCAGTGCCAACACCGATGGCCATCGGAGCATCTCTATGGAAACTTGAAGCGACTCAGGAACCATCGGATGCTGAGTTCAATCTTTAATCTCCAGTTCTAGATTCTGCAAATTTTTGTGAATATGCTCTAATACCCAATGCGCGAAATCAATTAGGTGCCGCGCCCATAAGAGGTGGTAATAATGTGTTTTTCTGGCTCTATTAATAAAACTTTCGTTCCTGCTAAAGATAAAAGAAATTTGGTTTTTAAGTTTAATTATCAATTTTTTTTGTAGTACTGATGAATGCATGTTATGTAATATTATTATTCTTGTGCTATTACGTTATCAAATTTTTTTTATACTACTCTGAAAGTTGACTTGTAATGTCCATGTGAATTCAGCATAGAAATGTGAATGTTTGATTATATATATGCAAATAAGATTAGCAACATCAATCAGAAAAAAATATCAAGATCAAGAAATATGATTTGACTAAAAAAAGGAAAGAAAATTATATGATGTTCTAAGCGGATTTGGAGTGCACTTCGATCATCATTAGGCCAATGGCAGTTAGCAAGCAGCAGTTCAAAAATACCAAACTACATATATTCCTAAGATACTGATGTTGGTGTAGCTAGGAAATGACATCAGCGCCTTCTTTCAGATATGTTACAACATTGGTTCTGGTTGTACGCATGTCTTCTTATTTCCTTACTGCCCAGCCCTAGTGAGCTGTATAAGGAGTCGTCATTTCAATTTCAGTTGCGAAACGAACCTCGGTTGCGGGACCTGCTTTTTGAGACCCTTCAATTGAGAGTACTTGCTGCTCTCCAGAAAATAAAGAATGCTCATCTGTGTGGTTCGAATTATTGTAGACTGAAGTTTCTGCTGCTTCTGGACTTTGATCACTGTTAATGTGTGATAGCTGGGGTCTTTTTCATTGAAAATTTTTAACATGGCCCCAATCGAACTCCTTATAGAGGCTTCTGAATTCCATATGTCCCTGTACTTGTAAGTGAACAAAACTACAAATACTATGAGAGCGAACAAAGAAACTACTCCGGCAATGAGGAAAAGGACCCAAAAGCTATCAGCACCAAGACTGCTGCTAGAAACTTTTGGGACACTCAAATCTTGACAATTTCTTTCTTTCTTGAACCATTCATGTTCGATGTTCATTATCTTCTCTCCTCCAGTCACATTCAGGATTGCCTGTGAAACATCAGGCAGAAGAGGGGAACGTTTTGGAAAGACCTGAAAAAAACAACAAAGTATTGATCAAAGATTTTTATACGTGTCAATGAATTCTTAAAGATCGAGGGATCATAACATGAGAACATGTAAGCATAAGGAGAGAGATCTTACAAAGGCAAAACCATCAGTTTTAAATATGGGTCCAATCATGGTATATTTGTTGCAATACTTTGCAAGGAAAAGCTTCATATATGGGGTTTCATCAATAGCAGCAGCAATACCACCTTTTGCAGTCCCTTTCGAAAGTGCTTCATCAAGTTCTTCCATAGTACTAAATACCTTAAGATTGGCATCATTAAAACCAAATTGTTTCAAGATGTTGCAAGTGTAAGCATTTGGCTTGCAGCCGACGTTGTCCCCCTTGCTTAATACATCCTTTAAATCTGTAACTGTTGGCTGGAGTTGTTGGACTGTATAGATTGACGTTAGGATGGCCGTGTAATTTATCGTCAATACTAGCACAACAAATATCCATATAGTCATCACGAATCTAGCCAGATTGCTAATAACTCTTGCTGCTGTTAATTAAAACAAGCAAATATTAATTTAAAAATTAGTATGAGTTAGTACTTAGTACGAGCTTGTAGAAATATTTCAAAATGTAGATTGATTTACTTTTAAAACAGATCATGGAAAATTACTTTGCGCAAAAACCATGGTAGAAAAGGAGAACCATAGACCGTGGCCAATTTGATGTGCGAGAGGGCCCCGAAAATGTTTATTAATTCGATGTTCGAGGACCCAAACCACAAAACTGATAAAAAGGAAGAAACAAGAAGTTGTTAGCCAAAGGTCCCATTTCCAAGGCTTCAAGAAATCCCAGGAACTTTTGCTGGTCATGTCTACAACAGGCACTACCATGACTAGACCTGCTTCTGTGTATGGCATTGTATAGTCCACATAGAGTGACCTATTTGCTAGGATTGTGATATCTCCGACCACTGCATCAAGGTTCTGTATGCCAATTGAATAGACATTAATTAATATTCAATATTGAATTTGTTTGGGTATGAAGGAGATGCTCATTGGAACTTTGGTCGATCTCTAGCCCTAAATATCAATGGAGCCATAAATTGAGTACTTTAATTTGCATATACAATTTAGATTAAAAAAAGAGAGGCTAGAATATTAGCGCATACTCTTGATGACTGGACTGAAAAAAAAAAATCACGAATTATAAAAAGGCATATAAAGTTGGTCGCCGCTACTAGCTAGAAATCTAACCTATAGTCTCTCCCATCAAACATTTGGCTATATGCTTTATTAGCCACGGTTAGCAGAGAGTATTGAAAGTGACTCTCTTAACAAAAAATTCAGTCCCGTGGCTAATAATTAATTTTGGCTATATTGGCATATCTATGTTGTAAGGTCACTGAAAGACTAGTCGTGGTTTTGGGATTGTGGCTACCGGCCAGATTTCTAGTAGATCGTCTAAACTAGTCACTGTTTGTAAGGAGGTTCACGTACAAGAAGTATATCTACAAAAACAGAAAATTAGCTTCTAAATGGGTAATAATGTACGTACTCATCTAAGTTGTGCCAACAAACAAAGCCATCAAATAAAATTAAAACGAAAATAAATGATAATCAAATGGTGGAAAGTTTTATAGTACATACTAGTATGTCATACTCACATTTGCAAATGTGATAACAAATTTGTTGTCATTATGGTAATTTGAGTCATATTTTGTGTAATCTTAGTTATATTAATGGTATAATCACCATCTATGACCTTGTTACAAATTTTTGAACAAATTTGTTGTCAATATTGTAATTTTGATTCATATAAATTGTAATTTTTGTTCAAATAGATGTAAAATCAGTGTATGATAAACATCACATGCAGTATCATATCTTGACTCTCAAATGGATAAACAGTTTCTCACTTGGCTGGTTTTTTTTTTTTTTTAAGAAATTTGGCAAGACTCAAGTAAAGGGAACCAGACTGCACGTTATCATTTCAAATAAGGGAACTGCATGGAAGAATTATGAGAGTCCCCATATTTCAAATTTGATGGAAATTTGAGTGAAAGTAGGGAATCTTCTATAGAACCTCTTTGTACATGTGTGTGTGTGTGATATATAAATCATGAGTTACTGCATATAATTAAAGATTAGGAATGACATACCCCGCGATATACTTCATAGCACAAATCATTATAACTGCCAGCGCTCGTGCCATCTTGCTTTGTAAAAGGAATGAACTCATATGGAAGAGCATATGGTAATATTTCCACAACTGCCTTAAAGACATCAATACAGAACCCAGTGACATCTGTTATGTTAGTCCTTGGATCTTTCGTGACCTTAACAAACTCAAGATACCCATACTTCTTAGGAACTCCTATTTTCAACGTCTTCCCATTTGTTGGGATCTCCCATCCCTTTGGAACCGAGGTAGAATCTCCTGGCCATATAACAGGTCCTAGATTTGTCTTAGAATTTGCTGGGTACACGTGGTTCCATAATCCATATTCCGGTGACCAAAATCCTATTGTTCTTGATCCTCCACCATTTACATTAATTATTTGAAACTCTGATGATTGAAGCTGTCCATCAACAAGTCTGAAATCTCCAGCCATGCCTTGAAATCTAGTAGTTGACAGGGCTTTGCGAAGTTTTGGACCATATTGAGAGACATGAAAACTTTTATAATCTGTGTTGTTGTGGGAAGCAGTTAGTCCATATACTTTCTCAATTGCCATAGCCAATGCAAAAGCAGCATCATAAGCCCACAGACCAAAAACATCCAATTCAACACCAAAGATGATCGTTGGATTGTCTTTTTGGAACTGTTTTTTCCACCTTAACTTCAAGCCTTCAAGCTCTGGGGTATGTTGGACATGAGTTTCCACACCTAACACTCCATGCATGGAATGGATGACTGAAGAATTTAACAACTGTAAACTATTAGCTATCCCGTTAGTTGTTAACCAAACATATCCTTCCTTCATCATTCCAATCTCGTTTGCCTTGGTAAACAGTTTAGAGCATATTAAATCATTGGTGGTCATGTGGACAATGAACACTCTAGTTTGCATTGTCATCAATTTGTAAAGCTCTTCCTTAATTTGATCATCGGTTGCGAATGGAGAAATGACACTCCTATAGGGGATAAGGGCACCTACCTCTTGTAAGGCATTAGTTAAAAACGGGATGATTCCCTCGCCGTATGAAGTGTCTAAGTAGATGGGCACAACTTCTCTCCATCCAAAAGCCTTAACAAGAGCACTAATAGCTTCTACTTGAGATGTGTCATTTTGTGCAAATTGGAAAAAGTAGGAACTCCGAAGTGAAGTAAGAGAAGGACTTGTTGCAGAAAATGATAATATGGGCACATGGGTTTGATCCCCGAGGTTAATAACGAAGTTTGTCTCCATTGACGTGACTGGTCCGATAATCGCTTGCACTTGTTCATGTTTCATGAGATGTTGAGCTGTGCCTTGGAGAAAAGATAAAATCATGATTCTTAATTAAATGAAAATGAGAATGTTGCAGATGGAAATTAATTAATTAGAGACTTTCATCACAGATGCTAATTAGCTAGAGTAAATCTAAGGTTACTTATGAAAATAGTCAAGAAAACCTGCATTAGCTGCACGAACAACATTGCCTTTTGAGTTCCTGATGTTCAAGACCAGTTTTGACGCAGTCGGATTGATAACTAGGTTTACCAGCAATAAACCTAAGCAAAAGATTCTGGAGTCCACCAGAGATAAAAGAGAAAATCTCTATTATATTGATTAAAAGATGAAAAGATGCGTTCTGCAGCCGCATAAATAAGAGAAAAGTACCCTAGGGCGACTAACAACGAAACCCTAAGGCCCATGGATAAAAACGAAAACAATCCAAAAATAACTAAGAAAACCAAAAACGGGTAAAATAGAAAAATGCCGTTTTGAGGCTCTAAACGATCCCGAAAGCCCGAAAAATGCTACAGCTCATGGCAAAGCGATGAGTCTTGTTTCTGGCGCGATTCCCTTTCCGGAAAGGTAAGGTGCGTCCCAATCAGACACCGAACTGCCATTTCCTGTCTACTAGTCACTTTTCGTTTTCCTCCTTTAGCATGGTCTAACTGTTGCTCAAATTGAGCCGCCATCCTCTCTGCATCAGTCTCCTCCACCTCCGAAGAACTCGACCCCGAGTTCTCATCTGGATAAAGAACCTCATCTTCACGAAACTCATGCAGGTCAGCCACATTAAAAGTGTTAGAGATACCCATAGAATCAGGTAAAGCGACAACATAAGCATTGTCGTTAATCTTCCGCAGCACCTTAAAAGGACCATATTTTCTGGGCTTCAGCTTGTTATAGGTACCAACAGGAAATCTCTCCTTCCTCAGAAATACCATCACGTCATCACCTGCTTGGAACAATTTCACTCTGCGATGTTTATCAGCTGCAGCTTTATTCTTAGCATTAGTTGCTTCCAGCTTGGCCTTAACTTCATCCCGAACAGCTTGTACATCTCTAGCCATACTATCAGCAGCAACACTAACTCCAGGAACTTTAGGAAGCTTCACCAAATCAACCACATGTTGAGGAACAGTAGTATAAACTAAGGAGAATGGTGACTTCCCTGTGGCGCTATGCACAGCACTGTTATACGCAAACTCCACTTGGGGCAAGGCATAATCCCACTGTTTGGGTCGATCTCCACAAACGCTCCGGACCATGTTACCCAAAGTTCTGTTAGTAACCTCTGTCTGACCATCCGTTTGAGGATGGGCTGTGCTACTACGGTTCAAAGATGTTCCAAACATCCTCCACAAAGTAATCCAGAAATGGCTAAGGAACTTGGTGTCTCTGTCAGATGTAATGGATTTGGGCACTCCATGCAAACGAACCACTTCCCTGAAGAACAGTTTAGCTATATTAGAAGCATCAGCAGTCTTCTTACATGCGATGAAATGCACCATCTTAGAGAACCTGTCAACACCACAAACACTGAATCCACTCCCCGTTGGGTACGGGGTAAGCCCAACACAAAATCCATAGCAAGGTCCTGCCAAATGTCATCAGGAACAGGTAAAGGTAGATAAAGACCTGTATTTTGGGACTGACCCTTGGATACCTGGCAGGTGTAGCACTTTCTCACAATAGTTCCTGCATCCTTCTTCAACTGTGGCCAGAAATACCTCTCCTCAAGACTAGCAATAGTCTTGTCTCTGCCCAAGTGCCCACTCAATCCTCCTCCATGCAGATCTCTGATAAGTTTTTCCCTCAATGAAGAACTAGGGATACAAAGTCTGTTGCCCTTGAATAAATATCCTTCATTCTCATAAAAATCTGCGACTGCATTGTTATTGCTGCACTTGGCCCAAATTGCTTTGAAATCAACATCTTCCTCATACAACTCCTTCAAGAGATCAAACCCCACAATCTCCTGAGCTAAAGTGACCAGTAAGGACGCCCTCCTACTCAAAGCATCTGCGACCCGGTTAAGAGTACCAGATTTATGTTGAATCACAAAAGGAAATTTCTGCAGAAAACTCACCCACCTTGCATGCATTTTATTCACAGTTTTCTGGCTATTGAGGTACTTCAAGGCTTGGTGATCGGTGAACAGTACGAACTCCCTCTGAATCAGGTAGTGCTCCCATTGCCTCAATGCCCGGAACACTGCATAAAATTCTTGGTCATAAGTACTCCACTTCTGACGAGCTTCACTTAGCTTTTCACTAAAGAATGCTACTGGTTTCTTCTCTTGTGACAACACAGCACCTACTCCCACGCCACTAGCATCACATTCAACCTCGAATATCTTGTCAAAATTAGGAAGAGCAAGAACTGGTGCAGTACAAAGTTTTCCTTGATCAAAGCAAAACTTTTCTCTTGTTCCTCTCCCCATTGGAATTTGCCTTTCTTCAAACATTCAGTAATAGGGGCAGTAATAGTACTGAAATTCTTCACAAATCTTCTGTAGAAAGTAGCTAAACCATGAAAACTCCGCACTTCAGAAACTGTTTTTGGAGCTGGCCATTCTCTTATTGCTCGTACCTTTTCTTCGTCAACCTGAATGCCTTCTTCTCCAACCACAAATCCCAGAAATAATAACTTGCTGGTGCAGAATGTACATTTTTTCAAGTTGATGTACAGTTTATTCTCCTGTAAAGCTTCCAATACCTGCTTCAAGTGCACCAGATGTTCTTCTTTGGTCCTGCTATAGATCAGTATATCATCAAAATACACTACTACAAAGGAACCTGTAAAAGGGCGAAGAACCTGGTTCATAAGCCTCATAAAAGTGCTGGGTGCATTAGACAACCCGAATGGCATAACCATCCACTCGTACAAGCCATCCTTGCTCTTAAAAGCTGTCTTCCATTCATCCCCTGGCTTGATTCGAATCTGGTGATATCCACTTCGAAGGTCTATCTTGGTAAACACTTTGGAACCTTCTAGCTCATCAAGCATGTCTTCCAAACGAGGAATAGGAAACCTGTACTTCACAGTTATCTTGTTAATGGCCCTGCTATCAACACACATCCGCCATTGATTGCCCTTCTTAGGAACAAGGAGGACTGGAACTGCACAAGGACTCATACTCTCTCGAATGAACCCTTTTTTCAACAAGTCTTCAATCTGCTCTCTCAAAATCTCATTCTCCTTGGGACTCATTCGGTAATGTGGCAGATTGGGCAAGCTAGCTCCAGGCACCAAATCAATCTGATGTTGAATGTCTCTCATAGGTGGCAGCTCGTTGGGTAACTCATCCGAGATCAACTCTTCAAAATCTCCCAACATGTCCTGCACTTCTTTGGGAATCACCACTTCTTCCTTTTCTGCAGACAACAACCCCTTTATCACCACTGGACAGAAAACCTCAGATTCTTTAAAGGCCCTCTCCATCTCAAGTTCACTGCTAGATAAGGTCAGGAAACTCTCCCCTTTCTTCACATCAGATTTCTCAAATTGACACACAGGAGCCATAGCAATTTTATGGTTATTCCACATAAACAACATCACATTGTCCCTGCCTTTATAAGTAATATCCACATCATATTGCCAAGGTCGGCCAAACAAAATATGACAAGCATCCATATCAATAATGTCGCACAAAACTTCATCTTTATAATGCTTACCGATGGATACCGGCACTTTGCAGGATTCAACAACTCGAACTTGTGGACCTTTCTTGACCCACCCGAGGGAATAAGGTGCCTCATGAGGCTGCGCCTGTAACTGCAAATACTCCACCAGTTTCTTGGCTACAAAATTTTCGCAGCTCCCATTATCCACAATTAAATTACACACTTTGTTATTAATGGAACAAAGTGACCTGAAAATATTGCGCCGCTGCCCCTCTTCTTTAGGACATAGTAGAACCCGCTGCAACACAATGTTAACCTTCTCAGGGGATTCCTCCTCCGCAAACTCAGCTCCATCATAATCGTCATCTCTCCTAACTTCTTCTTCATCCTCATCATAATCATCGATAAGGGCAGTTTGTCTCCTCTCAGGACACACATTAGATCTATGCCCAGGCTTGTTGCATCGATAACAGACATCTCCTGTAGGTCTAGCATAAGGATTATTGAACCTCTGATTCGGGGCTCTATTTTGAATACCACTAGAATTGTTAGAACTGCCCGCGCCTTTAAAAGGAGGATTAGAAGCTTTAAAGGCGTTTTCTGCTCTCTGCAGTGTAGTTGTACCCTTGGCAGTTGAAGCATTAACCAAATCTGCACTCCTTTGGTAGTTATACCTCTGGAAAGAAGAAGCTCGTGAAGGTTTCTCCAACAACTCTGCTTTCAATGCTAGGTTTGTCACTTCGGCCATAGTATGAACAGTTTGCAACCCAATTTCTCCTGAATGGAAGGCTTCAACCCACTGATATAGCGAGCCACCTTCTGGCCTTCAGTTTCTCCCAATTCATTACGCTCTGAATAACGTAAGAATTCAGCCGTATAATCAGCCACCGTCCTAGTTCCTTGGACACATTCAATATACAGCCTATATAGAATCTGCTCATAATCATCTGGCAAGAACCTCTCCATCATCAACTGCTTCATTCTTCGCCATGTTCTAACACCCTGCTTCCTCTGCTTCTTTCGAGTGTTCTGCAACTTATCCCACCATACTGCAGCAGTACTCTTCAATCTCCAGGCAACATGTTTAACTTGCTTGTGTTCAGGCACTTCCATAATCTCAAAGAATCTGTCCACTTGAAGCTGCCAATCCAAATAATCTTCTACACCCAAATTGCCGAAAAGAAAGGAATTTCGGCCTTCACTTTGTAATCCTGGTCAGCTTGTCCATGTTGCTCTTGTTGTAAAATTTCTTCTTCAGGCTCAGATTCTGACGTGTTATCAACAACTTCACCACGGGGAGCCCTAACTCGCTGGCCTCCTTCCCCATCTCTACGCCGATTATTGTTGTTGTTGTTGTTGTTGTTGTTGTTGTTGTTGTTCCTCTCACCCAACAATCCACGAATTTCTCCAATCTGATTATTCATGGAATTGATGGCAGCGGTAAACGCTGCTGTAAGAGCTTCAATATCAGATTTCGTAACTTCACCCATTGCTACTAAGGCAAATAAAAGAGACAGGGAAGACCTGCTCTGATACCACCTGACGCAGTCGGATTGATAACTAGGTTTACCAGCAATAAACCTAAGCAAAAGATTCTGGAGTCCACCAGAGATAAAAGAGAAAATCTCTATTTTATTGATTAAAAGATGAAAGATGCGTTCTGCAGCCGCATAAATAAGAGAAAAGTACCCTAGGACGACTAACAACGAAACCCTAAGGCCCATGGATAAAAACGAAAACAATCCAAAAATAACTAAGAAAACCAAAAACGGGTAAAATAGACTAGTGCTGCACTTTAGAGTAAACGATCCCAAAAGCCCGAAAAATGCTACAGCTCATGGCAAAGCGATGAGTCTTGTTTCTGGCGCGATTCCCTTTCCGGAAAGGTAAGGTGCGTCCCAATCAGACACCGAACTGCCATTTCCTGTCTACTAGTCACTTTTCGTTTTCCTCCTTTAGCATGGTCTAACTGTTGCTCAAATTGAGCCGCCATCCTCTCTGCATCAAGTTTAGTGTTGTGAAGAGCATGAGAAGCATAGAAGTCGGTGAGGGCCATTTTTATGGAACTCAACCAAATCTTTCCAGTCAGTGAATGTTTATAGTCGTCAAGAATAATCCCCACATTAACTCGAATAATGGTTTTGTTTTCTGGTGTGGCCAAATAAAGTGAAGAAGAAAGAAAGAAAGAGATTGACAGAGCAACCTTAAGTTGATGAGAAGGGTTCTTCAGCAACATATTTGAGTCCTTAAAGCTGTTTAGTATATATATTCCTCTATTCAATTCAGCTGTTCTAATAACCCTATATATAGAAGATATTCCAAACACAGGTACCATCTTGCTAAATTTCTCCTAGAGTTGCTGTTGGAATATTTTAAGTTTTACTAGGTTAATATTAATTAATTATTTATTTATTTATTTTTTATAATTTTATATTTTTTTAGTCTTTCTCTTGTGATGTATCATGTACGTAATCCAAACAACTGGACTTGTGGCCAGCTTATAAATGATGATCACAGTCGAGGGTCAGGAAATATAAAATTCCCACGGGAGTAGTGGAAAAAAATATTGATAGCAAAGTTACAAAACTTTTACATGAATATTTCGGAGAATTCTTGGGTACCTTGGTGTTTGCCATACCCTCATTTTGTTAAATATTTTGGACCATTGGATTAGTAATATATCCAATGGTTCAAAATATTTAACAAATTGGTAACTTGTTTAGCCCTTAGCCTTTCTAATTTTTTTTGGAAACACAAACTACTAATTGAATTGAAAACAATAAAGATAGTGATTTATTATGTCTAATTATCAATTGACAATTGACAATTATGATTTTTCCTTTTTAAAAAAAATTAAAAGAACCGTCTATCCTAGGTTCACTGAATTACTTTTAGTTAAATAGTCTATATTACTAATTAATTTTATTATTAGTGAATTAATGCTTGATTAATGCTTGTTATTAATGGACAATTACACAATTGAAAATTACGTTTTTTCCTTATTAAAAACAAAAACCTTCTAACCTAAGTTCGCAAAATTAGTATTAGTTAAGTAATCTTTATTACCAATTAATTATATCATTAGTAGTTTCCTTAACCAAATATAATTCTTTTTACATGCATTTTACGACAATGACAACAATTAGTGTAAAAATAAATAATATTTGTTTTAAATGTAGTCAAATGAGAACCTACTCTATGACTTATTTACTCAAATGAGAATCTACTTTACTCTAATGAGAACCAATTACAATTACCACTTTTAGGACTTAATTACTCAAATGAGAACCTATTTTTCTCTAACGAAGACCTTATTTACTTTAATGCGGATTTTTTTTTCTAATTACCACATGTGTCCTCAAAGTGGTAAATATTATATAAAATAGAACATGTATGAATTTTTATGTTTTTATCATTAGTGAAATTATTACTACAATGACTACACATTTTATCACAACCCACAACACTTGATGTAAGAGCCGTAACTTTTGTTCTATTTGTAGTAATTACTCCACCTAAACTAATGTACTAATTTATAGACAATTTAACAAGTATGACAACAAATTTGTTGTCAGAGTGGTAAATCTTTATGTTTTTATCATTAATGAAATTATTACTACAATGACTACATATTTTACCACAATCACAACAATTGATGTAAAAGTGGTAACTTTTGTCCTATTTATTGTAATTACTCAACCTAAACTAATGTACTAATTTATGGACAATTTAACAAGTGCAACAACAAACTTGTTGTCAAAGTGGTAAATCTTTATATTTTTATCATTAATGGAATAATTACTCAATGACTATATATTTTACCATAACTCGCAACTATTGGTGTAAAAGCGGTAACTTTTGTTCTGATTGTAGTAATTACTTCAAAAACTATACAACTTGCAAGATTACCATCCATTTTACAATTCCTACAACATTTGTGTTGTGAAAATGGTAAAATTAAAATTAAACCAAAAGATATGTAACAACTCAGTATTGTAAGGAGCCTCTCCACTTGATAATCAAGGTTCTAAATTTGATAAAAGTTGTCCAAATATGATATTTACATCTTTGACCACTTAATTACAATAACCACAACAACTGTCGTCATAAGTCGTAATTATAGTTCAACTATGTGTAATTTATTATTTTGACAATACTTGTTACATAATTTTTAACAATGTTACATATCAAGAAAGAGTGTGTTGTTAATATGGTAAATTTTATTTTTTAAAATGACACATGTCGATATTTAATTGGGTAACTTGTTGACCAGTTCAGTAGGTTTCCACTATATTAATTTACTAAAAGTAAAAAACATAAAAAAATAAGGGTATGACAAACACCAAGGTACCCAAGACGACCCCGAATATTTCATGTACTAAAAGAGAAAATATAAGTATCTGGCATGAAGTCATTAAAAACATAAATTTCAAGGAAACTCATTTTGCAATTTCAGACCACATAGAGGCCGGTCGATTGTATCATGATGCGAAAGGTATAAATAGTATGCTCTATTAGGCATTGCTCTAATTCTTTAAGTAAGCATTACCAGGAAATTTGGTTATTCACTCTTTTTTTTTTCCAGCCAATGAGATCGAATGCAGATCTAGCAGCAGTTCAATAGCATCAAAATCAACATGAAATTCTAAAGTCGTTCAAGAACGTACAAGAACAACCATTAACAGTTTGGAACATGACAAACACATACTGCACGACAGAATTTATTAGTACAGATAATAACCGATATATACGACTAACGATATAGAATCAAATAAACTATTTATTAGCAAGGTGGACGGTCATTAATCCATGTGTAATTGCATGGATTATTTTTGTCTAAATTAAGTCTGATTCATTCAAACAAATTTTAAGAAATTAATACTACTAGACATGTTGCTATCTGCAGAGAAAATTAAATACCAGCTGGTGAAGTCGTAACTTATAAATATACGTATATACAGTACGTACGTGCTCATATATAATCAACACTAAATAGCTAGCTAGAAGCATCAGGCCATTCAGGCTACTGTAGTGTCTATGCAATATGTGAATAATGTGATCTAAGTTATATTAAAGAGATCGAGAAAGTGATGTGGTAAGTAATTGGGAAAGTGAAATTTGATTACAAAAGTAAGATTAATTTCATATCAATTAGTAAATTTTTTTATCGATCTTCAAACTTCAACATGGAATAATTGACAACTTCAACTTTAATTTGGTTGAAATTTAGGGTGTTCTTAATTAATTAGTTTAGTGATTGGGAATGAGGGAGGGAAGTGAATGGAAATGACAGAGGTATTGAACTGCTGTTGAACTGTTAATGGTTGTTCTTGTACGTTCTTGAACGACTTTAGAATTTCATGTTGATTTTGATGCTATTGAACTGCTGCTAGATCTGCATTCGATCTCATTGGCTGGAAAAAAAAAAAAAAAAAAGAGCGAAGAACCAAATTTCCTGGTAATGCTTACTTAAAGAATTAGAGCAATAGAACATACTATTTATACCTTTCGCATCATGATACAATCGACCGGCCTCTATGTGGTCTGAAATTGCAAAATGAGTTTCCTTGAAATTTCTGTTTTTAATGACTCCAGATACTTATATTTTCTCTTTTAGTACATTTATATGGGAGAAAAAGAAAATTCTAGGCTACAGGCAGCCACTTCTTAGACCTTATCTCATATTCAAGCCTCGACAAAGTACAAAATAATTGACGAAACAAGTTATGGTATTGTAATGTTTATCATACACTCATTTTACATCTATTTGAACAAAAATTACAATTATTTGAATCAAAATTACAACATTGAGAACAAAGTTACTATATTCATTTACACTATTTACATATAATTAAACAAAAATTACAACATTGACAACAAATTTGTTCAAAAACTTGTAACAATGTCGTAAATGGTGTAATTACCATTATTAGAGCTAAGATTATACAAAATATGACTCAACATTAGCACTTTGACAACAAATTTGTTGTCATATTTAGAAATGTGTGTATGAGATACGAGTATGTATTATAGAATTTTCCATAATTAACTCAAATTTAAAAATCATGTCTAATTTTGGGATTGTCTGAGCATAGCCTCTTTATTGCCCCGGCAACGTTCAAGTAAATGAGCCGACACGAGGTCGAGCATGATAATAAATGAGCAGGCCCAAGACATGAATAGGTCCACTTAAAATGGACCTAACTAGGCCGGCTTGCCTTCTCTATCTGCAAATGAGTAGATATCAAAATTTTTTCTTATAACACTTTTATCAGTATTTTTTAGTTACTATGATAACCTTCAAATTTTTAAAATTATTTTAAAATAATATAAGGTGTGAAAGTTTTCATGTCTTTTTGCGCCCGCTTTGACAAACAGAGTGGGTTCTCCTAATATTAGTACTAGACGTCAAACACACCCTATGTGTATGAATAAATACGTGGGCAATTATTTCGCAAAATGTGGAGAAAATTGCTCAACATTTTTTTTGTTAATTTCTTTTATTTTTATTTTATTTTATGAATTTGATTTTTGTCCTTATCGAATATTTCAGTTTAAATGTTTTTTTTTTTAATATTTGACTGATATTTTAGTAAAAGAATTCTGTTTTGGTTGACAAACTCTCCTCTTAATATAGTCTAGCACACATTGCTAGTTTATTTGCTCTAGATGATGTTTGGTTGACGCCTACTATTATGGGGGACGTTCTCTATGAGGATTATTGTTATGTGTATCCTGAGGCACAAGGTATAGATTTTATGTCCCCCTCGTTGCCTAATTTATCTATAATAAATAGGACCGGGCGTGTAGCTGAGATTCCCAGGTAGGCTGGATTCCAAACCCTATTAAAATAACAATAATAATAATAATAATAATAATAGTCTAGATATATAATTAATTAAAATAGATCTATCATATAATATCAAATATTACAAAATGGGCTTTTAAAGAACAACAACACTAGGTTGATTATCTTGAATGGAACTTTTTTTTTTTTTGGAGGGGTCAAATATGGCTGTCTTAAGCCTTGACCAATACATGCGGGGTCTTGTGCCTAAATCCCATATTATAATAAGCATTAAGAGAATATCATGAGATAATAACATGAGTCTCAACTAAACATGTGTTCTTACAAAAATTAATTAGCAAAGAGTGCTCAGTTGACTACTCTATTCGCTTTACAATTGTAGTTACATAGTGGAAAGATAATGCTCATGCGGAGCCATTACTAATACTATCAGCTTTCCCATTATGTTGTCACTAGAAAAACACTCTGGTAGCACTAAGTTTCATCCTACCATTAGATGGTTGCGACTATTTGGCAAAGTAAGAAACTCGCCACCTACCTAGAGTAGACACGGCATAAAAAGTGCGCAGACTAGCATAAAGCCACATCGACCCAACCAAATAAAGGTATGGGTTTATTAATAGCAAGACAAAATCAATCAAATCCCAGCCCAATTCGGGCCCATTGACCCAACTAGGTCCAATAGCAATGTCCTAGCCAAAGACCATGGCAGTCAGTATCCATCTCTTAAGCCTAGCCCAAGATCGTGCCTGCACTATCACACCACCAAAACCCGCCACTCCACCAATGATGTCAGGTCACCACCACCGCTGCTCCGTTGCCGTTGTCAAACCACCAGCGACAGACGTCATCCACCTCTACGATACTAGATCCACCTTAATTGCCTCCATCCAGATCACAACACCAATCTAGGTAGAAGCCCGCCCATCTCCACCCTTCTCCTCACCCGTGGTGGCACCGCCCCCTGTCCCACTATAACGCCATGGATCCTCCCAAGACTGATTCCACCCTGCAACCATAAACCGAAAACCAGTGTAGCCACCTCCTTCACAGCATGATGAGAAAAAAGAGCTCCCCACATTGATCTCGGAGCACAGACATGCCCACCAGTGGCGGATCTAGGATTCAAAACTTAGGTGGGGTTGAACTTCTTAACAAGAAAAAATAATTACTATGGGGAATCTCAAATGTGTGAGAGAATTTTATTAATTGAAAAAAAAAATACACGCACACACACACACACACCTAGTCAGGGGGGACGTAATTGAGCATTACCTCTCAAATGTATATCTATACAAAAATAAAGAACAAACTCAACAATAAAATAAAAGTGCAACGCAATACAAAAGCATAAACTAACTAAATATATAACAAGTAACCTGCAATCACAATATATAAAATCATTCAAAACAGCTTGAGCATATTAGATAACGAACCCATATTAGAGCACTCTTCAAACAAACAGTAAAATCAATAGCAAAAGAACCCACTACAACTCAAAACCAATTTTGAAAACAAAAGCAAAATAACTTTCTTTGCAAAGAAGACAACCTTTAAGGTCAAGGACTGAACAAGTACCAGAACCAAACCCAAAGTCTTTCAAGGTACCTCGCTGCTTACTGATAATACAATTTTACTACACCATTATATTATGAAGGACTAAATACAAGTAAAATCTCAACAATATGTATATGTTAAGGGGTACATAAGGGCATGTCATGAGATCCAGAATAAGCTTTGAACTTACAAGTAAAAGTGATCTATTAAATCAATTGGATTCTGAACTAAAGGCCTAAAGCGAAAAACAGCTTTCTTCCAACATTTAATCAACTAAAGCTTTCTTTCAAATTAATATGAAATTGGTGTAAAATCTAGAACATTTCCCTGTGCAAACCTGAAAAACTGTTCCAATCCAAGGATCACAGCAATGGCAATTTCATCATCCTCACCTCGATCAAGTATATCTCCTCATCTCGCTGGCAATCGAAGAAACGATTACGAGTTTATGATTATCTCTGCCTAAAAGTAACCATATTGGCATATTGTATTCGAAATCAATCTTAAACCCAATATTTTCCTCAAATTGAATCGATTGGATTGAAGAAATTGAAATACATACTTACAATTTCTTCGAAAGAAGAAGACTAGAAAAATAGAAGATGAAGACATTTTGGAAGAAGAAGACTAGAAGACTAAGTCACGAAGAGATGGAAGTAGTCGCAGTCGCACTGAGGTCTGAGAGTGTGAGAGTTCGACTTCTGGTGGGCTTGACGAAGACAAAATACATTTACAAAAAAAAAAGGCATAGTTTTTTTTTTCTTTTTTTCTTTTTTTCCGCCCACAATTCTTACTCCAACACTTGGATCCATCCCTGATGCCCACTTACAACACAATCCGTCCGACCACACAGTATGCATCGACAGGCCAGCATCCAGCACTAGCACCGAGGCACAACCGGATAGGCGCGACCACTGGCAACAGTGTTCTCTAGATATCTTCTCTCTAGCTAGAGTTTTTTCATGGATCCTTCTTATTCTTCTTTGGTTGTTAGAGTGTAAAGTATCAATTGTATGTTTTAGAAGGAGTAGTATAGTCGACAGTGACACTGCATGAGATATGGCATGTTTACTTACTTAGAATGAGATGGAATGATTACGGGGTAAATGTATTCATGCATTTACTAACACATAAAGGAATCAGAATAGATTTAGTCTCACCTCTTTATAAGGAATGGATTCCTGAATACTCAGGAATTTGATTACGAAGGGGGGAGATGAGTTTAGGAATCAACTCATCTGGAATCAATACTTATTTCTTTCTTCTCTCATTCCAGTTGTCTCCGATTCATGATTAGTTTCCATTCCAAATAAATAAACGTGCCATAAAAGAAAAATATTTATTTATAAATTCCAAATTGGATTATCTTAAACTCCGGACTATATTTTCTAAATGTGTATGCTACTAGGTAACACTTCATACAAGTCATGGATGACCTACTACAAATAATAATATCACAAGACCATTTAGTCCAAATTACTCCAAATTATAGCTTTTGTTTGTTGATTGACCCGTGAATTGCATTTGATCATCAACTACGTTTAAAATTATGAGATTAATCTAGGTCCCTTTGATTGAAAATTTCAAGCGAAGTTTGAATTCTTCCCCATGTACGTAGAAGATCTTGATCTTGAATCACAGTGAAGCCAAACGTGCCTATGCCGGTAAAGAATGAGAGCAAAGTATCGAAGCCATCCCAGCAGTGAGAATTAGGACCCAAAAGCTTTCAAGTCGAAGTTCACTGCTAGAAATTTTTGGGCTACTCGAGTCTTGACAGTTGTGTTCATCTTTCTTGAACCATTTCCTTTCATTATTCAGTATCTTCTGTCCTGCAGTCACCTTTATAACAACCTGTGAGGCGTCGCGTACAATAGATGAACCCTTTGGAAAACCCTGCATAATGACCTCAACAAATTAATATATGAGAAATCCAGTATCTTGTTTCTAATCAAGAGTAAAAGAGTCCTTACAAAGCCAAAGCCATCAGCTTTAAAGATGGGTCCAATCATGGTGTATTTCAAACAATATTTTGCTACAAAGAGCTTCGCATAGGGGGCTTCATGAATAACAGCAGAAATAATACCTTTTGCACTCCCTTTTGAGAGAGCTTCGTTAATTTTGTCTCCCTCCATAGCATCCATAATTTTGAAACTCTTAAGATTATGATCACGAAAACCTACTTCTTTCAAGACATCGTACATATCAAAAGTATTTATATACCCAACATTATCCCCATTTCTTAAAAGATCGTTCATGCTATAAAACAGTTGGTTGGAGCTGTTGGACAGTTAGGAGTGAAGCCAAACTTGCTGTGTAACTTTGTGTAAGTATTAGCAAAAGGAATACCCATATAATTATCACAAATCTAGCCAAGTTGCTAATCACTCCCTCCCCTGTACAATGCACAAGAAAATTGTTAGCTTAGCTGTTGTATGCATGTAAAACTATTTAGATTTCTTATTTATTTCAAATCAAGGAGCATTTGGACAATTACCATGTGAAAAGACCATAATTGAAAAAGAAAACCACACGCTTGTGCCAACTTGATAAGAGGGAAGGGCCGCGAGAATCTTCATTAACTTGATGTTCAAGTACCCAAACCACGAATCCAATAAGGACGAATAAAATACAAGATGTCAGCCAAAGATCCCACGTCAAAGGCTTCAAGAAAACCCATGCATTTTTGCTTCTGATGTCTTTGACTGGAACAACCATCATTACACCAAATTCTGTGTAGGGCATGGTAAAGTCTACATACAATGATCTTTTTGCTCTGATTGTAGTATCCCCCACCACATCGTCAAAATTCTTTCAAGTAAACAAATCGTGTATGTTATTAGAACATAAATATTTTGACTTGTTGTGGTAATCTGTCACTGAAAGAGAAAAGAAATTTACCCCAAGATATACTTGATAGCATAAATCATTGTAATTTCCGGCGCTGGTTCCATCAAGGTTTTCAAGGGGAATGAACTCAGGAAAGAAAGTATGGTAATAGCTCCTCTACAGCCTTCAAAACTTCAATACAGTACCCACTGACATCTGTTGCATTAGTGATAGGATCTTTTATTACCTTGACAAACTCAGTATAACCTTCCTTCACCTAAAATTTAATGCAAATAAAATTTATTAAATAAATTGGTCAATCTTTGAAATTTTGACTAAACAAACTTAGTTGGCTCATGGTACCTACAAAAGGTACACGTGACTCGTACATCACCAAAATTATGTGAGCTTCGAGAATGACACATGTCAAAACACGAGTGATCCATCGATTGAATGAGGCGGAAGCATCAATTGTGGAAGCGTCAATTTATCGCTGATTGATTGTTGCTCGAGTTAAACATTTAAAGCGGATCAATTGTATGAAACTGATTGATCTCGATGAAAATCAAGTATCAAATACAAATATCGATCAGATTAAATTGTTTAATTCTGATTGAAATAAAGTATTAAATACAAATATCGATATCGATCAGATTAAATTGTTTAATTCTGATTGAAATCAAGTATTAAATACAAATATCGATCAGATAAATTATTTAATTCTGATTGAAATAAAGTATTAAATTCAAATATCAATCAGATTAAATTGTATAATTCTGATTGAAATTGGGAATTAAATCAAATCGAAATTGATTGACATATTCCTTAAATAAAAGATAATTAAATCAATCAATTAAAACTGATTGATTTAATTACACAATTACGAAATGTGATTAATGTTATGTCATCAATGCATTCCAAATTGAGGGAGGCAACAACACTATAAATACCCCCTCTAAAATCAAGATGGGAGGACGACAGAAATAAACCTCTCCAAAGCTCAGAAGTCTCCCAAACTCGTGAAGAACCATCAAGCTGCCAAATAGTCGGTCTCTTCACCTTATCAACTTTAGACAAATAAGGGAAATCAACTTCAAGCTCAGAAGTTGTCAAACTCGCGGAAAAATCAACAAGCACTAAGCAAACGTGCCAATTTATCCACCATCAAAGCCATACTTGCCACATGACACGTTCAAGTCTGATCAAGATCAAGACTCTACAGCCCTTGATCATCCGTCATCTTCAACAAAGTAAATCCTCTACAAGTTCTTCATCAAGCTCATGGAGAATCAACAAGCACCAAACACACGTGCCAGTTCATCCCCTACCAAAGCCAAAGAACGCCCAGCACATGACACTACTCGTAGACTAAATCCGATCAAGATCAAGCTTCTACATCTCTTGGTCAATCATCTTCCTCAACCTCAACATAGCAAGAAGTTCACACTACAACCGTTTGATTCAAGATCAAGTGCTTGCCACCCTTGGATCAAATCAACGTCAGAGATCGAATCAGATGAGATTCTTGTGAAAGAGCATCTACAGAGATTGTAACCCTCAAATTCATTAATAAAAAAATATATTATTTTGTACACGTGTCCTTCTTTCATTCATTGCAGGATTTTTGTGTTTACAAATTTGGCACGCCCGGTGGGACCATCGCTGCCTCTCATCTCTTTCTCTGACAATCTCAAGTCATCATCCTCAGCATATGGCTTGAAAGATGATTCAACTCAAATCAACAAACAAGACCAATAAGGTAGCTACTCAAAAAATGAGTAGAAACCTTAATAATCACACTAGTCGAAGTGAGTCGTCTCAACTTGCGACATTCACAATTCATCCATCCAAGTCGCATCACACTACCACTTTCACAACAGTGGGGGCAAACATCATGAAGCAAGGGTGTTCAGCATGCTTAAGAAACTCAATAGAACATTCTCCTTCGCCGACTGCCAGTGTTGATCTGCATACACACCTATGCCCAAATCATCTCCTGATAACCAAAAGGAAGAGATTTTGGAAGATGCCTCTTTTGCTATGCAAGTCATGGTAATAGGGGTCACCACTGTGGAAGAACAAGCGACCCAAATAGCCTAATTAGTTGAAGCAATTGAGAAACTACAGAAAACTATTGAAGATAAGGATATGGAAATTGCTGTGCTCATGGAGAAGCTAGAAATTCAACATGGCAAAGACTTAGAAAAAGGTTCGCATGGTCAAAAGAAAGACTCGTCAGGTGGATCATTTTTTGAACAAAAAGAAGAATCAAATTCCAACATAGCTTCATGGTCAATTCAACAACTTCAAGACATGATTGCCAACACAATCAAAGCTCAATATGGCGGTCCCTCTCAAGATACGTTAACATACTCTAAGCCTTATACCAAGCGGCTAGATAATTTGAGGAAGCCAACTGGATACCAACCTCCCAAGTTTCAACAATTCAATGGAAAAGGTAACCCCAAGCAACACATTGAGCATTTCATCGAGACATGCAATAGCACTGGCACAGATGGCGACTATCTTGTGAAACAATTCGTTCGCTCACTCAGAGGGATAACAGTCGCATGGTTTATAGAATTGGAGTCTGAATCCATTGACAGCTAGGAGCAAATGGAAAAATAGTTCTTGAATCGCTTCTTCAGTACTCGTCGCATTGTGAGCATGTTAGAGCTCACCAATACCAAACAACAGAATCACGAACCAGCTGTAGAATTCATCAACTGTTGGCGTGCACTAAGCCTCTATTGCAAGGACCGAGTCTCATAGTTGTCAGCAGTAGAAATGTGTATTCAAGGCATGCATTGGGACTTACTGTACCTCCTTCCAGGGATAAAGCCTCGCACCTTTGAAGAACTTGCCACTCGAGCTCTTGATATGGAACTTAGCATCGCTAGTCATGGTCGTAGAAATGATGAAATCGTTGAACTACATAATCAGAAACGTGTCATGGAGTTTTTGGCAATCACAACTCCTGTCAAGATCACAGAACAAATCAAGTAAAATAACCAAAACAAGTTAGAGCTGACTCATGATCAAACAAGGCAGCATACTTTTAGAGAGCTAGAAGCTAAAAGTTACCCTTTTCCAGATTCCGATGTTACTGACATGTTGGAAGATTTGCTTCAAAATAAAATAATCAAATTGCCAGACTGCAAACGTCCAGAAGAGATACATCGCATCAATGACCCAAAGTATTGCAAGTACACCGCGTCATCGGTCATCCGGTGGAGAAGTGCTTCGTGTTGAAAGACCTAATTATGAAGCTCGCACAACAAGGAAAAATCTATTTAGACATTGAAGATGACGTGGCTCAGTCAAATCACACTGCCATCACCTTTGAACAACATGAAGCCTTTGCTGGGGCATGCTGCTTGCCTAAATTTCCTTAGAACACACAATAAGTACAATGCTCCTAGCCAGCAAGAGCCTAAACTGCACGTGGCACCAAAAAAAAAGGAGTCCGTTGAGTTGAAAACCCGAAAGGGCGGCTCAAGCAAAATAAGGACCAAAAAAATTCATCATCATCATCCATAAATCCTTGAACTACGTGATGACTTGATCTCTTTATTCGGAAGGGTACGTAGGCAGCTTGGAAAGTTACTCCGAGTCCAGTCATACCAAAGAAAGAAGATGAGTTTGCTTGGAAAGTTATTCTGAGTACGGTCATATCAAAGCAAGAAGATGACTCTGCTTGGAAAGTCTCTCTAAATTCAATCACAACAAAATAAAAAGATGAGTCTGCTCAAAGATGCTTCAAGATGACGATTGAATTCAATATGACTCAAGCATTTGAGGTTGTCTACCAAGTCAGAGAAGAGACGCGCGTGGATAACTCAAATATTAAATATCTTTTGGGAGCATGACTCTGCATAATCTTTAGAAGTTTGTGCTTCTTTCGCTATCGTCAAATACGCAAAGCCTAACAGCTTGAAGCAGATTCTCCCATGTCCAAGAGATGGAGGAATCCAAGCATTTAGGACATTCACGTTCTTCCTCTGGTAGTAGACAAATACGCAAAGCCTAATTGCTTGAAGCGGACTCTCTCTATGTCCAAGAAATGGAGGGATCCAAGCATTTGGGTCGTCCGTGTTCTTCCTTTCGCAGTTAACAAAAACGCATAGCCTAATTGCTTTAAACGAGTCCTCACCAAGTCTATGAAATGGTGGAACCCAAGCACTTAGGACGTTTGCAATCTTCTCTTCATCGTCGGCAAATGCACGAAGCCTAATTTCTTGGATTGAGTTCCCACGAAGTGTAGGAAATGGAAGAACCCAAACACTTGGATCATCTATGTTATTTACTTGTCTTCAAATGTGAGATATACCGTCTGTCATACACTAGTGATCAACAGAACCTGCAAATGAGGTTTAAGGCATTAGATATGTGTACAATATCAATACAGTATATGGAAACACAGTTTTATCAAAGCAAACTAATCATTGATGCATAACAAAAAAGATTCGATGAGTCAAAGGTGCAAATATTGAATACATATGCCTCGAGTACAAGGCAGCGATGGTGTCTACTTATTGTTTCACCTTTGACGCTTGAAAATAGCGTGCACATTAAAAATTGTATGGAGATTAGAAGCCTACCAGCCAAATGAAAAAAGAAAAAAAAAAAAAAACAAGTGGCTGCACAAGTACACATAATTCATCCTTTTATAAGATGCACATGTACCCCAAAAAAAAAATTGGAAGGAAGCGGTGGACGTTGAATTTAGCAAAAGGAAGACTAGACAATTAAAAGAATCAAAGCATTCCATATACAAGAGAAGTTGAAAAGAAAGCCAAGACTGGAGACAAGTACGTGGAACTCACATCCTTTTGTTGCACTAGGAATTCTTGTTAAGCATCGAAGGCTTCAAAGTCAAGGAATCAACACTAAAGTAGGCAATTGATAGAGGAAAATGGTGAAGGTTGCTCACAATCTCTTACCTCAAAAAGCCGCTGCAGTTTGGCAACGACGAGAGGATTGAACAAAATTTTCAGTTTTATAGTGAAGTCGCTAGGGTCTATCAATAAATAGCCTCGAAGATGAGAGTGGGTATATGGAGGGAATAAGAATATTTTCCCGCCATGTTGTGCCAAATTTTCTTGCTGTTCAAGATCAGAATTAATTGCTGAAAGCCGGTAAGAATCAAAGAAATTGTCCCCAAGAAACTAGTGAAATCTTTCATATTTTGGGTTTCATAACATTCCAATTTGGAGCCTCAAGATATTTTCACTAAATCAATTCAATATTTGGTGAATGTCGAAAGATAGTCAAATCCTTTTCGAGACTCAACCAAAAAAAAAGGGGGCGTCAAAATTAAAAAGCGACTTCAAGTCACACCTCCAGCACGTGACAACCACATGTTTTTGGCGCATTTTGAAGTGGGGGCATTTGTAGACACAAGAAATTTAATGAAAATAAAATTCATTAAATAAATCGGTAAATCTTTAAAATTTTGACTAAATAAGTTTAGTTGGCACATGGGTCCTACAAAAGGTACACGTGGCTCATACATCACCAAATTATGTGAGCTTCAAGGATGACACATGTCAAAACACGAGTGATCCATCGATTGAATGACGCGGAAGCATCAATTGTGAAAGCGTCAATTTATCGCTGATTGATTGTTGCTCGAGTTAAACATTTAAAGAGGATCAATTGTATTAAACTGATTGATCTCAATGAAAATAAAGCATCAAATACAAATATCGATCAGATTAAATTGTTTAATTCTGATTGAAATCAAGTATTAAATACAAATATCGATCAGAGTAAATTGTTTAATTATGATTGAAATCAAGTATTAAATACAAATATCGATCAGATTAAATTATTTAATTCTGATTGAAATCAAGTATTAAATTCAAGGGAAAATTTCTCAAACAGTACACCAAGTAAAGACCACTAATAATTCTTATACACAAAGTTTCAAACCAAACATTTCGGTACACGAAATCTGAAACTCGACCCACTATCAGTACACTACGTCAATTTTTGATACCAAAATGTCCATTATGCCCTCAGTTCTTTTTTTTTTAATAATTTTTTTTTCTGTTATTTTTTTTTTCCCTTCGTTTTTATCTCTTTCTTCTTCCTTCTTCCTTCTTCCGGGCCCACTCCCTCACTCGATCTTTCGCCGTCGGGGACGACTCCGTTCCCGACAAGGCCTTCGACTCCGAGACCTCAATCTGGCTGAGCGGGGCCCACGAGCTTCAGTTCAACAACTGCGAGAGAGCCAAAGAGGCCCAAATCCACGGGATCGAGACCTTGATCTGCATCCCAACTTCCGACGGTGTTCTTGAAATGGGTTCCTCCGGTTTGATCAGAGAGAACTGGGGGTTGATTGATTATACGCATTTATATGCGTGTAATTATATCTAAAACACTATAATTAAGCTAATCTCCATGACAATTAATATATAATTAATCTATTTTTATTTATTTTGTAGAAAATAAGCGGAATTGCGGAAACGAAAGAAAATAGTGCGAGATTGGAGCAAATTGGAGTTTCCGACAGAAGGACGAAAAGCCAACATTGGTTAACCATGATCAACATGAGCGAGGAAGCTGAGTTCGATGATTCCATGGTGATGCATTTGGATATGTTTTATGATTGGAAGAAGAAGATAAGAAAAAAATAATAAAGAAATCAACAAAAGAAAAAAAGTTTGACTAATTAATCATTGGTTTGGCTAATTAATCAAACCATTTGATTAATTAATCATGATCTGATCATCCATCACGTGCAGTCCTCATTTTGTTTGATTAGCTTGAGCCAATTAATGGCTAACACGTGGCAGCCCATTATCCCATTCTTTCTCCTCTTCTGCACAGCCACATATCATTTGGTAATGATCCTTTTCTCTTCACAATATAAACTGACCACGACAATTACTCTCTTCAAGCTATCACCCAGAGCTACAGCGCCGCACACGCTAGAAAACCATATTCCCTCTTCCTCACCAATTTTCCTCACCTCACCAAGATTTTCTTTCCTCCTCACCAAGATTTTCCCACCTCACCAAGATCTACTTCACTAAAATTCAATCTTCTCATCAATTCCACAAATTTCAAAAGGGGAGCCCAAGCATCAAGAAATTCATCACCATTAAATTTGGGTAAAAGTGGGGAGCCATAAATCAAGGCTAGCCATAATTGCTTTATAGCAATTTGTGGCTTGTTCTTGTTACTCCTACTTCTCTTCACTTTGTTCCTCTTTAAATTTTGTATATTGATGTTTGTTTAATGATGGGTAGTGAGTAGATTTGTTGTTGGGGGCTAGGGTTGTGTGCCCTAGTCCAAATTTTATGTAAAGGATGCCTATTTTAATGTCATGATGCAATTTAATTTGTTGGATGCTTATATCAATTTTTGTTGGGTTAAAATGCATGTCTAGGAGCCTAGTCAACTCTAGGGTGTGTATTTTGAGCATGTCTAGGATGGAGTTAGAGGCTTGACCCCCTCTAATTCCTAAGCTAGAAACCTTCAATTTCATATTCGAGGGGTTATAAGCATGGTGATTTACACCCGTTGCGTGAATGCGCGGGCGGGTCGCTTAGTAGTCTAATTCCTCAATCTTTAGGCCTCTTGATGTGAATTAGAGACCTTAAACCAGCTCTAATTCATGCCAAGTGAGTTTCTACGACCCTTGAACCGGAGTAGGAATACCATGAAAGGGAATTTCGGTCCTTGAGCCTTGAACCGCCTTGGATACGACTACCGCCAAAGTAGGAAATTTGCATCTACATTAGATTAGCTTCCGACACATGAGATTTGGGTGAAGGAACCTCCCTAGCACCCGACATTCTCATTATATTGTTCACACTTTTCTAGTTTAATTTCCTTGCATTTTTATTAAATCCACTCTAAAACATTAAATCCATCGACTCATTTGTGTATACCCATCTTGAGGCTACAAGTTAGTGGCTTTGAATAGGCTAGGTGTGAGCTAATCCGAGCATTGCCAAGGCTTGGTGCCTTGATTGTTTATAGTCTTATTTTACTTTTTATTTTTCTTGTGTGCTTTTAGTATCTTACCGCCAATTATCTTGGTTAGGTCCAACAAGGTCCAACACCTAATCCCCGAGGTACGATAAACTAAGGTCCAATTACTTCTCTTACTTGACAACGATTCGTACGCTTGCGAAGAGTTTATGAACAAAGTCATTGATCCAACAAGCCAAGTCGTTTTTCGGGTCGGATCAGCCCGACCCCGAAACAAGACCGCTCGAGTTCATCAACCGGAACTTCTCCATTTTTGACATCGGCATCATTGCGGGCGTGTAGGAAGAGGATCACAGCTCGTACAATGACGACAAGAAACATGTTTTTGGTTCTAGCAAGAAGAAGAACGGAGCTCCGAACCCAAACCTGGACTTCGCAGATTCCGACTGCCAGATGAAGAGAGCGCCAATGAAACGGGGCCGGAAACCTGGGCTGTGCCGAGACACGCCACTCAACCAAGTGGAGGGGGAGCGGTAGCGGCGGGAGAAGCTCACCTCGCAAGGGCGGCGTTGGAAGCGAGGGAGTGAGCCCGGAATAAGGAAGAAGAAAGAGATAAAAATGAAGGAAAAAAAAATTATTAAAAAAAAAAAGAATTGAGGGCATAATGGACATTTTGGTGTCAAAAATTGTCGTCGTGTACTGATAGTGGGTCGAGTTTCAGATTTCGTGTACCGAAATGCTTGGTTTGAAACTTTGTGTATAAGAATTATTAGTGGCCTTTACTTGATGTACTGTTTGCGAAATTTTCCCTAAATTCAAATATCAATTAGATTAAATTGTATAATTCTGATTGAAATCGGGCGTTAAATCAAATCCAAATTGATTGACATATTCCTTAAATAAAAGATAATTAAATCAATCAATTAAAACTGATTGATTTAATTACACAATTACGGAATGTGATTAATGTTATGTCATCAATGCATTCCAAATTGAGGGAGGCGACAACACTATAAATACCCCCTCTCAAATCAAGATGGGAGGACGACAGACGGAGGGACGCAAGCAGACGGAAGAAACCTCTCCAAAGCTCAGAAGTCTCCCAAACTCGTGAAGAACCATCAAGCTATCAAATAGTCGGTCTCTTCACCTCATCAACTTCAGACAAACAAGGGAAATCACCTGCAAGCTCAGAAGTTGTCAAACTCGCGGAAAAATCAACAAGCACCAAGCAAACGTGCCAATTTATCCACCATCAAAGCCATACTCGCCATGTGACACCTCTCGTGGTTCAAGTGTGATCAAGATCAAGCCTCTACAACCCTTGATCATCGGTCATCTTCAACAAAGTAAATACTCTACAAGTTCTTCATCAAGCTCGTGGAGAATCAACAAACACCAAACACATGTGCCGGTTCGTCCCCTACCAAAGCCGAAGAACGCCCACCACGTGACACCACTCGTGGCCTAAATCCGATCAAGATCAAGCTTCTACAGCCCTTGGTCAATCATCTTCCTCAAATCGTCAACATAGCAAGAAGTTCACTCTGCAACCGTTTGACAAAATCAAGTGCTTGCCACCCTTAGATCAAATCAACGTCAAAGATCGAATCAGAGGAGATTCTTGTGAAACAGCATCTACAGAGATTGTAACCCTCAAATTCATTAATAAAAAAATATTTTATCTTGTACACGTGTCCTTCTTTCATTCGTTGCAGGATTTTCATGTTTACACTCCTATTCTCAATTTCTTGTCGAGCTTTGTTGGGATCTCCCATCCCTTTGGAATAGAGAATGTATCTCCTGGCCTTATTATTGGTCCAAAACTGGACTTGGAATTAGATGAATGTGCTTGATGAATTCAACTTGCTCACCATTCCATTTTGTGGTGTCAAAAATCCAATTGATCTTGCTTCATCACCGTTCACATTGACTATGTGGAAAGTTGATGATTGAAGTTGGCCATCGACAAAATTGATGTGTCCAGCCATGCCTTTAAATTTAGTAATAGACAAGGAATGAGAAAGTTTTGGACCATATTTGGAGACCTCAAAACTTTCAAGATCCGCTGACGCGTTGAAGGAAACATTTGACTGTTTTGGAAGCCAAAGCTTGTAGCCCCAACTTCTTCAATTGCCATTGCTAATGCAAAAGCAGAATCATAAGCCAAAACTCCAAAAACATCCAATTCAGCATCAATGATGTTTAGATTGTCCCGTTGCCTCTGTTGTTTCAACCGTAGTGTCAACTCTTCAAGCTCTTCTGATTTCGGAACATATGTTTGTGCACATATTACACCTTGCATGGAATTTATGATCAAAGAATTCATCACCATGAAATGATTAGCCATCTCACTAGTAGTGATCCAAACATAGCCTTGGCTCATCATTCCAATTTTTTTGCCTTTGCAAACAGCCTAGAGCATTGATTCGCTGTCATGTGGACAATGAAGACTCTGGTTTGCATCATCATTAACTTCTAAAGCTCATCAACAATTTGTTCGTCAGTGGCTAAGGAGGAAATTACACTGTGGTAGGGAACATGAGCATCAACCTCTTGCAAGGCATCAGTCAAATAAGGTATGATTCCCTCACCAAATTCATTATCTACGTAGATGGGCACAACTTGTCTCCATCGGACATCATCATTAACAAAGTTTGCCTGCATGGATGACACTGGCCTTAGGACAGCTTGCACTTGTATATTCTTTATCAAATCCAGAGCTGCATTTCATATTAGTATGCCAATCATAATCAATTAATGAACCGAAAAAAGAACAACGTACAAAAAAATTAAAAAGGTCTACCAACACTAAAAGAACCGATGATGACACTGATGATCTAGAGAGATAACGAACCTGCATCAGCTGCATGCATTACACTTTGTTTGGAGTCTCAGAAAATTTCTGTTGTCTAGTAGCCTGATATCTCTTAGGCCTTCAGACGACAGATATTACCCGTGATCTATATTTCACTCAAACAACATAGGCTGGCCAATAATCTGTTGTCTGATTATGTCGAGTTATGCCAAATTATGACCTTCTGTGGTTGAAGATGTAACAAAATGACAGTTATACGTTGTTACAAAGGTTTCTGCACAACATCTTTTCATAAAACTCTGTCATATGTATTTCATTAAGACAACAGAAATCTGTTGTTTGAATATATGGAGATTTGAACTATTTTGGATTTTTTCTGTTGTGTGAATCAACTGTGGACAACATATCACTACACCAAAAAATGAAACAGACGACGGGTAAAATTCGTTGTCTGATTTGGAGGATCACTGTTGTGTATCAGAGCGTTGTGTGTTTAAAATTTGCACAACGGTGCTGCACCGTTGTATGATATACAAACAGTCGACATATTTTTGCTATCACCGTTGTGTCTTCACTCGGCAGATGTCAGGCACAGCTGCCACACAGCATGGCAGGTGCATCCTTCATGCAACAGATCATGTTTTCAAGCTGTTGTTGGAAAGCCTAGTCAGACAACGTATTCTTTAATTTCAGCGTCGTCTGATATACCATCACACTTCAGTTGTATTGTTTGTTTGTTGTGTGAATTGATTTTGGACAACATTAGTTCATTTTTTATCGTTGTGTGATTGTAAAATGAGAAGACATTTTTTCTTTAAAACCATTGTGTGATATGTAAAGATTGCATTGAGTGAATGGCCAGTTTTGTGTATTCAGACAACGTTGGATTGCCATACTATAAAACTGTTGTACGATCAATTTAATTTGCTATATTTTGAGCATAGCTCCATTTTACCTAATGAACAGTGATAAATTGGAAACAAGACACACTGCAAATCATCAAATGGATCCACCAAGATGCATTCATATTAGTCATTGTTCCACAAAATCATGAAACCTAATAAACCAAAGTGGCATATGTTCCCTGAACAACCCAAAAGTAAAATGATCGACCTAGTACTTTGATAATGAATTGGTACATAATACTTGAGAGAAATCAGGACTTAATTTAGCTTCACATTGGGTGAAATGGTTGGAGGAAGTGGTGGGATGTGGGATCAAATCTAGCTTTCCACCTGCCTTCCTAGCACCAACTATGCACCATCCTTTATTTGAACAATATGATCTGCAAATGAACCTAGCAAAAACATGTGCCAATGAGTTGAGAACTAGTTTGTCACTGCCATGCTTACTGCCCCGGATCAAAACAACTGTCCCTTCTTATGAAGGTTAAGCAACATCTTCTCCTCGAGTTCATTCTTCCTGTAATTGATTGCTATAGAGTACTAATGCCGGTTTAACCCATGGATAAAAGCTTGAAGAGAAAATTGCATTAAAGATCAGAAAGTTGCTATTGCAAACAATGGGGTTCAAACTGACTCATTGGGAACTTACTTGAATAGATGGTTTATTAAGATGGCCCAGATTGGATGTGGTATACCGAGGTTCTTGACCGAGCATCATAGTCTGTGGGTTGATAAGGCGGAAGGCATCAATGACCACCTTCCTCTTCACACTCTGAATTGGATCCACCACCACAGCAACAGCATGTTGATTCAAAGCTTCAAAGCTCTAGAAAAGATTAAACGACGTTTCAAAAAAAAAAAAAAGATTAAACATACAAGATAACGCATTTGGGTAGGTACATAACCAATAAACAGCTAAATCTCTAGTCAAGCTATCATCAATAAAGGAAGAATATTAAATCAATCCAAAAATGCAGGCACAGAGGAATGTTGTACACAAGCATAGCTTATTCTAATCCTTGGATCGGAAAGCCAAAGAGGAAAACTATGATAAGAAAGTAGGCTAAAGCTTATGTAGAAAAATGCCTGATATAGCACCTACAATTTCCAATTATTTTCTTCATAACAATGGCATCAATACAGAAATATATGTGACATAAAACATCAAGAGAAACTAATAATCAACCAAAACCGATGCATGCTTACAAACTTGTATTATATCAAGAAGAAATAAATTTCTGTTAAATGAAAAAGGTAAAGTAATAAGACTACAACCTGCTGTGTATTAATGTCTACACCAGATAGCCAACAGCCAAATCTAGGATGCGAATGGTACCACCCTACAACCATCTCTGGTCTGTATTGCCAATAAAAAGAATACAAAAGTGAAATCTATGGGCATATCTAACAAGACTGCAGAATGCGAAAAGCAAGCCATGACAGATTTATGCAAGCAACCAGTGTAGGTGGTCATCACCCATTATTACTTATCTCTTACACAAACTTCTTTTTTTACTCATAATCTCTCATGGATAATGAATCGTTCATTGGGATTAAGATTTTCCAAGGGGAAAACAAATACAAGATTCTTCTTATTCTAAATAGAGTTCCCTAATATGATTAGCTTGTTACACAAAAGGGTCCAACAGTGTCATAGTTTTCCTCATTAACTGTTAGAAATTTTCTGCCACAATCAATTGCATATAATTTTGCTCAAGCCACACACAAACAGAGCATCACAAGTTTATTACTAAAATTACAATTTCAACAACGATTCTGCAGCTCATCATTAATCAAAGTTAAAGAGGACTTACCTTCCAATCTGCTTAAGCATATCGAGCATGTTAGTCTGGAACACATGATCCACTGCTTCAACACTAACACTAGTACCACTCTGCGACATAGCAAAGACATCCACAACTCGAACAGTGTACTCATCCACAACTCAATTTTCTGTTCCATCCCCAATCAAAAAAAAAAAAAAAAAACTAGAGGATCTATATCTTCATATGAGTATCATGCCAGTGATCCAATCCGTTCAATAAATTAAAGAAGGAACCACACAAAAGTGAAGAAACTTAAGAAACCCACTCACAAATACTTCAAAGACACAGAACCAAATCCATAAACTGAAAAGATTCAAATTACCTCGGAAACACGAAGCGCACTTCTTTCGCAGTTGCTCCGATTCGTCTTCGAAACGGGGGCCTTGAACTCTAGAACATCCACCATCTTTGAGCCCTAACCCCTCACACCAGTCTCTCCTCTTCGTTCTTAGTCGGGTGCTGGTTAGAGGTGGAGAAGGGTCGGGTTCTGGTTGGAGGCGGAGGAGGAGAAGGAAGAAGAGGACGGTTCGGTAACGTTCGGAGATAGAGGAGGAGGTTGGGTGCTGAACAGAAAGGAAACAAGAACTCAGATTCATGGAGGAGAGAGAGTGGATCTGAAGGACTCTCTCTCCTCCGTCACGATCTCCAACCACCGGAGTGGGCTCACCATAGCCACTATCTTCTTTACCTTCCTCCGATGAGTCAACGCTAGGCAATTTGGGAATGGAGGTAATCTTTGATTGGATTTCTGTGAATCGAAACGAAAAGGAAACCAAGGAAAAACTAAAGATGAATACGTCTGGGTGTTTGGTGATTTGAGATTTCAAATTGATTCAATTGGGGAAAAGTTGATTGAGCAGAAGGGTCTGATCCCTTGAGGAGACAGCTCAAAAAAAAAAGGAAAAAGACTCTTTCGTCTAAGTGTTGAAGTTAAACTTGAGTTTGGAAAAAGAGGGAAAGTTCCCGCTATATGCAATCAAATTAAGTATGTAGTTTGGCGCTTAGGCATTACTGATTCACACAACACAAATAAATAATTTTGGTTGTGGGAGCATGGAATCACTAGATATATCTCGATCAAAATTTGGAGGTTTTAGGAGGGAATAGGTGCCATTTTGGGGCAAATCTAGACACGTCCGAATCTTCCTAATATATCTTCCTTTATCATACAACAGAAAGTAAAAAACTGTTGTATGATATTTTGCAAGTTACACTCATACAACAGATATAACTATTCTGTTGTGCTATGTAGTTCCAATTTGGAGCCATATTTGAGTCGAGCTAGGAGGCAAATGTGCCACTCTTTTTTTTTCATTCACACAACAAACTATTCTTATAAGTGTTGTGCAATTACCTTCTAGCTAAAAACTTCAAAATTTTAACAGCCTTATACAACGAAAGTTTTTTAAATGTGTTGTATGATTCAATTTCCCTCATCACACAACAAAAAAAAAAAAAATTTGTTGTGCAAAAAGTGTTGTGTGTTGGGGTTATTGGTGTAGTGTATATTTGTTATGTTCTGTTGTTTCTTTTTAACTATAATGATAGAAATATGTCGTTTGAATATGTAGAGACTTGAACTTTCTTGGGTCTTTCTGTCGTGTGACTCAATTATGAACAACATATATTCATAAAGTTCTATTGTTTCTCTTTTACTAAAATGACAGAAATATGTCGTTTGAATATGTAGAAGAGTGAACTTTCTTGGGTCTTTCTGTTGTCTGATTAGCATAAGAACTATAGTTAGCCTGCTTCATCTGTGGTTTATGGTGATTTCAGACAACAGATATTTAGTTGAATTTTGTTGTTTGATCTTAATTCGGATTTCAGCTTGTTTTGGTTCTTATGCCTGTCAACAATCAACTCCAATCTTGACATAATAAGATACAGACACAAGTACTGTAGGCAAAGAATCAATATATATGAATCCCTTCATATTAACAACTCCAGATGTACAAGTCATCAATGCATTATCTTGACATAATAAGTACATAGAAACAAGTAATTAATTAACACAACCTTGTGCCTTGAGCAGCTTCAGTTGTTAGCATTTTCTTCTACTTCTGTTCATTCCAACCTGTAGAAACAAGTAGTTAGCACAACCTTTAGTCTTTAGTGATTATCTCAAAGACAATCCAAACAATTATATTTGACCAATAATTGGATCCGTACTAAGCAATTTTTACTCTCAAATGAATTGATGCATAGTACATTGCATCCTGAAACACACCAACAAACAAGAACATAGTTCCATTTGCAATCTCTAAATGATCTAGGTAAGATAAACGTTTATTTTAGACCTCACTGTACTCCAAAGTGGTAAAACAACTGAATCCACAACTATTTGATATATCTTTTCATGGAAACGAACATACCTTTAACATGAGAAGGATGTTCTTATCATGCTTTCCAAAGGAGCTTGCATACCTCCACTAGGTCTGAACCTTTTCGAACAAAAGACAGAGCAATCATGTCAATCTTGTTTGGAATCCCCCAATTGATAATATCTTCTTTGTCTTTTTCTGTTGAGGTTGGGAGATCCACAACGACCCCTGGAAGATTAACATTCTTTCTCTCACCAAGCATGGCAGAGTTGTCACATCGGCATCTCACGAGGCCTTTTTATTTGTCACAAGATAAAGCCAAAATGAGATGGTACCATCAGCACACAGTATCATGCTCTCTGATATAGTGAAAGAAACTCCATAGTTAACACATAAAAATTATTGTTCGCAATTGAATGACAAAATAGAACAAAGTAAATAATCCAATTCTACAGACCATACAATCAAATAGCTTGCATATTCAAAATTTGTAAATACCAATCCCACGATAAATTATTTATCAAATGTCACGGTAGAGTGTTCTTAGCATTATCATTGCTACCATCCCGAAAGGGAAGAGGACAATCATCACCGAATTGACAATTGAAAACCAGTGAATTTTGTTGCCAGTCATTAACAGATAAGCATCCCATCTAGAAGCCCACTTTACATCACTCTCCTAAAGAATACACATGAAAAGAAAAAAAAAATGAGATTATTGACAGCACAAAAGGTAACGGATGTCCACTCACCACTTATTTCACAATGGACACTTAAAAGCAAATAAATATATAAAAGTATTGATGAAAAGGGAGTTCATGTTTGGTAATTTAAGTATTGTCCATTCAAACTACATATGCAAGCTACAGAAGCTCCTGTACACCAATAAAAGATGCTAAAAGAACAACCAGTTTAATATGAGTTATGTATTGAATTAAGTACCCCAGCATAATGGCCTTTAAGCCCAACGTGAAAAGCCAAGCTGATAAATGGTAGGTGATTCCTGATATGGCCTTTGAATGGGAACCACTAGAGGCAGATTATCAAGGATCCTATCAATGGAAAAGATTTTTGTTACGATATGCAAATTCAATCACAAATACTATATATAATGAAGTGTCTTGAAAAGTACATACATGTTCACTCGATACTGATCATCTATCTTCTCTTTAAACTGCTTTACAGTTTTGGCATCAGGTGTAAACTGACAGACAATATTGCACATCTGTGGCTCCTGCTTTTTAAACTACACAGATTCAAAAATAAGTTAGAGACCTTTAGGAGAGCAAGCAGTAAGGGAGATAGTAATATAAGTAAGGAAGCTGAGTCTCTGTAGATGTCAATTTGTTCACTTTCACTTTCAAATCATCTCCCTGCATTCGCAAAAGCCTTAAGTGAAGGGAGGTTAATACAAAACATCAAGCATTATCACAGTATTGTGAGATCCTTTCTCCCGAGTCAAAGTCCTTTTGGTCTTACAGTCCAAGCCAAGTAAAACAACCAAAAATACGCAATCTAAGTTGAAAGAAGTGAATCAAATTTTTATAAGCAGCACTAAACGACAAGCTTCTCATCGTAGTAATCTAAGACATATTTGGATCTATACTAGCTATATAGACACAGAAGTGGGTTAGATAGTTTGAGATTAGCAACTACACTGAGGATCAAAAACTATATAGACCCAGAGGCGCAGAGCACAGTTCGACAACAATTTCAAAGCAATTACTATCAGGTTTACAGTTCTATATCATCATCTATCAATTCAAGGCAAAACACACAGAATCAAAATTCAAAACTCATCATCACATCAAAACCATTGAAATGAGCAGTCCCAGAAACTAGCAGATTATTAATAGATTATTTTGCCAAAAGAACAAGAAGAAAAAACCCAGATAGCTATTGATCAAATCTGAGAGAGAGGAACATTCTAATTCTTGATCTGAGAGAGGGACTTAGCCATCACCCGTCGAGAAGAGCGAGCGTTGTCGACCTTTGAGGGGAGAGGGAGCGCCCCAGTGCCGTCAAGGAGAGAGAGAGAGAGAGAGAGAGACGGCAACGATGAGGAGACACCTAGAGAGAGGGAGATCGTAGGTTTTCAGATGGAGGTCCCCGTAGGTTTTAATTTAGATCTGGAATTAGGTTTTTGCGAAGTGAGATGGGTGAGGTTCTTCTGGGCTTTCAGTTATATGAGCTGAGGGCGCTGGATTAGAAGTGACTGAGGGAAGATTTGGCAAGAAATTTTGGTTTAGGGCGCTGGATTTCCACTTCCTACTTGTTTACTACTAAGATTAGAAACTAGCATATCATGTTCATGCTCAGGCGAGTATATTAAACTCTTACATTACCAACAGTTCATGCTCTCCACAACTCAATTATCAAAACTTAGTCAAGTTTGCCTGACAATCAAAACAGTTCATACATTACCAACAATCATACTGTTGACAAATTATAAATGAAATCCAACCCAGAAACTAAACACAATCACCTGCACTATAAACACAATCACCTGAAAATCAACCCAGCAACTAAATTTATAATGATATACTCTAATGACCAGATAAAACTTTTTCGACTTTTTCATTGGCAGAAGCAGAGAGGAACTTCATATAGATCAGAGGTTTCCCATTCATCAGTGAAAGGATAGCAGCTGGAATACCCCACAAAGATTCCCCAGAAAAGCATAGACACTTACTCTATATGATTGTCCAAACGGAACAACTCAAACCCAGATTTATAATGAAATCAATTGGAATCATACCTTCAAATGGCCTGCTGCGAATCGAACTTCAATACCTTCAAATTGACTGTTGTGAATAGAAATCACTACCAGATTTCAAGCCAAATCACTACCAGAAGCCTATAACTTATCTTCACTGCTTTACTGGACCAAACTTCAATAAAGGAACAAAATTTCAGTGAAAGAAGTACGAGCTTTTAGATGACGACGCCAAATTCCAAATTAGAATACGCAAAACATTTACAAATTCATCTATTGAATACCCATCTCTTCGTGAGTGGAGAAAACACCAAGCAACTGAGACCTTGCAAATAGATATAGAAATAGAGGAAAAAATGAAAGAATGAGAGAGAGATTGAATACCCATCTCTTCGTGAGTGGAGAAGTCGCAGTGACCAGTGGGCTTGCCCTTGAACTTTCCTCTTCCTATTTTGGATTAAAGAGATAACAACCTCAGCCTGAATCAATTGTGCTGCTACCCAATGCAATCGCCTAGCTAGGCAAAGTGAGATGAACACTTAATCAAGAAAACCCTAAATACCCAATCCAACAAAAACCTTAAATCTATTAACACTTAACCAAGGGGATTACCAGTGATAGATGCGAACTCAGGCTGAGACCAAGATACGGATTGAGATTGAGACCGAAATCGTTTGGCTGGAATGGGGTTTTCTATTTTGCGAGGTGAGATGGTTGAGATGATTCTGGGTTTTCAGTTTCCATGTCGGATTCAAAGAAATTGATGTTGGATTAGGTTTTCAGTTCGAAGATTTCTATTGGGTGCGAGAACGAAAGCGAGAGCAAGAGAGGAGATGGGTTTGAGAGTGAGAGCGAGCTAAGAGAAGGTTTTTAGGTTTCTTTCAGTTTGATAAATTTGTCCGGCCAAAATTTTTTTAGGTGTTAGACATATCTTTCCGTTGTGCCAAAAAACCAAACCGAAAGGAGGGGAAAAAAAAAACCAAAGTCAGTTCAATGCACAACAGAAATCTGTTGTCTGAAACATAACCCTTTCCAAACAGTTCCTTTCAAGAAAAAAAAAATCCAAACAACCAAAACTAAATCAATCTCAATGTAATGCACAACAGAAATCTGTTGTCTGAAATAGAACCTTTTTCAGAAAACTGATTTACCATGATATACACTATATTCAGACAACAGAATTTTTACATTCTGTCGTTAAAATTATTTAGACAACAGAAAACAATCATTCTGTCGTCTGAGCTCTGTCGTCTGATAGGTTTATTGACGTAGCAGCCTATTCTTGTAGTAAGCATGAGTAGCATAGAAGTCTGGCAGTGCCATTTGGACGCAACTCAACCAAATTTTCCCATGCTGTGTATTGATGTCTAAAACAACTCCCACGTTCACTGGGATGGTTTTAGTTTGTACCATGGCCAAGCCAATCCATGAAGAAATAAAGAAGAACTTAAGGATAGAACGTACAAGGTTGGTGAGGTTCTTATTGATCATTTTGCAAAGTTTTGGAAACTAGCTGCTTTATTTTATCTGTCCAAAGAAAGTTATATATATACTGGAGTTTGATGATGGAAAACGAACACCCCATCACACACGCTACCTTTGAGATATATATATTGGGGATCAACAAACCAACTAGGTTCATGTAATCACAATTATTGAATAATATGAATAAGTAGAGTGGCCATCGAAACTAGTTGACTGCACTTAACGTATGACACGAACAGCGTTTCAGATTTGTAAGCTACAAGCAACAAATTAATTCTAAATTAGCTAGTAGCTATTGATGACAAGGGGCTGGAACTAGTTTAGAACAGTATAACTTAAATTGGTTCACCAAAAATTACTAAACTAAAAGTCTGTTCTTTTTTCAAAATTCTTTTTTTGAATAAAGGAGTCTGTTCTTAATACTATTAGGAGTTTATAATATATCTACTAGCTTCCCTTGACTAAAACCAGGATTTCACAGCTGGTGTCTCATTCTAACCCAATTATCCCAAGACTGTAATCTGATCTTCTAAGGTCGATATCTCTTTTATCTTTAGTTCTTGACAAATGTACTTTCATTATTTTTATTTTTTATTTTCATTAAAGCATTAAAGATAGGAGAAGCTGTCCAATGATAATTATTCTCAGTAGCATTCTTAAATTAGGCTATCGTATATATGTATTCCCAAATCTTACAAAGACAAAATTTAATTTCTCAGATTCATTACGCAAAGCACTTAATTATTGAAAGTTTATTATCTATAAAATATTACCGAGTAGGCCTAATCCTGCAGTGAAAATTACAATTAGCGTATCAACTTATATTTCAATAAGATATGAAAAATGTATCTCCCTTTCCTTTGTATGATTTATCTTAAGGTGCAAAGATACAGATATAATGTAGAATATTATATCTTTAGATGGATCAAAACCTTCTCATGAATACCCATCTAGAACATCTAATTTTTTATTTTTTTTTTAACAATCTAGAACATCTATTTGATTGTATAATGAAGTTGAACAACATAACAATTCTATAATACAGGTGTAGAAACAAGAAAAAAGTGATCAGAATAAAGGAGAAGAAAGGAGACAAGATATAGGGTGTAGAAAAATGATGGTAAGGTATGATCATTTTATATAAGTTATAATTTTTTTTTAATGACGATGCATCAATTAAAGGATTTGTTGTGCTGATGACATATTATAATTGGTATGGGCTTTATGAATACCAAATTGATTGAAAAACAACATTAACTCTCAATTTATGCGTCTTTATTAACGCATAAATTATTGATTGTTTTGAGCAATATTGTTATGGGTAGATTTGGTATGTGAAAAAGTAGAAGTTGACTCATCGTGCAAATATAGGAAAGTAAGCTAATGTGGATGCTTAGTCACTGGACCGCAATTAACAAAAATTTTCATCCGAATTGTGTCATGATTTTTGGACTTAAAACTAATTAACTCTATTTTGGGTTCAATAAACTATATTTTCACACCGTCCAGAATGAGTCAATGAATCAAGAATCAAAGTATGTCAATGCCATTAAGGATGACATTGACAAACTTTGATTGTTGACTCATTGACCAACGGAGGTACCAATATGCAGACGGAAATAAAGTTGGGGTATGAAATCTTAAACTTTTGATAGTTAGATATGGAATTGAAGCATGTCACTATAGTTCGGGGGGGGGGGGGGGGGGGGGGGGGGGGGTTTGGGTGTGGGGGGTGGGGGGGTTAATTGTGATTAACCTTAAGTTTATGATACAAATATCTTTGAGTTATATATATATATATACAGATCCTATCTAGAGCGGAGCTCCGCTTTGAAAATTAACGTGTGAAGTTCGAGTTTTCGGTCGCATATCCACATCTCGACTGTTCAGTTTTTAGGTACTAGTGTATAGATCGTCTCTGAAAATTTTCAGCCAAAATGATGATCGTTAAGGCATTGATAAGTGCCTTAAAGCTAGTACGGTTCAGGTTGACAGATTCAGTCCGTCCATTAGTTTAAACGAGTTAGATGCCTTAATGATCATCAATTTGGCTGAAAATTTGCAGAGATGATCTATACAGTAGTACCTATAAACTGAACGGTTGAGATGTGGATATGTGACCGAAAAGTGACTGAAAACTCGAACTTCACACGTTAATTTCAAAGCGGAGCTCCGTTCTGGATTGGATCTGTATATATATATATATATATATATATATACAGATCCTATCCAGAGAGATGCCTCACTTTGAAATTTCATAGTGAAGTTAGGGTTTAGGATCACATTTCGGTCGCATATCCACATCTTGACCGTTTAGTTTTTAGGTACTAATGTATAGATCACCTCTGCAAAATTTCAGCCAAATTGATGGTCGTGAAGGTATCTAACTCGCTTAAACCAATGGACGAACCGAATATGTCCAACCTGAACCGTACTAGCTATATGGCAGTTATCAATGTCTTAACGACCATCAATTTGGCTGAAATTTTGCAAAGGTGATCTATACATTAGTACCTAAAAAATGAACGGTCAAGATGTGGATATGCGATCGAAATGTGATCCTAAACCCTAACCTCGCTCTGAAATTTCGAAGCGAGGCCTCGCTCTGGATATAATCTGAGTGTGTGTGTGTGTGTGTGTATATATATAGACATTTTTAGAATCATTAAGAAGAGACTAAGAGTGTTTCTATTTAGTTAATGAGTCAAGAATCATTAATCCTTAAGTTTATATATCTTCGAATTCTATATATATATATATATTTTTTTTAGAAACATTAGATATGAATTGAGTTTAAAGCAAAAGTTGAGAAGCCCTCTTGTGATAGCAAAGGACAGACCATTGAATTTCATAGATCCTTTTCCTAAGGATAAATAGGAGAGAAATTGCAGTTCTATATCATAATGTAAAGTATGTATAATGTAACACGAACATATAACCTTAAATTTGGCATCTAATATGTGATTCACCTTTTTTTTCTTTTTTTTCTTTTTAAAAGGGGAAGACGACAGTGTACTCTATTAAAATGAAACTAGTGAGTACATTGGTGAGCAACATATGTGCTCAAAATTGGTGGTACGTACATCACCACACCATACATCTTGAAAGTTTAAATGCAAAGCAACTTGGGCAAGCTTATGAGCTACCCCATTGGACTCACGACGTACATGTGAGAGTGTAGAACCGGGCAAGGAATACCTATTTTATAGTTTATATAGACATAAAACAAAAACCATAGTTGATTATTATCTCACAACAGGTTGGAAAATTTATGTTAACAATCGGAGAAATGTTGAGCTCTTTCAGGAGTGCCTTCCATTTCCCCATCATTTGTTATATCAACCTCAGTAACTGGATTCACCTCTGCAGGCTCTTGACCAGTAGAGGGTATCGTAGTGCTATTCTGTTGCTCTCCAATGAACTGAGAACTTGGATCTGCGCTGTCTGAACTGTCTCCCAATGGAATTTCCAGGCAGTTTTTAGTATGGCATTAACTGCATCTCCCACATTAGCGACTCTATCTCGTTGAGTGGTTTTAAATGTATGAGAACTAAAATCTTTTTCATTAAAAATTTCTAACATAGTTCGAAATTTTCCATGTGTAGAGGCTCCTGGATCAGTGTGAATCAAAACGTGCCCATGCTCGAAAAGAAGGAAGCTAGAAATATGATGAGGGCGAGTACTGAAGCCACCCCGGCAATGAGGAATAGGCCCCAAAAGGTTTCAAGGCCAAGCCTGTTGCTAGAAACCCCTGGGTTGGAGTTATCTTGACAACTGCCTTCTTTATTGAACCATTTGTTTTCAATGTTCAGTATAACCTCCCCTTCGGTCACGTTTAGGATTGCTTGCGAAACATCATGAAGAAGAGGAGAACCTTTTGGAAAGACCTGCAAGTCACCTTGGCAAACTAGTAAACAAACCAGACATATATCTACAGAGAGAGAGAGAGAGAGAGAGAGAGAGAGAGAGAGAGCTTACAAAGGCAAAGCCATCAGTTTTAAAAATTGGTCCAACCATAGTATATTTAGAACAATATTTTGCAAGAAAAAGCTTCATGTTGGGAGTTTCATCAATAGCAGCTGCAATACCACCATTTTCACTGCCTTTCGAAAGAAGAGCATCACATTCTTCAACAGATTTATATGCCTTAAGCTTGGACTCATCAAAGCCTATTTCTCTTAAGATATCATAAATATATGTATTGTTTTGGTAGCCAACAGTATCCCCATTCCTTAAGTAATGCTTTAGATCAGTAACAACAGGGTAAAGTTTTTGGACTGTTAATAGTGACGCAAGATTAGCCGTGTAACTTTGTGTCAATATTAGCATAACAAATACCCATATAATCATCACAAATCTAGCCAAGTTGCCAACTACTCTCTCCCCTGTAGAGTACAAGTGGAAAATCTTAGTTAGGAATTTTTAAACCTAATTTACTAAAATTTAAATAAATGGAGTTCTATAGTATATAGAATTGCAGATTGAAATGTCTTGATTAATCTGAAATTAGATAAGGGTATTGGACAATTACTGTGTGAAAAAACCATGGTCGAGAAAGAAAACCAGATGCTCGTGCCAACTTGATATGAGGGAGGGCCACGAAAATCTGCATTGATTCGATGTTCAAGAACCCAAACCACGAAGCCAATAAGGACAAAGAAACAAGAGGTTGTCAGCCAAAGATCCCATGTCAAAGGCTTTAAGAAAACCCACGCACTTTTTCTCCTGATGTCTTTGAGTGGCACAACCATCACAACACCAGATTCTGTGTATGGCATGGTAAAATCTACATACAATGATCTACTTCCTCTAATTGTTACATCTCCCACCACAGCATCAAACTTCTGTTAGTAATGAAATTAAGTATATTAGCATCTAAGCATGCATGAAAAATCAGAATGTATTATATGTTTTAATTTCCATATATAATTTATATGTATAAATGAGAAACACAATATTAGTTACTGTTTAAAACCACGAAAGAACAAGAATTTTACCCCAAGATATACTTGATAGCACAAATCATTGTAAGTGCCAGCCATTGTGCCATCAGGATTTGCAAAGGGAATCAACTCGTAAGAAAGAGCATAAGGTAATATGTCCACTGCAGCCTTAAAGACGTCAATACTGAACCCTGTGACATATGTTGTGTTAGTGCTTGGATCTTTTGTCACAGAAACGAACTCAGTGAAACCTTCCTCTACGGGAACTCCTATTCTCAACTTCTTGCCGTTTGCTGGGTTTACCCATCCTTTGGGAACAGAGATTGAATCTCCGGGCCATATAATTGGTCCAAGATCGCCTTTAGAAGTTGAACTTATGCTCGAGTTTACTGATGATGGTGAACCCAATTTTCTCATGATTCCATTTTTCAAGGTCCAAAATCCAACTGTTCTAGCTCCACGACCATTTATATTGACTATCTGAAAAATTGATGTTTGACGCTGCCCATCAACAAGGCTGAAATTTCCAGCTATGCCTTCAAATCTAGTAAGTGACAGTGCTTGGCAAAGTTTTGGACCATATTGAGAGACCTCAAAACTTTCAAGATCTGTTGATGAGTTGATGGAAGCATTGCTCCTTTGGAAACCAAAGCTTGTAGTCCTAACTTCTTCAATTGCCATGGCCAATGCACAGGCAGCATCATAAGCCCACAATGCAAAAATATTCAACTCGGCACCAATGATGGTTGGATTGTCTTTGCGGAATTGTTGTTTCCACTGGAGCTTGAATTCTTCAAACTCTACAGTTGCTGGAATGTAAGTTTGTACACCTAATACTCCTTGCATGGAATTTATGGCTGGAGAATTCAGAAACTTCAAACTATTAGGTATGCTGTTAGTTGTGAGCCAAACATAGCCTTCACTCATCATTCCAATCTCTTTTGCCTTGGCAAATAGCCTGGATGACAAATCAGTTGTCATGTGGACGATGAAGACCCTTGTTTGCATCGTCATTAGCTTGTAAAGCTCTTCGACTATTTGGCTATCTGTGGCTGATAGGGAAATGACGCTCCGGTATGGTACACGGGCATCAACCTCCTCCAAGGCATCAGTTAAATATGGTACGACTCCTTCCCCAAACTCATTGTCTACGTATATGAGCACCACTTGCCTCCATCCAAAACCTTTTACAACTGCACTAACTGCTTTTACTTGGGCCGAGTCATTTTGTGCAAACTGAAAAAAGTAGGAGCTTCGCAGTGAAGTAAGAGAAGGGCTTGTTGCAGAGAATGATATAATGGGCACCTCAGCTTGCTCCCCAAGTTTTATAACAAAGCTCTGTTCCATTGATGTCACTGGTCCTAGGATTGCTTGCACATGTGCATTCTCTATCAGATCTAGAGCTGTATCTCAATGAAAAAAGAGAATCATAATAAAAGTAAGATCAAATGATACAGATACGTCCACACAAGTAAAATTGAATCAGGATTGAAATCCAAAAGTGAGAGAACTACCTGCAGAAGCTGCACTGACAACATTTCGTTTGGACTCTCTAGTGTTCAAAACCAATCTAGTGTTATAGTAAGTATGAGAAGCATAGAAGTCTGAAAGGGCCATATTAATGCAGCTCAACAAAATCTTCCCCACCTGTGAATTAAGGTCATGAAGAATAACTCCTACATTCACCGGGATGGTTTGGTTTTGTGCCATGGCAGAGGAAAACCTTGATGACAAAACGAAGAAAAGGATAAAAAGAGAGTACATATAAAGGTTGGAAGTGTACTTTTTATTGATCATAATTGAATCTTTTGAAAGCTGGTTAGTGTGATATGAGGCTCTGTCCAGGATTAAGAGTCCAAAAGAAATTATTTATATGGAGGCGATGGTGGAAGAGTCTTAATGTCCCTGGTAAACAACCCACCAGATCCGCCACCGACGCAATATTCAAATAAGGAAAGAGCAAACACTAGTTAAATTCAGTGCATTCATAGTCATTCAATAAACAAATAAGCAGAGTGATCAGACCAAACTGGATGACTTTGTGGCAGTCAGGTCGATTATCAATGGGATATGATGGTGCAAAAGAGAGAGGCATATTTTGTCAATTTGTCGTAATGTCTTTTCTTTTTCTGCTTTCTTAGATATGCATGACTGTTTCTATTTTTCTATAAATTGTCTGAAGTTGTCAAGTATTCCATATCCCTCTACCAGTTTACTTTGACCAATTAAAATACCCATAAACCTCCGTTAATTTGTAGTCTAGGATCATCCTGTGACGAACAAGAGACGGCTGGAAGCCAAAAATTCCATGACAGCACATATCTTATTGCAAAACCCTGAAATACTGGATGCTAAGATACTAAAGTCTAATTGATATATATTTCAAAAGTCATAATCGCATAATTGTTTTGTTAATCTAATTTTCCTTACTGGGGGAAGTCTAAGGTGTGTTGATGTTTGTCATACATCAACTTTTTAATTAATATATATTAAATTAAATTAGTTGGTGAAACCTATTGTACAGGTCAACAGGTTATCCAATTACAATTTGACATGTGTACTTAAAAAAAAAAATTACCATACTAAGTACTCATTTATTCTTTTATACGTAAATCGTTCAAAAACTTGTAATGAATATCGTAAATATAGTAATTACTTTTATTACAACTATAATTATCATTAAATACGTCCAATGTGGTCTTTTGTTGTAAAATGGCTCATCAATGATATAATTTACAAAAGAAAGGACTCTAATTACAAAAAGAACAACTGGATTACAAGAATAAGGCCTTAAAAGTTTTAGGTCTAATATGATTATTTACCATATAAACAAATCATTTGTTGTAGCATTGGTAAGTGGATCGTTTTTTTTTTTAAATGGATCATATTTCATGTAATTATCATAAAAACAACCATAATTACCACTCTATACCTCAATTGTTGTAATCTATAGTAAAATGCATTGTCAAACGAGTAACTCTCTCATAGATGATGAGATTTACACAAGAAAAGTATTAATTACAAAATATAGAACTTTAATACACAATTAAAAACTCGCGCCTCATTTACAATATATACATAAAGTTTTACCACTTTGACAGCAATTCGTTGTCACATTAGTAAAATGGTTCTCAGACTTGTAATATAAAAAATTACCACAAATACGAGTTTGATTACTACTTCTACAACAATTCGTTGTCAAACTTGTAATATTGAAGAATTACCACAAATACAACCTTGGTTATTACTTTGGACCTCAATTGCCGTAAAATCTAGAAAAAACATTGTCCAATAAGTAAATAACTCCTAAAGGACAGTAATTACAAAATAGACAACCTTATTACACCATAAAGGACTCGCTGCAAATTTACTTAAATATATGAAGTTTTACTATTATAGCAACACATTCGTTGTTTTATTAGTAAAGTGGTTCTGAAAACTTGTAATAATAAAGTATTAAAAAGTGAATTAAGTTTTTTTTTTTTTTTTTCCGAACTGAGGATTGGGTTCTCTATTTCCCTTTCTCTTCCGGCGTCCTTCTTAGTTCTTCCTTCTTCCTTCTTCCTTCTTACTTCTTACTTCTTCCTTCTTGGTCCATAGTTAATCTTTGGCTCTCAGATTATTTGCTTCTTCTTTTTTTCTTCTTTTGTTGTCATTTTTCTTCGTTCTCTATCTTTTACTTCCTCTCTCCTCCAGTCGCTCTCACCCTCAAAAACCAGATCGAAAAACATACCAAACACCAAACAACCAAATCTGAATCGTACCTTCGCCATCCGTTTCGTCTTCCTTCTCTCTTAGCCTCTCACATCCTGCTTCATTTCCTATGAAACCAATCTTGGCCAAACCAATCTTAGCCTCTCACATCCTGCTCCAGTCGCTCTCACCCTCAAAAACCAGATCGAAAAACATACCAAACACCAAACAACCAAATCTGAATCGTACCTTCGCCATCCGTTTCGTCTTCCTTCTCTCTTAGCCTCTCACATCCTGCTTCCTTTCCTATGAAACCAATCTTGGCCCAAAATCCGTAATACCCAAATCAAAAAACCTGTCACCTCAGCCCCAAATACCTCCTCCAATCTCACTTGCTCTCTCGACTTCTTGCTTAGCAATCAGTTGCTTGTCACACTCGATTTCTGTACTTGCAATCGAAATCTTGTGGCTCGTTAGGTATTTCTTGCTTTTTGGTATATGTTTGCAGTCTATTTTCGGTAAATTGGAGTTGAGTTTGGTTAGTTCTTTGGTTTTTGAATGTGATTCTATTGCAGAAATTGAAAGGGGCTTCTGGGGCGGAAGAGGACTGCGCACATTGGGTCCAAGAAAGCTGAGAGAGGTAGTGATGGCTCTTCTATGGAAGGAAGAAGGTCTGGCCTTGTGCATGAGAGTTCTTCTTCACAGGTATATGCAATTTGTTTTAAAAAAATTCACCCTGTTTTGGTCTTTTTTTTATTATTTTTATTGGATTTATATATGAATTTGGAATTTGCATGAAAAGTTGTGTTCTTGTTAATTTGTTGGAGGAGGTGTTGAATGAAGGAGGGTCAACTTGGAGGGGGTTTGAGATACAAGATTATTGTAAATTACCCTTGTTTTATAGCAATACTGTTATCCTCTCTTAAACAAGATTATCTGAGATACAATAGGTATTTTGATTAATAATTGTATACCCAAACCATCTCAATTTTCTGACATGGTTTACCATGTGCCTCGTAGATTCGAGTTTCAGCTGTCCTGACAAATGGTGCATATCTTTTGAACGTCGATTGTGATCACTACTTCAATAACAGTAAAGCTGTTAAGGAAGCAATGTGTTTCATGATGGACCCAGATTATGGGAAGAAGACCTGCTATGTACAGTTCCCACAACGTTTCGATGGGATTGACATGCATGATCGATATGCCAATCGTAACATTGTCTTCTTTGATGTAGGTCCTACTTGTTTTTGTAATCATCATTCAGCAATGACAAATTTCATTCCACCGGAAAAATTACGTTGTTATTTCTTCTTATTTGCATATCAACTTGAAAGGGTTGGATGGCATCCGGGATCCAGTCTATGTGGGAACTGGTTGCTGTTTCAACAGGCAAGCACTATATGGGTATGATCCTGTTTTGACTGAGGAAGATTTGGAACCAAACATCATATTCAAGAGTTGTTGTGGTTCAAGAAAGAAGGGAAAGACCAGCAATAAGAAATATATTGACAAGAAGAGGGCTGCTCTTAGTTCTTTTAATTTGAGATTCCAGGGTAGACACTGAAGAGGACTTTTCTTTTTTCCTTGTTTTTTTATAAGTTCAAATAATTTCACACCGCTTTTCAGATAGCCCTTCATATAGCTGTTCATACCCTCACATCTCTGAGTGCTTCTCATACGGGCAAAAAAATGGCCACTAATAAATGCCTCTACCCATATTTGCCTCTTTTCATACATCATCTTAACCCAATCCTTATTATGGGGACCATGTGTGTTAACCATAGCATTCCAGCGTTTTTCAAAACCATCTGGAGTGACTTCATCCCACATACAACGTCTAAATTCAGAAAAGACATTGTTCTTACGCAGGTGCCTCCGGGCGTTCTTTGCTATGTGCCACGTACACAGACGATGAGGACAACCAGGGAGTACCACTTCAATAGCCCTTCGCATTGCTTCATCCCCATAAGTCAAAACAGCAACAGGCCTTTTGTTATTCATAGACGATATAAAGGTCTCCAAAACCCATGTGTAAGTCTCAATCGTTTCATCCATGAGTAATGCAAAACCAAAAACTGTGGTCGATAGATGATTGTTTGAACCAACAAACAACACTAACGGCTTCTCATAAGGATTGGTTTTGTAGGTACTATCAAACACCAAGACATCTCCAAAACAAGTATAATCCACCAGAGAATTAGAGTCTCTCCAAAACATATTCGCCAACCTGTTATCTTCATCTATGCTAAACTTGCAGTAGAAATGCGAGTCTGTGGAAACTTTGCCTCTCATATATGCAAGTGCAGCTTCTGCATCACCCTCAAGTAAAATTTCTCGGTGTCTTGAATCTAACTTGTTGTACAAGTCCTTCATAATAAACCCGACATTCTAAAAACCTCTTGATCTATCAACAATGTATTCATATGTATGACAAGGCTTAACAGACACTCTCTGCATAGATGTGGCCAGTGCTAAATGATGATCTTCAACTGATCTGTGTGATCGAAAAGGATGCGACTCATGTGCTTGTGCAAGCTGATGTGAGTGGTTCGTTATGAAATCTTCAACAATATAGGCATTAATATTCGAACGGTACCTTACTTTGAACAAGCATGGACAATTGAATCTTGTTTCTTTCTTTGGCTTGCGAAGTCTTTTCTTGTTACTCATGTACTCTTCTCTTCTTTTCCCTTGAGCAGAACAAACCAACCGCAATGAAGTGACTCTCCCTGTTATGCGTATACTTAATCTCTTGTAGTCGCTTCTAACATAAAAACCCATGGCCTTTGCATAAGCATTGTAAAATGACTCAGCTTCCTCCACAGTCTTAAACTCCTGCCCTTTAAGATCTTCTGTAGACAACTTATCATACCGAATTCCCTTATATTGCATTTCATTACAGTCACTTCCATTTACTGAACTTTGGGACACCAAACCAATATCAGATATTGAAGGTTCATACGATCCATCCATGCCTGCAACAATGAAAATATTACCCAAGTATTAACAAACCATAATCAATTGACATTATGTTTGGTCTAATTTCCTAGCCCAAACCATTCTCCTAGATTATGTTTGACAAGATAAAACTGAATTACTCCATTTTAAATCTTCAAAATGTGGTAGAGGCTAGCGTATACTAGGATTCAAATTTCTGGTAGGACCTAGTGTTCTTGGTAGCTGTATAATTTATTCCATCTCTCTTGTTAACCGAACATGTGATTGTGAAGATTGAAGTGGAAAACCTTAGACATGATGAGCTTGTGACCTCCAAACAAATGACATTATAGTTTAAAGTTGCTTATATTATCATGTCACTTCATTGTAAACCATATTAAAAAAATAAAACAAAACAATGGAGTAATTTGAAAAACGTTATGTTATTTTCATAACTACTTCATATATGGTGTGCTATTTTTCTTGGAGGGGTATAGAATGTCAAACTAATACTTTTTTTTTTGGTCAACCATGACAAACTAATCTGTGTTTCACTGTCTATGGATTATATAATTGACTCTACTTGGACATCTGGTATTGGCTTTTTGTTGTTATAACTAAGGGCCTGTATAGTTTGACAGTTACCTTGCATGTGTAATTATTGTGTAAAACTTTCAGCTGTAATATGGTAGCTAGGTGCTAATCCCATAATGGTAGAACCCTGTTTTACTTTAACGATTTCATTAGGCTAATACCAATAGCTTACTAAAAATGCAGTAAAGCAATCTATTGAACCAATAACAGTACAAAGAGTATGAGACAACTAAGTTGCTGAAGGATATGTTTTTGGCATTTGTAAAGCATCAAAGTCGACTTCACAGATGGTTACTTATAGTAGAGGAAAGATCTAGCATTTGATGCTCTGAAGAGGTGAATGCTTAAAGCTTAGTTTCTTCTACATGTTAGCGTAGGATCATACAAAGATATCATCTCTGGTAAAGGGTATGAAAATTATAAATGATATTGTCTGTGTGGACTCCATGAAAAGCCAACTGTAAGTCTGTAACAACTAAATGAGATTTCTGATTGTAGACTGAGCCTGGATACCTTTAGATATTTGTCTGTGTATTCAAATCAAAGGGTGTAGGTATGTGTAGCAACAACCATTTCCATCATACTATAGCGCACCCATTTTTTTCAAGATACTAGGTAGACTCCTTTTGTGGCAAGGTAAATTGAACTATGTCATATCAAAGCCTAATTCTGATGAAGGAATTCCTATGGTAGGGCAATAAAATGCAGCTAAAATTTCGAGCAATAGAGATAAAGTATCGGCATACCTGCACTTTGCTGAGGGTTAATTCCAACACCATCTGCAAAATAACAGCCAAGTGAGGAATGACAGAAATCTAATATCAAGAGATAGACCTTACAACGGTGATGCTCAAATGTCTATAAGTGACATAAACTTGCTTTTCTTGATTGTTACTCAGCCAGTTACAAGGAATTGGGGAAATTACATGCCAGGATATATAAAAGCAACAATATTTGACCACTCAAGGCATTGATAGCCTGGGAATAAAGACCTCTTGCCAAGAGTCGCCTCATGAATTCGAAACTGTTTTATCATTGTATATAAAGCTCTATCCTTTCTCATTCTCCCCACGATTCAATAATCCCGTTTTTAATTCCAGCCTAACATCACTTCCCTCCTCTGTACGTGGATTAAGTCCCTGCTCTCAATTAAAGACTACAACGTCCTAAATTCAGAGGATCTTATCCAATCATGAAAGTATCGCCGTCACTTCCCAGAAACCAATAGCCCTAATCTGATCAATAACCTCTCTAATGATTGAAGGATTCTACGTACCTGAGAATTGATAGAAACATCCAGTTGTAGTGGTCGTTCTTTCTCGCTTTGTACATGAACAAAGCGTCGTTCTTCCTCTTTTTCTCGTCTTCTCCTCTTTTTCAATTTAGGGTTTTTTTTTTTTAATTTCATTGTAGATATATAATTCAGAATTTTGAAAAAAAAAAAAAAAAAAAAAGGTTTATAAAGGCTACCTGGTAAGCAGGTCACCACTATTGAATATTTCTGACCATCAGATATATTCAACTTTTAATTAAATCTAACGGTCTAAAATATTCAAAAAACTTGATGTATGGCATTCGTCAACATATGCTAGAATCAACTGAGTACTTTATTATTAAGAGTCAAAACTAGGTTTTTCTCTCTAGCGTGAGAAAACTCCTAAGGCCGGCGGCGTCCGTGTACCTGCAGATCAGCCCTGTCCGGTAGCACCCGGACGTCTTCGCTGGCCTCTGGCCTCGCCGACGTACCGCGGTCTGCTGCCGGACGGGATTTTGATGATATTTGCCCGGGGCTTTCACGGGAGAGAGGTTTTCTGTTTTGTGGTTGCGGTATGCTGGTTTGGTGGAGTTTCTGGGCGTCGTCTCTGAATCACAGTGGATGTTGATGCTTCGTCGAGGGTTTCCAGGACCGGTGTCAGAGGTTTGGCTCATGGAGGCAATGATCTGGTGCGCTGCATCGTCGTTGGTTTGTAGTGGTGCGGGCCGGTTTGCTTAGGTCAAGGTGGCGTGGTACCATGGCAGCGTGGTGGTACGAGTCGTGGAGGCTGAGGCAGCATGGGATGTGGCGGTACGAGTCACGGCGCGGTGGCGGCGAGGTCGGGCGGCGGTGTCATCTCCTGATGTGAGGGCGTGATGACGTCTTGGGCTTGAATCATTCCAGTATTGATGGGCCATGGATTGGGCCTTGTCTCCTTGGGGCTGCCCTATTGGGCCTCTATTTAGGCTGGGGTTTTTTTTTAGCCCTAAGCCAACTCTAGGATAGTAATTTTATTACTTTCAATAAGTCTCTAATTTTTTAGGGAGTTACGCACTTTTGTGCCTCTAGCGAATCTTCCGGAGTAGTACCGATGGAAGATTTATGTTATTTCGATGTATTTAATGTCAAATGAGTGACCTAGTTTCAATGTACCACTATGGGTACTAACACATCTTCTTGTCTGTCTATAGATGCAGCGGAAGGGTATGTAAGGGCCATTTTGGCTTTCCCCTCTTTCAAAAAATATAATCAACTGAGTCAGACATTTTTTGCAATGCATCGATCTTAGTCAATAGTCACTTATTTCAAGAACCCACCTTTGACCATCTTCTTGGGGTTTAAAACAAGAGAACTTGATGATCAAAGTATAGATATTTTGAACCTAACAATAATTTAAGATCTACACGTTTCAAACTTTCAGCACCTCTATGTGACTAGAAACTTTACCATGTCAATGCTGAACTCACTGAAGCAGGTTGCCTGCAATGCTGCAAATGACTAGTTATCACCGTTTCGATATATGGAGACAGTACCGCCCGACCATATCCATTGACAGGTTACAGGTGCCCGTTAAAACTTTCCCTCTATTTTGTTTGCGTTAATCAAATGTTTGAAACTCATCTGATCAGGCCAAGAAACCTGCAAATCGGGCTCCATGCAAAATGTTTTCAATCAAGAAAGCTATAACAGAGTACGTAGCGGATGGATGAAGAATTATACACTTCTTAAATATCCACCGACAGTTCCTCACAGGAGATGACTTCTTAGTGGCATTTCAAAGAATATGAACTGAACGCCTCCATCCCCTCCTTCGTTCTTCCGTGCTTTTTTTATTCGAAACCCTAGGCAGATAAACTCATGGAGATTTTCCCAGAACTCTAATGTGCTGGTCTACAAAGTCCTACAGGCTAAATATTTCCCCCATACAGATTTTTTGGGAGCAAATAAGGGCAGAGATACGTCCTTTACATGGAGCTCGTTGATATGGGGGAGGGAACTGCTACTTCAGGGGCTGCGTAGGAGAATTGGAAATGGGGAGGAAACCAGTATCTATAGTGACCCATGGTTACCAAGACAAGCCAGCTTTAGGCCCTACTCTCCACCATGCATGGAAGCCAATCACCCTGTAAGTCTATTGATGACGGCGTCGGGATCCTGGAATGATGAGTTTATTAGAGCCAATTTTCTTGATGGTGATGTGGAGGCAATTCTTTCTATTCCTTTAGGAGGGAGGAATCATAGAGATAAGTGGATTTGGCATTACACTAGCAAGGGAGTTTATACAGTTGCTAGTGGTTATCAAGTGGCTGTAAATCTGGAGCAAATGAATACATCCGATGGCGAGGCATCCGACTCGGCAAATATGAAGACATATTGGAAGCGGTCATGGAATTTGAAGGTCCCTGAAAAAATTAAGGTATTTTTATGGAGATTTTTATGGAGAGCCTCGAAAAATATCATCCCCTGTTTCCATAATCTGTCGAAAAGACATGTCCCAGTTTCTCCTACATGCCCTCGTTGTGGTTTGAAAGAAGAGACTGCAATACATGCACTGTGGGCTTGTGATTATGCTAAACAGATTTGGAGTTTTTCTCCTTTATCTTCTCTGATTTCTACTTGGAGTGAAAGAAGTTTTATTGATTTGATGGAACATGTTAGCTGGGTGTTAACAAAGGAAGAAATGGATTTATTTGGGTTTATTGCATGGAGAATATGGCATGACAGAAACTTGGCATGAGAAAAGGAGTTTTAATGCTCAGCAATCCTATCATGCGGTGTGGACACGTTATGAGGAGTTTAGAAGAGTAGCAGTGTCCAATGGGAGGGGGGTGAAAGAGAAGCAGAAAACTTGGAGACCCCCATTAAGAGATAAGGTTAAACTCAATACTGACGGTGCTTTTGTTCCCGATAAAAGAGTGGGAGGCGCTGGTGTCGTTATTTGTAATGACAAAGGGGAAGTTGCGGTGGCTAGAACCATTCCTCTTTACTGTGTTACTACTCCTAGACATGCTGAGATCTTGGCGATCTATTGCGGGTTACAACTTGCATTGGAACTGCATTTTCTCCACATTGAACTAGAGTCTGATGCGCAGGTGCTGATGCATAAGATTTTAGAAGGTGGGGAAAGTTTAGAACCTGATGGACACCTTTTGGATGGGATCAGATTATTGTTGCGAGATTATTGTTGCGACGTTTCTCCTCTGTGGAATGTTCGTATACACCAAGAGATTGTAATAGGGTGGCACATGAGCTCTCCAAATATGCAGTGAAAAACCTGCAGACTTGTACCTAGACGGGAAACTACCCAACCTGGTTACTTGAACTTGTAGAGGCGGACTTGGTCGCCTAGTTTTTTGCTTATACTATTTGCTAATTGTCATCCTCATGTATCATGATACATCCAATAAATGGTTTTTTATTCTCAAACAAAAAAAAAATTTCTTTAAATATTGATTTAAGTTAGATATGCTTGAATTTAACAAAGGTCTAAACTATTTGAGGATAAACCAAAAACAAAAATGGTGTGAAACTTGAGGAAACTCAAGCTTACAACAACAACGAAGATCAAACTTAGCTTCTCCCTTAAGAAGCTAGTGGTCGTGTTTGGATCATTCTTCAACAGGCTGGTCAGGTCCTAAACTCCTAATAGCCTATAGAAGAATGATCCAAACATCTTATGTATGTTATTTATAATTTATAATTTATAATACATACATTATAAATCTGAAAATTAGTATAATAATAATAGTTTCGACTGGCCTAGATGATTACAAAAGTTTCAAATAGCACGCAATCATATTAAGAAAATAAGTTATTATCTAATGTACTCTGACTAAATTTTTATAGACTAAACTAGCAGATCAGCATAGCAAGTCTTAGGAAGACCAAAATAATACTTTGACTGAAACGGCAGTCCAGTGCTTAAGTTTGCAAATGAGCATCTAAAATAGAGTTCTCGAAGGCTGTTTAACAATGCAACGAAAAGAAAAACAGTTCTGTTCAATTAAGTATGGCTACAGTAACGATTCTGCTTTTATTTTATTTTTTTGTTTTGAACTTCTAATCTTGCAAAGATCTACACATGGTTAACAGTATAACTACCATCAACATTCCAAACAAAATAACAAAATATTCATCGTCCTTTTACAAATGGCACAAAACTTGGACGAGTTACACAGAACCAGCTATATCATTTGCCTGGGTATCTAATACCAATCCTGATGAGCTCAAATCTAACATTTGCACCTTATGATACGAGTTATAGATCATGAAAGGAATTCAAGAGAAAAGAGACCTACTCTTGTTTCGCTCCAATCGAGCTTCTCTCTGTTGAAACAAAAATTACAATCATAAGTAGCGATCAAGCAGGAAAATGCAAACAGATGATTCTACTATAAAACTGAAAATTTGTGTTCGTAAACCTACAAAACAATGTCCATCTACATGCCACAATTATTTATGGACCATTCATGCAATAACTAAGTCATCTTATTCAAAGATATGCGGAGCAGCTATTTTTTTACTACCCCTGGGAATTAACTGTCTACACAAAAAATGATTCAGGTGCAGGCACTCTTAAACAATAGACAACAGTAAAAACCCAATCATGTTTCTTGGTGGGAAGGACTTATATACCGGAACTTGCACATGATTATGTTCAATATATTAACATTCAAAGCCATAGCCAGTCTTTCATCACTTCCATAAAGGTATATTATGAAATACATACAGAGAAATTAAGAATCTAAAAGCAGCAATACCTCCTTTTTCTTGCATTCTTTATAAATATCAAAATGTTCTTGACATTTGCTCTTGTCTGAGTGATATTTTTCTAGACCTGCAAATTTTATGCCAAAAAAAAAAACATTTAATATTTAGCCAAAAAAAAAAACTCAAAAACTTTAGTGGAGATTAATTTTATGAGCGAGTAAACTACAAAGTAAAACTCAAGAATCAAGTCAGCAAAATTTTACTAGAATCGTAACCCCTTGTGTGTGTTTATGTGCATCATGTGTGCAGACACCAACTAAGATGTTCAGATAGACTGAGAGAGGAGCTTATTCTCTGCAACATAAACTCTCCAATATAACCATATTATAAAGAAGCTAAGTCATTATATTCCCTTGTTCAATGTCATGATCACTCTTGAGCAATATACAAGAAAAATTAAAAAGTAGCCAAGAAAAAGCAATAAACTAGATGGCAGTCAAAAAGTGCCATAGAACATATGACGGTGTAACTGACATGACATGTTTCACAGTTGGGAAACTCAAGGAAGAGAGATGTGAGTACAATTTGGTGATCATACATCTGTTGTAATCAAGTTGGTAAACATTAAATCACCTAAAGATATACTTGTCAGCTGCTGAAATTCATTTTATTGTGATGAATGTTAATGAAACTTTCTGAAAATATAAGCATTTCAAAACGAAAAGGAGGCTTAGGTTGTGGGACACATACTATATGTTTCGGCCAATTTCAGTAGGTATAATGTAACCAACTTCAATATGAGCTCCTATTTTCAACTCTTAGATAACCCACATTGAGAACAACCTTACCCAAATGCCAGACTGCTAGAGTGGGAGGGGATGCTGCAAGAATAACTTACTGAAAAACTTCTTCAACGTAACTATATCTTATATAACTCTATTGTCACCTAGTCTGCATTCTTAAATTCTCTAACTTAACAATTAATACAACTCCAAAGAGATTCTAACGACTATGGTGGTATATTGTGGGTTGCACTCTGAAGATTGTCTTAATAGTTTAATGCAGCAGCTATAAGTTGGTTGGAAAAAAAATATATCCTCTTTGGAAGCCTAAGACTAAGCCCAACCCTTTTTGGTCCAAAGTAAAGTCTCCATGGTAGTTTAAGGGTCTTGCCAGGTTAATTTACAGTTTTATGAAGAATAATTATGAGCCTAGTGGTTTTAAGAGAATATTTAAATCTTAGGGTGAGTACTCAAGGGTCTTGAGTGTGTCTTTCTGTCTATTTGATAAGTATTCAAGGGTCTTACTATTATTAAGTCTTTAATAGTCTTCTGGTGTTCTAGGAGTCTAAGGGTTGTGTTTGAAGCCTTTAAATATGGCTACCAATTGTAAACCCAATTCAAATCGGAATGAAGTAAAATTGAGTTTTATTGAAGGCTTGGTGCCTTGGTCTCTCTCCCTTAATCTCATTCTATTTCTCCCTTATACAGCTAATAACTCTCTGTTTTTTCTAAAATCATTCTGCTTTCTTAATCTCTCAACACTCCCAAACCCACTCTCACCAACTCTTGCTCTCTGCTGCATCATAGTTGACTATTGTAAATTAGCCAGCAAATATAGTTTCTGTTAACAGCCCCGGTCAGTTTCCGTCCTACGCCAACCTTTTCTCAACATTTAAGTAACAGCAATATCCACTACACAAAACATCTACAGTGTTAAACTTACAGCAGCATCACATACAAATAGAACTCATTGTAAAAGGCCTATTGCTTGTTAATTTATGAGGTAAATCCAACAAGCAAGAGTTAGCATGCATTTACTAATACATATAACATAACGGATCTCGTCTGCATAGAGCCTCATCACCTAAGTTAAATATAGCCAGTTCTACCGTATGCATACTTCATCAAAAAGTATACTTGCCGTCCATAAGTAACTTACAAATAACTTACAGCCATTATCACCAAGTAACCTAACCTAACTTTGCAAGTGATGCAATTACGGGCACACCCACAGATATGTCTTATCTCCACATAGAGTGATTGTCTAAGCCAAATGCTTCCACTTATGTTGTAGGCCACTATTCATTCCCTTGGACTCATCAAGAAAATACCAATGTGATAGCACCTGATAAGTAAAGAAGTGCCTAAGGCACACCTTGAACAACTGGGGTAAGTTCAACGAAACAGCCCAATGGTTTTTTTCTCCAGAGAGAAATGATAATTCTCTGAAACTAACCATGCGTATCTCTGTGCTCCCAAATTGACAAAGCCTCTATCATTCCCAGAGCTATGAACCCATCCACCTCTTAATCAAAATCTTTATCCAATTTTCCATCAATGCATACCATATTACTGCTAGGAAAACTTTTTCCGAACCATAAGCTACTAAATTTCTTAAACTCAACTCAAACAGAGAATACCCAATACAGATTAAAGCCTCAAGAGTTAACATAATCAACACTTGAATAGAGTCAATTTTCTGAAACCCAGAAAGGATCAGATGATTTAAAGCAAACCCAACAAGAACATTACAAAAAGATGCTTGCTTTTTCACTAGGAATCGAAAACCCATTGGATATAAGGCCAGGCAATAGTTAGCTAATTAGTAAGTAATGATGATAAACAAAAGAAAGAAAAGGGATATGAGTTCAAGTAGCCTTACATTTGAGAGAGGCAGTGTACTGCTGATAACATTGAGAATCAGATATTCTAGCAGCGCTTGGATATGGAGGTGTTGACGCACTCGATGACGCCATTGCTATTGCTCCTTCTTCAGTTCTTCTATCTACTCTCTACTCTCGGCGACTCGGTTCTCTTGATTTAAGATTAAATGCAATAAGGTAAGGGAGGCCCAAGCAAGCACGGAAATTCAGACCCAAAAAAAACTAGAGCAAGCTCGGAATGACGGAAACAATAAAAATGGGCACCTAAAAAATGAACCGCCCGCGGCCCGACCACGACACAAACCAAGATTCGAGGTCGTTAATTTTCATTTTGCACCACGACGTAAAAGAAGTGTTTCACATTCGACAACTCTTGATTTTTTTTTTTGGAGAATTGGATTGGACATTTATTAAGTTCAAGCGATAATACAAAGGAATATAAGTACACGCAATCTAACATGAAAGTCATGACATAAGCAGTTACCTAATAACTAGGCCGGCTACCTGCAACAATCACAAAAATGAACTTATAAACCAATCGGAAAAAGTGAAAAAATATCTTCACTTCTTCTCAAACCTATTCTAAAAGTGGCCTCATTAAAACCTTGTTCAGATAAAACCTATTAGGACAAAATTCTGAACCGAGGAAAGAGTGCCACCACACAAAAAGAGCTAAGACTAAAGTTGACCATTGTCATCTCGGATTGAGACATCATCTCTCACATGGCAAAAATGACTAGAGTCGCAAATAGCACCAACAGCTTGATGAAAACAGATCGAATGAAGCAACTGGAATGTGGGACATCTTCCGGTATCAACATGGACGTTGATCTGATCAATTAATTGGTGTATGATGAAAAGAAAATGCCTGAAACTGTCAATGTCAGCCACTTATGACCGTCGCATCATCGCAAAGATACTAATAAGGACCGACCAACTGGAATTGCACCGCTGGAAATAAGCTATAGATCAACTCCTTGGCAATGGACTATGATCAAAGCCCTCCGCTACCGTATCATCGTCCCAATTCCAACAAAGATTTGGTCGAGAAGCTATAATGAAAGACAAAAAAAAAAGTTAGTAGCAAATGAAAATAATAATAAATAAATAAATACCTGAATGTAGTGGTAGAGGTCTCCAGAAATTGACAGTCAATAGTGCAACAAAACCACCAAAGAGGCAACGAGCACAAACCTCCAACAAAATAACCTACAGATAGATTTAAAAAGACAAAGCCTAAATAAACAGAGTAGCGAACTAGTCAACTTCTACCCATGATTATGGGAGAAAACATAGACATACGACATCGAACACAATTGTCAACACCACGTAAAACATACACACACAACCAGAGCCGGCTTAGAGCAGGTGCAACATGGGCAACTGAACAGGGCCCCCAAATTTTGGGGTCCTATTTCAAGTTCTAAGTAGGTTTAACATATGTAGAAAAGGGCCTTCTGAAGGCATTGTTCAGGTGGCACTGAACTTTTCTTTTACCTCCTCTGTAGGAGTTCGATTCCCCCTATTGCATGTCTTTTGCTCTTTTTTTTTCCTTCTCCCGTTACCTTCCTCTACTTTCTTGGTTTTATTTTTTGGTGGATACTGCAGGGCCCATACTGTATTTATCTTTGATCCTTCGAATTCTTTCAAATTTTTATGTTATCTGGATAGTACCTTACTTATTTTCTTTAATAATTCAATTGTAATGTTGCTTCTTTTAATGAAATTTTTGTAACAAGCTTTAGTCCCCTCCCTCTGAATTTTTCTTTACAAGAAGTGAAAAGGTAATATAAGACTAAGATAAAAGATTTTTTAATCTAAAAATAATTTGTATAATATTTTCTCTATATAAAAAAAAATTTCAACAGTACTAGCCTTCCTGCACGCGCGTGCGTATTGTCCTTCCTTTCTTGCTACGCATGTTTGAAATGTTACTCATGAGTGCAGTATAATTTTTGTGTTGCATATCACCTAACTCTAACCCCATACAAATATTATAAAATATTGTATATGTCTTGCGCAATCCATTAGTAAAAAATATAAAACTCTGTACAAAAACATATACATAGATTAAGAGTATTGGAATTGCTTAACTACCACAAAAATAAAAATATATTTAATGGAAAAGAAACAAAGCTTAAGAGTACATACTCTGTATGCTTCTTTTTGTTCCACTCTTTCAAAATAAGTTTACTGAGATAAATCTTTTATTGATTGTTTTCATGCACCAACCACATGAAAATATGGAAACACATCTCCTAAAGCTTCTGTCTCAACCATTCCTACAAATAGAAAAAATTACACAAAGTTACAGATTGTAATATAAAAAAATTCAATTAAATATGTATGTTTATAATCAATTAAAATGTTGATGTACCTATGAAGAAGATCGATCATTTGTGTTTGAATGAAGCAAAACTTCTTTAAATACTACATTCTTCGTATTGACTATCTTATTCTCATATAAAAATAATTTCTTTATTAATATTTATATTATGTGAGGGCATATATGGTACTTCAAAAATTTAACAATTTCCTCAAGAATTTGCTTAATTATATAAGATATTCATACACGACTGCAAAATTATTAATTTCGCACAGAGCCTCCAAAATTTTTGAGACGGCTCTGCACATAACAAACAAAATTGTCTACTTAAACTACTCCTATGAAGACATGGAGGGAAGGGGAGGGGGAGAGAAAGAGAGATATATGCAAATAGAAAATGTGGTTGCAGTCAGACGGACTTTTTTTCTGAAAGGAACGTGGGCTAGGATTGGTGCGAGCGGTGACTCTCTCTTGGATTGTGATGGCGGCGTATCTGGGTAATACTTCAAAAGGTCAGAGGTTGGCAGGTGTGGTTGTGATTTTATACCAACAATCGGGGATCACTACAGTTTAACTAGATTCCCCGACTAGGGCTGCCTCGCAGTGTGACCGAAGTCTGATCTTGGGGCAATAATAAGTTCAGGCGATGGATTATTGGTGGTCCTCTGACCCCTCTTGTTTTTAAACACCTTTTTCAACAAGACAATTTCAACTGGTAAGCTAACTTGACACAATTTGGCCAATAACACCCTACAATTGATAGCTTGAAGTATCAAAGGAATGGTATGCATCCTCGCAATTTGACACAGTAAGATTTCTTGCCCTAATTTTTTTTATTTTATTATTATTGATTTTTGTGAGTCGAACTCATGACTAAGTGAGACTTATGCCACTAAACCAAATAGTATTGCTTGCCCTAATTTTTTTTGATGGCTTATTTTTAAAGATTTATCCTATTCATAATTTTTTTTTTTAACCCTACGGACTGTTACACTTAGGGCTGTTAATGGGTCGTGTCATGCCAGGCTCATACAGGTTAAAGTATTTGTCGTGTCACAGGAGACAAACTCAAACTCAACCTATTTAATAATCGTGTCAAAAAATTTTCTGCGCGATTTTGTGAAGGAGGTCACTGCGTTGTTTGATCAGGAAACATGGACAGCGGTTGGAGGTTGGGGATGGGGTGGCAAGCTCGGGTCATCCTTCTGCTGCTGGGCCTGGAGCTGAGCCCAATCTCTTGGGGCTGCTTGTTTGGCTTTAAATTGGGCTAGGGTGTTTTGCCCTAGGCCCATTCCTATGTTTTTTAGTTTATCTAATTATAATAATTCCTTGTATTAGGAAGCTATGCATTTATATGCACTCTATGTACCTCTAGCCCCTCTGGAGTAGTACCAAAGGAGGGTTCTCGCTCTGTCTATGTATTTAATTGGTCTAATGACGTAGGTCTATAGCTATGTACCACTGTGGGTACTACCACTATCTTCTTGTTTATGGCGGAAGGGTATGTAATCGTCTGTTCTGGATTTTGTTGCAATATATTAGCACCCGATTTGGGTTTGATTCCCAAAAAAAAAAGACTCATTTATGGGTTAGACACATTAACTAAAAAAAAAATGCACAAATTAACTAAATTTACTAAAACTCCAGAAGACGAATATTCATGAATAATTAAATTCAAAGGCTAAATATTGTTTAGTGATAAGCTCATAAATGAACATGATTTTGTGTTGATTTCTTCATGTTTTCTTAGCTAGTTTTCTATCTATTTGAGTCATTTACTTTATTTTTATGTTTTGTAGGTGTTATGGAGCAAAGTAGAAGAAAGGAAGCTAAATCAGTAAATCTGCCTGTGCAAATCAGTCAACTTCGACATGAAACTGAGAGAAGCTCAGAACGAACTAGACAGTGAACTTTATATGCTTGGAAAGCCTTGGATGTCTAGTTTCCAGAACTTTTAACGGTTCATTCATATCATTTTTCTACAAGAAGTTATGGCCGATTTAGTACAGCAAGGTCGGGCAGTCCGAGAATCTGACACTTTAACGGAAATCCACGATTTGAGGCCCAAATTCCTTTTAGAAGCCCACCGACAAGTATTAACTGAATATCTCTGTTTATTAGAGATATATGACATATTTTTTATGGGTGAAAATTATTAGAAATCTTAGAGGAGAAGCTACTTGAATCCTAAAAGGAAAAGAAGTGAAAATCTCTTGAGGTAAGCAAAAAAAAAAAGAGAAGGGACGTCTAGGGAGAGACGTACGTTCTGCCGCACAAGAAAAAGGAGAGAACGACATCTTCTGCCATCATCTAGCCGTGATCTCACCTTCTTTCATCTCTATTTTTCTTTTCGATTCTCTTGATGTATGCATTCAGTGAATTCATGACTATGTCTAGCTAAATACTTTTGTAGCTAGGGGCGATTTCAAAGCCCCAAACATGTTCAATTCATATTGATGACAATTCAGTTTTTGGTTTTCTATATTATCAATTGAGTGTTTGTTTCACCGTGTCTACAAGATGAATCTTTGCTTGTTTGTTTAGGTGCGCAACTAAATGAATAGGTTAGGGTTCTAATGCTAGAAGTAACACTAGATTCGTATATGTCGTGTGTTGATTCCAATTGAGTAGCAAAATGTTTTCTTGAATTACATGTGACTCAAACCCTAGGTTTAGCAAGACTACCAATGTACTTGTGACCCTAGATTTATCCAAACCCTTTTTTTGCTTAATGATTTTGATATGTTAAACTTAGCGAGCTTGTGTCTAGGTTGCATAATCGGAAATAGATTAAGTGGTGAGCTTGTATTCACTTAACGAGGAACTAAGAAAGGGTAATGGGTTAATTCGAGCTTGTGAGTTAACTTCGGGTAAATTCAATTGAGAATTAAGATTCCATAACTGAGATTTGATATGATTGAGTGTGTTTGGTGGTGGAGAATGAGTCCTTAGCTTTGTTTCTGTCAATAGTTTAAAGCTATAAAATAGTTGGGGGTTTGATTTGCATATCTTTGGGGGTGGGTTCGAGTCTCCCCAATAGTAAAATTGAGAGTTTATTTTTTATTTTTCCATATCTGGTTGGTCAGGGTTATTTTTGGTATTTGACTTCCATGTGAGTCCCACTTTTGCTGAGTTGGAATGTCACGTCAGCAGTTAACGGTTGAAATTGACGAAATCCTGACGGAGGGCCTATTGGATGAGAATATGATATCACAGGAGTGTTTTTGATGAAATTGAAAGTTGAGAGACTGAATTGATGTTGAACCGATACCACAAGGTACTAAATAGTATTTAGCCCTAAATTCAATAATGATGAAGGAAAATATTTCAAGTTGTCCAATCCAAATATTAAATACTCCCAACATCCAAAATTTCAAGAATAAATATAGCATAATCTATAATTAACAGGTTATATGGGTTCACTTTGTGTTGCCAAGTTGACTCGCGGCCAACCCGTTTATTAAATGGGTTCTGGCGAGTTGACTCGCGGCCGACCTGTTTTTTAATTGTGTGGGTTCAAGCCATTTTATTTTTGTGCAGATTTCGAGTCGTGTTATCGGGTCGTATCAGAATTGTCAGCCCTAATTACACCATTACATTGGCTTAAACTTTAGTGTTAGATTTGAATTTACATATTTACACTTTTTTTTTTGTAAGAAAAATGGTGGTCGGGTGGGACTACCATTCCGGGGCCGAGAGCAACATGGGTAAGACCCCTCCCCATAGAGTGTTTTTCACATGCGTATGATCGAACCAGTGACCTCCTTACTACCAGAAGTATCACTGTACGTTGGCCCAACATGCAGGACCAGCTTGCTACCACTGGACCAAACCCCACGGGTGAATTTACATATTTACACTTTAGTCTTCCCTAGTTTTTCACCTACCTATGGGGAATTATTGTTCCTAGGCTTAATGGGCCCCTCTTTTGCTGGGCCAAAAATGAAGTTGCTTGCATTCGGTTCTGTAAAGTGTTTATTTTGTGGACTATATTGGGAATCACAAACTTAAATTGAGATTTATTTATTTTAATTTTTATCAATAGAAAACTTTACTTGAGATTTGAGTTGTATGCTGTTAAAGGTTCTTATTGTTCGCTTTGTATGAGCTATCCCGGTAATGTATTATGTGAGTATAGTTATAATTAGTTGTTTTTGTCACACTTGTGTAGATGGTTATGTGTATTGTCTGAGTTTGTCTCAATAACTATGAAGAACAATATTGAGTCATTGTGAGCCATAGTGACTCAATCTTGTTCTTTATAAATATTTATCAATGGCTCATGAGCAAGATAAATTGTTATATGTGCTATCGATTCATGGTGAATTACCATGTTGTTCGAAATGTCTTGATTCACGGAAAGGAAAGTAATTCCTTTGTCTTTCCCGTGGGAAGGGAAATGAAACTTCCCAATAACTTTCCATTCCAATGTTTGATAACGTAAGGAAAGTTATCAGGAAAGTTGTTAAAAAGTTTGTAAATAATGTAATAAAATAATATGTTGTAAGTAATAAATGCAAAGAAAGAAGGAGGGAAAGTGATTCATTTGGGGTTTGGAATGAACCACTTTCCCCCTTATTTTTCCTTCTTTCAGGAAATGATTTCCTTTTCTTTTGCATCCCAAACACAAGAAAGGAACAAGTTTCATTTCTTGATGCTAACTTTCCGCGAACTAAACGTGGCCTAACGTTTAACAATAATGTTCGAGATGGATGTTGAACACATCTAGAATGGTAAGATGAATATCAAACCATACCAAAACCAAATTGAATGACTAGATAGAAATGCATTTAACGTGTTGAAACAGCACTATACTATAGAAGCATCCTCAGTGATTTACCAAATCCTATCATTCATTCGTGTAGTCTGTGGTGTGTACATAATTCCGTATTTTGATTAACCATACGCTCTTCATTAAACCCCTACAGTAAGACAACACTCTTCATGAACGGTTAAAAAGGGAAAAGCATAGGTCAAGTAGCCGGCAATTTCAGTGTTTCACCATTTCTGTGTTTAATTAAGAATATGTTTTTATTTCCAATGTGGGACTTCTACCTTCTTTTTTCTGTATGACAGCTCAAATTAAAGTGATCTCAATAATCATCGCAATCTTTTCCTTCCCCTCTCAAAAGAGCTCGAAGAAATTTTTTTTTTTTTTTTTTGCCCCACTTTCTCTTTTCTCCAACCACCTCCTCATAATTAGTGAGAGGGAAACACCGGGACTTTTCTGAAATGGGTTCTTGATTTTCTCCAACAGAAACCATTTGAGAGTGACACAGAAAAGAAAGAAATCGTATGGCAACTACCAATACTACAGCAAAAGAAGCATCTTCATCGACATCAAAGTTCATAAAATGTGTGACAGTTGGAGATGGTGCTGTTGGAAAGACTTGCCTTCTCATCTCTTACACTAGCAACACTTTTCCTACTGTATAAAGTTTCTCACCTTCAACTCCCATATAAATCCCAGTCCTGTCATTTCTGTTAATGGCACTGTGTTTCTTTCCTTCATGTCTTTTCCCTTATTGTTGTTTTCTTCATAGTTTTAATTTCAGAAGGATATCTGTTCTTTCTGTTTTCATGAACTTTTTCTTCTTCTTGACAGGATTATGTTCCAACTGTATTTGACAACTTCAGTGCTAATGTTTTGGTTGATGGGCAGACTGTGAATCTGGGTCTCTGGGATACTGCTGGTACTATTTCTCTCTGTCTCTCTTAGGATTTTGATGCTTAAGGAGGTTAAGTACTTTCTCATAGCCAATCGTAGAAGTCGATAATCCCAAGTTTCGATATTAGTCTAAGAATAATTAAAACTGTTATTGATTAATGCTATTCCATAAATTTTCCAACTCCTTCACAATGATATTTTGATGTTTCAAACATGTCAAAGCTTGAGTAATGTGAGAAAAAATGGGAGTGAACACCACACTTGCATGAGATCCTGAAAAGGCCCAAACTAGGAAAAACAGAGTGAAATTTTTATCATATATTGGAAAAAATAAATGCATTTCAATGGTAGCTCATCCATGTGTAACAACCATCAAAGACAACCTCAATGAACTTTCTCTTTTGCTTTGGAGAAAAAAAAAATCACCTTTGGAAAAAAATAGTACCTTTCTGAACTAATTAACTCTAGCATATATGGATACAATGCATACATGATAATATTGTTTGAAGTGGTTATAAAGCACTTCTCCAATCAATGAGTGCTTGATACTGTTAATTAGTATTTAAAGAACCTATATCATGCAGGTCAAGAAGACTATAACAGGTTGAGGCCTCTTAGTTACAGAGGAGCTGATATTTTTCTTCTTGCCTTTTCTCTCATAAGTAGGCCTAGCTATGAGAACATATCAAAGAAAGTAAGCTCCTTTTTCTCTACCAAGATTCTACCCTAAACTGAAAATTCACTTTTTCAATTTGTACATGCACCAAATGTATAATACTAATCAGATTCTATGTGTTCTCTCTTCTCTTTTGACCTGTTGCATGTTATGTTGGAGAAGTGGGTTCCAGAGCTTAGACATTATGCCCCATCAGTGCCCATTATTCTCGTGGGAACTAAACTAGGTATCCATTCTTTCCACTACCAAAACCAATTCAAATTGGATTTGACAGATATGCCTTTCTTTTCCCTTAAGTTTCACTCTATGCTCTAAATAATTGAGTTGATTAAAAGAAAGGCTAAAAGTGAAGAATGCAAAACATTTCGTTTTATGTCTCAATTTGTTCCTCAAGCATTTTTAATATTAAACTATGTATACCCAGGGGATGTGCTGCTCTGCTAACTTGTATACTAATTAAATAAATACTGATGTGCACTGTGGAACAAGGGATTGGACAAAGAATCATCAACTCATACTAATGAGTTACCATACATATGCTTTTTTTCTTTGTTGAGATGACACATGTTTCATTCTATTCATAATATTTCATATATATGCTTCAACAAAATACACAGATCTGAGAGAACACAGACAGTTCGTAATGGATTACCCTGGGGCATGTACCATCTCAACAGAACAGGTAGATTTCTCCCCCACAAATACTGATTGGTCCTTGTTAATATTTCTGGTTGCTATTAAGAAGGCAAATGAACAAAAGGAAAAGTAGTAGAGAACAAACTATCATTGAATATTAATCTTGTTTAATCTCTTTTTATATGTTAGGGTGAAGATCTAAAAAAGAGAATAGGGGCTGTGGCATATATAGAGTGCAGCTCGAAGACACAGCAGGTATATATCTCACATTGTGCATATGTGCTCAAGAAATACACAAAAGAGTCATCCATTATTCGGAACAAGAAAAGGGCAAGTGAAAAAAGTCATCATCAACACTTGGTCTAGCTACTTGACCTGTCTTCAGTTTAACACTTCATTGCAAACATAACATTCATTAAACATTCAGAAACAGTTAGAACATATGTGGGATGCAATTCGTATGTGCTGAAAATATATATGTCACTAAAATTGCAGAACGTGAAGGCTATTTTCGATGCAGCTATTAAGTTGGCTCTCTATCCTTCAAAGTCCAAGAAGCAAAAGAGAAAACTGATGCCCTGCAATGTTGTTTAACCTAGTATATATTTCTCTGTTCATTCTTTTCTTCCCCATTTCTTTGTGGATTGTACTTCTATTCTTTTCTAGGAGAAAGTTTGCAACATGCATTAATTGTGTTTTTACTTGTAATGCTATCAATAACCATCATGTACGTACGCTAGACCATTTCAGAAACTGTATATGCTCCATTGTGCGCACGTTATTGAGTTTCTTTTTTAGTTACCATTTCCTTGGTCGAAATTTATGCCATCTTAGATTTCAACATTCGCACAAGCCTTTTTACCTTCTATTTCAACTGTGCGCACGTCATTGGCCAATTAAAGATACTCAATTCATCAGTACATTGGTTGCTACTTGGTGCCCAAATCATGTGGCATACTATATCAAAATGTTTCATTACATGATGTGCCTATGCCACATGAGCTGGGATGGAAAAAGATGGTTCACTTGGTATCATTCATAAGAAAAATACCACTGCAATACCATGACACTTCATTTATAATTGTTGCTGTTGATCCAGGTAGGAATTGGCAAACAACAGAGGAAAAGGACTAACGAACGTACCATGTTCCAATTGAATCTGAACAAAATCACCGAACTGCGGGCCTCGCCTCTCAGTACATCCTTTCGTGAGAGCATTCGAGACCATCCTACTTGTTAACTGCCCTAGAGAATTAAAGCGTTCGGCTAAATTATATATGACCATCTTCTCTAACTGTCTTGCATGATAAAGCCATATAGCTTGCAAATATGATTCCGTTAGAACCACTGGAGAGCTCTATGGTTCCCTCCTTCAGCTGATGGATATGTGAAAGGTTTTGAAATTTCCAGTATTGCAAGTGAAACGCAGATGACTAAGAAGGCAATAAGCAAACCAAAAGAATATTATTAGTCACAATTAAAAACAAAAGGGAGAAAAATGACAACTTCATCACTTCTTTAAAATGAACAATATGTACATGATCACATGCCAAAGTGTTCAATCCAAGGTGGATAGAGGTGAACATAGATAATTAAACTTACATTAGATTCATAGCGTGGTGTTGGTGCGGAAAAATTAGGTAAAAATTCTCCTCATTTACTTTTTTATTAGAGTAAGAGTGAAAACGTTGTAGTCAATGTCTTCACGCCCTCCGCATTCAGATCAATATAGGCAAGTCAAACCAGCCGGAAGAAGAAGAAGAAGAAGAAGGAGTACTTGCAAAAGATACTATAAAGCCTGAAGTTAGTGAGTGTTTGAATTGTAGTAGTTGTAGTAGTTGTAGATGGGATTGAATATTACTTACCTCGAATGTTCATCTCAGCAAGTATTAATATGTGAGCTTGAGTGGATATCTTAAGTACTAGTACGTGTAATGGTGTGCAAAGTCTGCAAGTCATGTGTTAGTAGATTCATTACACCACTTTCACTCCCCCACATTGTCTTGATCAAGACAATGTGGGGGAGTGCTTCCCGCTTGCTACGGATTCGGCCGAACTAACTAATTCCGCTGACTGGTTCTGCTTTATCTTTATCTAGATCCACCTCATCTAAATTCACTTTGAAGGAATTTCACCTCATGACTTGGACAAGCCTCGAGGGGATTGTCCCTCACTTGGATATACTTCAAAGCATACTGACACAGAAGCAAAACCCGAAAATCGATGTGAATGTTATTCTATATATGAAATCAATATAAGAATAAAAAATCAATGAAGAAGGTACTTTTGGAGAATTGGGTTTAGATGTGGGAGCATAAAGAAATGAAATGAAATGAATTTTGGTAGAATTGAAGGTTGAAGGTATTGATGGAAGAGCACAGAAGGCAATGAGATTGAAACTGGTTTTTTGGGATGACAGCGAGAGAATGTGCAGGTATATAACAGTGTTTGAGTTTGGTGATGAGGTGTAATCCCATTTAAATAAATAATACCACATGTCAATATTTTATTAACTCGTCAAACCATGTCAACTCAGCATGTTGACATATCTTGACCGTAGGTTCCGTAGCACAGAAAAATTTCTCGCCAAGATATACACATCCCTTATATTTTTTTTTGTCTCATATTTTCATCAAACTTCCATCTATGCCTCTCTTCATTAAAAAAATAAATGAGAAAAAAAATTTTAAAAAATTAGGTTGGCTATGTATCACAATTTTTTATTTAAGACAAAATACTGTTTACTCCCTATACTCTCGACGTTTCAGTCCCTGACGTTTCAATTTCACCTAAAAAGTCCCTGAATTTTCCAATTTCATCTAAAAAGTCCATGCCGTCAATTTTCAGTTAAAAAATCTGTTATCTTGCTGACGTGACACTATTTCAACAGTAAAATGACTATTTTACCCTTATTGACCCAAAAAAAAACATTTTACTCTCTTTTTTTCTTTTTTTAACTCTTTTTTCTCTATTTTTTTAATTTGTTCTTTTTTATTCCTACTTTTTTTTAAACTCTTTTTTCTCTATTTTTTTAATTTGTTCTTTTTTTTTCCTACTCTTTTTTTTTTAACTCTCTTTTCTCTTTTTATTTATTTATGTGTTCTCTTTTTTTTCTAACCCTCTTTTCTTTTTCTTTTTTTCCTACTCTTTTTTCTTTAACTCTTTTTTCTCTTTAAAAAAAAAAAAAAAACTTTTTTCCTCTTTTTTTATTTGTTCTCTCTCTTTTGTTTTTTTATTTATTTATTTCTCTTTTCTGTTTACCTCTTCTTCCTCTTCCTCCTCTCTGCTCTTCGGCCTTCTTTTCCTCCTCCCTGATCACAGCTCCAGTTTTCGGCGAGCATCACCACCTCTCCTAATCACCGTTGGCGTGCCCGCCGCTCCAAGCAAGTGCTGGCCATTCCACCATCCATCCATCATCCCCGCCATGCCAACAAGCATCACCACCTCTCCTAATCACCCCTCTCCATACAGCGGTTCCAAACCAAATCGGAGCACACCCAAATCAAATCAATTCACGCTCCACCTCCCTTTCTTTGGTGCCAAAACTGTTCAAACATTTCTCTCTAAAGTTACGATCAGAAACAGCCAAATAGACCAAAACATGGAAACTCGCAGGAAAACTCAAATATCTTATCCTCTTCGAATCTCTATTGGCTCATCATCTCAGCAAACCAACACCAAAGAAACGTTATTGACGTTGAGAGAAAGCTTCTAATATAGCTCTGACACCACGAAGGGGCCGGAATCTGAAGGGAAGAGAACCCGACCATTCTGGCTTCCAGGCGTGGCCGAAAACTGGAGCTACGATCAGGGAGGAGGAAAATAAGGCCGAAGAGCATAGAGGAGGAAGAGGAAGAAGAGGTAAACAGAAAAGAGAAAGAAATATATTTAAAAGAGAGAGAGAGAGAGAGAGAGAGAGAGAGAACAAATAAAAAAATAAAAAGAGAAAAGAGTGTTAAAAAAAAAAAAAAGAGAACAAATAAATAAAAAAACAGAAAAGGGAGTTTTTTAAAAAAAAAAGAAAAGAAAGAAAAGAGAGTTAAAAAAAGAGAGAAAAAAGAGTAGGAAAAAAAAAAGAACAAATTAAAAAAATAGAGAAAAAAGAGTTAAAAAAAAAAAGTAGGAATAAAAAAGAAAAAATTAAAAAAATAGAGAAAAAAGAAAAAAAGAGAAAAGAGAGTAAATTTTTTTTTTTTGGGTTAGTAAGGGTAAAATAGTCATTTTACTGTTGAAATAGTGCCACGTCAGCAAGATAACAGACTTTTTAACGGAAAATTGACGGCAGGGACTTTTTAGGTGAAATTGGAAAGTTCAGGGACTTTTTAGGTGAAATTGAAACGTCAGGGACTGAAACGTCGAGACCCTATAAGTATAGAGAGTAAACGGTATTTTGTCCTTTTATTTAATACATTCTTTTACTATAATTTTTTGATTTATTGTAGAAATAATTACTAATTAATTCCGGCCATGTTAATATGGTCATTATTAATTATATTTCTTCTTTCTCACATCAATAAGGTTGGTACATCACTAGAAGATTGAATAACTTAATTTTCTTACCTTTGTTATTCTTCAAGTTGAAAAACCTCATGCCTCTAAGATTTTTAAAGTTCAATACATGTCAATATCTTCATGATCCATATAGTCATGGTCAATACTAACATCCTTAAAGAATGAGCCGTAGTGGTTGCTTTGCTAACGAAGTGATTGATGGTGATGTATTCACGTATCCAAAATATATTTGATGGTTTTATAACTTCTTTCAATAAGTTTCAACTAATTTGGCTGCTTGCTAATTCTTCATATGGTCTACAATTATTTCATCTACCATTAACGTTCACATATGATCTTGAAGAGATGTCAATTATATCACGCTTGACTGGATCAATTATTATTTCAAAAAGATGGAAAAAGACTTTAATTGATTCAAACAAGAGGAAATGTTTTACTTGCTTAAAATAATTTATTTTGTGCGTGTTGTGTGTGTGTGTGTGGGGGGGGGTTGAAGGCAAGCATGCATGGTACTTCTTGCATGTGTCTCTAAGGGACAACAAAATAAATGTTCTGGAAGAAACGAAGAGCGTTGGAGATGAGGTCAGGAAATGGGCAAAAAGTTTTTGTTATTCTGTTTTCACTCCTAACTCACATTTAGTGCCTCTCTACATACTTGAAAAATGTCTAATTGTATGGTATGTATCTTGTTCTTGGTCTACCTTCTTCATCTTTTTAGTTATATTGTCATACTAATTTCATGACAGCTTTTCACTCTCAACTATTACATTTCTAAATTACCTACTAAATAGTTATATGTAAGTGAGGCTTGAAGGAAAAGCTAAAAATTAGTCATATCTTCTACGATCATAGGTATAATATAGTAGAAAACCTAACAAAAATGTATGATACCCAAAAAAAAAAAAAATTATTCTAGTAAAGAGGTGTCATACAAAAAGAAACAAAAAAATAAACCTCTGTTTAAAGAAAACCAAAATTGGGAGAGAATTGAGTTGTACTTTCATTGATAATAGGGGCTTCTTTATATAGAGAATTACACTACTAGAATTATAGCCCCAGACATCGGCCAAAAACCGATGAGAAACAAAAACCCGACCGATGTCTTTGTGGGTGATGAGAAAGATCCGGAAAATCCAGACATCGGTTTTTAGGCGATGTCTAGTATTCGATTAGACATTGGTTCCTCATTATAAATCGATGTAAATAGGTTTAAATGATAACAAACTTGCATGTTTTACTATTGTTAAACCCATATTTTATTGTATTTAATGCTTAAAGAAATATAGATTATACAACACAAGTTTGTGTTTTAACATTGTTATTGATTTAAGAACCGATGACTGATACTGTTACAGACATCGGTTCCCATAAACATTTCTTGTTCTTCATGATTTTGAAGCATAATTTGCCACATATACTGCGATTTTAGATTCAATATACAAAGTCTAGTATTGTATGAACCGATATATTTACTTATATTAACATCAGTGTGTAAGGAAAAAACGTTGTCTAGTACTCAGTAATATATCGTTTTTGACAAAAAAATCGATGTCTGTATATTTTAGTTACATCGATTTTCATTTTGGAACTGATGTCTAGTACTCAGTAATATATCGTTTTTTGCCAAAAAAATCGATGTCTGTATATTTTAGTAACATTGATTTTCTTTTTGAAACTGATGTATCTCTATTACTGGACATCAGTTTTTATGGTTAAAATTGATTTCAACTTTATATCTAGACATCAGATTCTATAAAGAAGATGATGTCCACAAAATATGTAGCTGCTACTATAAATTGCAATTTTAACAGTTGACAAGAGTGATTTGAATATTGGGGTATTTTATCTGAAATCATCATCCTTAATAGTTTACAAAATGGACAAAATAAAACTCAATTCACCTACTAGAAAACAATTTGGCTACAAAATGGAATGGATCAATTATTCATAATGATCCAATAAACATGGCTGTGAGAAACAAATAAGGCAAGCTTCTTTCTTGTCTTCTTCAAGCTTCACTTTGACAAGAGTAGGAGCTCATCACAATTCCATGACAAGCAGCACTTGATCTTCTTATGTTGGGGGGTATGGAACTTTGGGTACAGTTGGATGCTTCATTGACCTAAAACATAATCAAACAAGAAAGCATAAGAAACCTTCACCGCACCAAGTTATTACAATAAACTGACATGCACTCAGTATATCAATGTTATTGTCTTAGTTATTGATAGGATATGCAGCACATATTATAGATACATTGTGTGCTATATATGGAGGAATGGACAGCCATATAGGGACTATTCTTCCTCTTTCTTGAAAGTTAAAAACAGGATATAAGTGATTTATGTGACCTACTTTGTGTTAAGATGGAATCCCAAAAGGCCAAAACTATCTGCACTCTTTTTTTCTGCATATTGAGAAAGTGCAATAATATCATCAGCATTATTCCAACCTAAGACTATCTATAATCACTATAAAGCAAGAACAACTATAACAAAAGCCATGTTCTTTTAAAAGCTATTTGCAGAAAGATTATGTGATGAATTTACCCTTATAACATTGTAGGAATGTCATCCCTGAGGGTAAATTAAAAGAACTCAGAGCCCACATAACACTGCAAGAATGTTCTCCCTGAGAAGCAAAACAATTGCAACTGAGAAATCGTAGTGAGTACCCTACATATTGTACATATTGTTATCATATATAACAGGAAAAACCTTGGAGTTCTCTATTAATTATATGCAAGAACTTCTTCAGCTTCAAATATGACTGAAAGATGCAAAAGAGAAAAAAGGGATCAAGTTACTATATTTACCACATATCTTCACGCTGCTTAATTACTAGCTCATTAAAACAGGAAACTAATAAACAATTCGATGATCTAATAAATGCTAAATTCTAATTGGTCTGAACCCTTCCTCAGAAAGGGAAACAAAAAAAGAAAAGAAAAACAATAATGAACTCACTTTGTAAAATTCCATGAGTTCATCAGCTCTCAAGTTCTTCACCTAATAAAGATATCAAAATAACATGAAATTAGTGAGATCTATAAACTGAGAAAGAGATTTTGCAAAAATATATTCACATAAACTACTGATTTGACAATAGGACAAGATGCCCTAGTGAAACAGCAGATGCTTCACTGGTTTACAGTATAAACAAGTAGATGAACCAAATCTTAAAAGCAACCAAATCTAACATACTTGTCCTAGATACACCTCAGTTGCTTGAAAACTTGACGTACACTACTTTGAGTAGTTTACAGATTATTTAAATTAACAACAGAAAGACTCATATCTTAAAACAAACCAAAGAGTGACTCACATCTTGAAATCTAAATTCCCTGTTAAAGGACCCATCTAAGTGGAACCATAAATTAAACACTTCCATCACTAAACAGATAGAGTCAAATTCTGATTACCTATTTCAGTGGCACAAAACTTATTCTTGAGGGTGGCAAAGCCTGAAAATGGAAAGATATAAGTAACCAGTAGTATTGACCCTATACTTGAAAAAGAACTTAACATTCAAAATTTTCAGTGCAAACAATGTGTATAGAGTTCTTGAGAAGCAACTACTTAGGTGAACATGCATTACTATAGAAAACCTTCAAAACTGGTTTTCTGCAAATGCGTATAAAACCATCACGAGACACTAAACTGATATGGTAAGCAAATGGTCTCAGGATTGGTGAAAATTTTCATTTTTTCATTCCTAATGACAAGAGTTTCAATAGAAGATCTGAAGAACTGAAATAAATTTAGCAGAGGGTCTCAACAACTGAAATAAATTTACCATATGATCCAAAATACTATAAGAAAATGCAGAATACATATAATAGCAAATAGAACAAGTATTACAAAAGCCCACCTCATATGAGAAAGGAGCTTGTATTGTGCCCAAGTCATGAGTCCCAATGGCAACTAGGGTTCGTCGCCTATAAAACAAATGGTATATATATGTAAGGACTTTACTAATAAGACACAGAAAAGATAAAAGGGCTCAGAAGATCAGGATTGGATGAGTTGGACAGTTGCAATATGTGCGTAAACAAGATTGCTAGTCCCCTGAGGAAACTACACAACTCAACATGAAAAAGAAACTTTAAAAAAATAGGTAGAAGAAACTACACAACTCAGCCCTTGCTCTAAAATAGATAGGAAACCTTTGTGTCACAGTTCAACTGTAAGATAGCAATTGCATATGATCTTTTCACATCAAATGGCCACATTATTATACATGCATAGCTGCTGCTGAAGCCAGCAATGCTTCACATTCGTCAAGCATGGCATTCTCTTACACTGCTTCAACATGTTCATAAACCAAACCAATCAGCCCGTCCACCTGCTCATATAAATATAAAGTTTCAAACCATTAGGCACATTATTTTGTGTAACTTAAAGCTCACACAAACTTACCCTGCAAACAATGAATTAGTTGCTTGTAGACATGGAAGCAGGGGTCATTACCCACAGAAGATTGAATAATTAGACTAATGAACACAAAATAGATTAACTACTCTGACTAGAAACCAAAACGAAAATAAAAACCTAACCTAAACTGCTCAGATATCAACGAAATTTTATAGACATTAAGCTAATATCCTAAACTGGATACTGGTAAATTTTTAGGGATTTTGGAGATCCTTTGCTATGGTAATTAATTAAAAGAAAACAGAGGACAGAAACCTGCAAAAACAGAAACTAAAGAAATAAACAACAAAATGATTTTTGGGCTTTTGGTTTTGAGACAACAATCAAAATAAACAAGTTAGAGACAACCTATCCACTCCAAAACAATCAAGCAACAAAGCTTTACAACTTGGTGAATTCTTTTTTGATGTCCTACTTCCCCTACCAGTACCCTACCCAAATCTTGACATCTCCCTACTATGAGAATCTCACCCATAATTGGAACGGTAAATGATCAACTTAAGAAGATAACTAAGCCAATCCCATTATAAAATGAAGCTCTAGACTACAAATCAAGTTTCTTACTTTTTCTATAGACCTATAAGACTGAATTATAATTCTAACAGCAAACACTGTAATAATATATACCAAATCAACTTCCATATGATGATGTTAGCCCAGGAAATAATAGATGATGATACCATATATATATATATATATATATATATAATATATATATATATAAATATATAATATATATATATATATATATATATATATATATATACCAATCACTACAATCATAGCCAGACAACTATACTACAGTAGTGGAGCAGAAAGCAAATACAATTTTCCAAATGAAAACTTTACAAATAAAGACAGACCATCTACCACTTAAATCATATCATGTACGTTAAGCTCACTTGACTCATCGTAAGCCACTGTGTCCATCCATAATTCCATTACACAATGTAAACATTCGAATTCATGCTTGAGAACCAAAAATCAAAGTAGTTCCACATAATATACATTCATGAATCAAATCAAAGAAAATCAAAAAGTTGAATTGAATTGAAACCTCGAAGGACTTGTTGGGATTCGTGTTCTAATTGGCGGCTAACATGAAACTCGACATCGGAGAAGCTGCTGCTTACTGCACTCAAACAAAGATTACAATGACGATTGGTTAAAGGAGAAACACATAGACGAACAAAGACAGTAGCGATTTGAATCAATTTCAGGGTTGCTGTTTTATAGAGAAAGAGATAAGCAACTTACAGAAGCTGGTGGTGGCGATGAAGAGAAAAACCTAGAGAGAGAGAGAGAGACAGGGGGGGAACTACTTTTGCTTTGGGGATGGCTAGGGTTTCATCACGAACCCGGTCGTTGATGTCCTGGACCTAAAGCTCCATGTCCCTCACGGCGGCGTCGGTGGCTGACAGATTGGTGACGCTGCTAGCTGGGTACACTGAATCGTTCAATTTCAGAGCTTTAGTGGATGCTATGCTTGTTATTGGAGACAAAATCATAAATTCAAGGTTGGGTAATCAGGTCGGGTCTTACTATTTCGCGCAATAATGAGCTCTTGGAGCTCTGAGATCTGACTGTTGAACCCGGCGATTAGCAAATCCAACGATACCTCTGCTTTCTCCGCTCCCATCTCACTTTCTCTCTCTTCTCTCTCTCTCTCTCTCTCTCTCTCTCTCTCTCTCTCTCTTCAGAAGAAAAAGACGATGAAACGCCAGACAGAAAATCAATATTGGTGGTTGGGAAAAGAGAGAGAGAGGACCTACGCTGGTGGTGGTCGGAGAACGAGCTCGGGGCGGGTCAAGTTGGAGAACGAGATCGACACGAAGAAGGAGGCCCGCGCTGGAGTCAAAGTGAGAGTTAGTAATTAGGGTTTGTAAGTTTTAGACAAAGTGCAAAAAGTCTAAGTGTTGGGGGAAATGAATATTTTGGTTCCCCCGCTTTTCTGAAATTTTCAACTTAGTCCCTCCGAGAGGCCTTAGAATCAACCAATGAGGATTTGGTTGGGCCTAAGCGTCTAAAACGTTATTTGAAGCAAAGTTGGTGATTGCAACATCACCTGGGGCATCATCACCATGATGTACGCTATCCATGGCATCATAGATCAGGACTATGTCAGCCCTAGGTTGGTGGTGGACGGCGGCGGTCACACTTTGTCTAGGAATTAACTTTTGATTCATGCTTTGTTTCACTCGAAAGAAAGGATGTCCATGTGAAGTCTTTAGTAAACGGATAATCATATCATGACCAGGATGACCTATCCTGTCGTGACAAAGCTGATATGTGTCTAAATCCAAGAGATCTTCTCTCATGACTTTATTGGATTTAATAGCTCGAATAGCGACATAGAGTCCACTAGAGAGACACATAAACTTCTCTATGATGTGCTTCTGTTCGTAATCATTAGAGGTATTGCAAAGGAACTTATTTCCATTCTCTACATGCTTTTTCGCATGGAATCTTTTGGCTATTCATAGGTACTTTTCCCTAGGAGTATAGAGAGTTTCTATGATAATAATCAAGGTGACATTTGGCAGGGGAACTTGGGCTATTCCATGTTCTTGAATTAATAATGATGGCCCAGCCATCGTAGTCAAAAAGTAATATGCTCAAAATCAAAATTAAGTCATAATGAAAAGAACTGGAAATTTTATCCATAAGCCAACGGATTACATCATTATCTCTTAACCATTAGGAGAATCTAATCCAAATGCTAGCTAATGAAAAACAAAGGTAGTCATTTGACTTCTTTCGGTAACTCCAAAATAAATATGACCAGGAGAGTAGAGAGATGTCGGTGGAGCAAAGCTCGCTTAAGTACCACTTATCTCAAAACCTTCCTAGACGTCATACTTATTTTGGATGAGCCTATGTGAAGAAAAACTAAACCAATGGCATTTACTACAAAGTATATGGCGATTGCCCATTACATCTCTTGGAAAAATAAAGAGTTAAACTGAATTGGCTATCTATTGATCCCAGCTAGAATTGTAGTCTTCAACCCTTCACTCTAGATCATCTTCTTGATCTCCTTGTTCCATATAGTGAGCTTCTCTTGCTTCACAATATGCTTTGTAGGTGGTGACAATTTCTTCACGAGCTCTACAAATGTGTGCCCAATGACCGGATACTCCACATTGAGAACATACATCTCTTTGCTCAGGCTCCATTAATTGAGGCGATTTGAAAGCGGCATTTAGATGGTTCTTAGTGTTGGTGGCACCACCAACATGGCCAGAGGCGTTGCCTCCCTCTCTCTTTCCACGTTGACCTCTTCGGTTCCGTGTTCGCCTATTTTGGCAGTTACCTTCCCAATTAGAGCGATATATGGACCAGAACATCCAGAAGTATCCCTAAGATTAGGGTTTCGCTCTTGGCGCCCTCTCTTAGGGGTGCGACTATAATTGGATTCCGGAATATGCTCTGTTTCCACGGATCTCGAATTATAGTTCTTCACAAGGAAGTTGTCATGCTTTTCAACAACATTCATAGCTCCAATAAGCTCATGAAACCTTGTGATCCATCATGCAGTAACATCGATTCGATAGTTCTCAGCAACCATCAATGCAGAGACAGGGAAGGTAGAGAGAGTCTTCTCAATCAACATCGCATCTGTGATCTCTTTACCACATAATTCCATTAAGGATTTAATGTGAAGTGCTTCCGAGTTGTAGTTAAGAACTTACTTGAAATCACAGAAGAGGAGGCTATGCCATCTCACTTCTAGGTCAGGAAGCAGGGAGTCACGGACGTTGCCAAATCTTTCTTCGAGTGTGACCGACAACCTTCTGGGGTATTCTTCATTCATACACTCGTATTGGAGTGAATCATCCATATGAAGAGTCTTTAGGATGATGGCTTTCGACTTATTTGCCTCTAAGGCTGCTCTATTTGCTTCCAAAGTTGAGCTTCCTCAATAGTTAGCACATCCTTGCTAGGCTCGAGAATTTTATCCAGGATTCCATCGGCCTTGAGATGCTGGCAGACATCACGAACCCACTTGTGATATCCAAAGCCAATTGTTCCCGATATAGCAAAGTCAAATTTGTTCAGGTTACTCATCCTGAAAGAGAACAAGAAATTAGGGTTAGTTTCGGAGCGTAAAAGGCTACCACAAAAACATATAAAATTTCTGAGCATAATCGCTTCCAAGAAATTCAATTCCAAGAGGTATTGAATTAGATCGAAACAATGACGTAAGTGGTCGATCATAAATTCTCTACAGACTCTAAGTTTGGAGATCTCAACAACCTCCAAGCTTGAAGTGAGCATGAACCCCCATAGTTCGGCTTAATTAGGTCACCCCTATGATGAAGAAAGGGGGGTAGAAGAAGAGAGTTTGCAAGTCCCCGAGAAAAAAAAAATTGAAAAAAAAAAAAAAAAAAGAGAACTTTTAGTAAAAAATAGCTCGAAATAGGTCGCTGGAAATTTGACCGGAAAAAGTCGCCAGAAGTTGACTGGAAACGGTCAACCGGCGTTGACTGAAGTTGACCTTACTGATGTGGTGCTGAGGCCCTCTACTGACTGGCTTGCTGACGTGTCGGTGGGCTCGCACTGTGGGCATGGTGACGTCAGTGGGCTGCCCTCCTTTTTTTTTTTCCTTTTTTCTCTTCTAACTTGGGCCCGCCTCTCCCTTTCTTTCTGCTTCTGGGCCGCGTCACTCCTCTGGGCTGCTTCTTTCTTTTCTTTTTTTTTCTTTCTTTTCTTCTCTAGGTTTTTTTTTTTCTCTTTCGCTAGCAGAGATGCTGCCGGTCCGGTCACGTTTTGGTCGGTTTCTGGAGATCTGGTCCCGGTTCCTGGAGCTTGGGGTGGAGTTGGCTTTGGTGGCAAAGTATGACCGTGAAAAGATGTCTGGAAGCTTGTGAACCTGGCAGGGATATTTTTCCTGCTTGGAGGGCCGGTTTGGTACTCTTTCGTCCGGTTCTGGGGGTGGCGCCGCCAGTTTTGGAGTCCTCGAATTGAAGGAAAATATATGTGGCTATGGCTGCTAGGTTTGAAGGCTACGAATTTAGGGTTTCAGCATTAGGGTTTCGTGTTGATAACGTGTTTATGGAAAACCAAAATTGGGAGAGAATTGAGTTGTACTTTCATTGATAATAGGGGCCTCTTTATATAGAGGATTACAAGACATAGAATCAGAGTTGTACAAGGAAAGATAATCGTACAATTAATCGAATATCTATAAATATCTCCGAGAATATCTCTAATTTAAAACCTTATTACAACTAGATCAAGTAACCTAGAGTTTGGGCCAGACACATATTTTGGATTTACTTGAACAACCTCTTATATATTGGAATTTTCTTAGGTACCCGGGTGTTTGTCATACACTCATTTTGTTAATATTTTGGATCATTGGATTAATAATATATCCAACGTTCCAAAATATTTAAAATTTGGTAACCTATTTAGCAGTTAACAAATTATTTTTTGATTATCAATTGAAAATTGACAATCATGTTTTTTTCCTTTTAAAAAAAATTAAAAAAAAACCTTCTAACCTAGGCTCACCGAAATAATATTTGTTGAATAGTCTTTATTACTAATTAATTTTATCATTAGCCAATTAATGTTTGATTAATGCTTGATTATCAATTGCGAATTACACAATTGACAATTACATTTTTTCCTTATTAAAAACAAAAACCTTATAATTTTAATGTTTAAACCCTAGCTACATAAAGAGAAGAAAAAAAAATGCTCTCAATAGTGAGCCGCACGCCCTAGGTCACCTTCGAAAAAACCCTGTTCCGTTCGGCGGCGCCTCCCTGTGACGCCGTCGTCTGACGGGTTGCTCTTCTCTGCCACTCATCGGCTTGGTGTTCTAGTTGTTCTGTGTGACTACATCTGGGAGAGATGGCTATGGGGATCGAGTGGGTTAAAGAGGATTGGTTGGACGTCGGGAGGCTCAGTCGTCGGAACAATCTGGTATCGTCATCATCGTCGTCATTTTCCACCAGTGATAGAAGGTGGAGGAGGGTCGCAAGGACCAGATCATGCCCTCGAGGTGGGATTGATGGTGGTGGGTGGTCTGGTTTGGGGTTGCAGGTGCGAGACTTGGGTTTAACCCAGAGCTTTTCCGACTTGTTTGGTGGCGGTGCACTGGTGGTTGTTAGGGGCAACAAGGTGTCGTTGCTTTGGCTCTTGCACGCCTGGGTTGATGCGACAGCAGCAATGGAGGGACAATGGAGGCGCTGTTGGGTTGATGTCACAACGGAGGCAATCTTTCAGGGTATAGATTGGGCTTGGGCTTGGGCTTTAGGCTGGTGTGGGCTCCTGGTCATGGTTCCTGGGTGTTGGGCCTGGCCCCTTTTTGTGGGCTGGTTTAGAGTTTTATTTTACTTTGTTTTATTTATTTACTCTTTTAGGTCGTTAATAAGTCACTACCACACGGTAGGACGAGGTGGGCTTTGTCTAGATCTGCGCATCTTGCGTGCCTTGTCTGCCCTAGGTAGGCAGCGAGTTCTTCGCTTTGTTAAGTGGTCGCCATCTCCTAGTGGCAGAATGAAACTAAGTGTCCCCGGATTTATTTTCCGGTGGCAACATAGTGGGAAAGCTGATTTTATTAGTAAAATATTGCTTCAAGTAAGTTTTTTCTTTCCGGTATGTCACCATTCTTAGCTTGTAAAGCAAATAGAGTAGCCAGAAGTACACTCTTCGCTAATTAGAGCAGTGTAGAATACATATTCTTACTTGAGACGCCTGGTATTATCTCGGGTGATTCTCTTTATGCTTATCGTTATTTGGGGTTTAGGCACTATGTCCTCCCCATGTATTCTATAGTTTCATTAATGATCATGGCCTACGGGTAGCCATTTCTGGCCCTTCCTAAAAAAACAAAAACAAAAACCTTATAACCTGGGCTCACGGAATTAGTATTATTTAAATAGTCTTTATTATTAATTAATTATATCATTAGTAGTTTCTTTAATTAATTATACAAATTTGAAATCAAATTAACTAGAAAATTGTCATGATGATCAGATTCTTTAACATAGGGATATATGCATATAGGTATAAAATAAAGACTTTCAACCTCTTAAACATAGTTAACTCGCAATAATAGAATACATAAGAAAGAGGTTGATGTGAAAAATGATTTTAATAAATAAGTTGATATGAATATTCCTAAAAGTCAGGTTGATATGTCTAATCTTTAGGTTGTAATTAAAAATTATAATATATTAGCAGGGTTTAAAACTTTAAACATCTACATTTAAGTTAGGTTGCAAGTAAAACAAAAAATTACCTTTAAAATAGAAAATTTAAATTACCGAAAAGTAAATATCACATTCACTTAAATCTTTTTTTTTAATCGAAGGAGGTCAGTACTAGAAACGACACGCCTCTGAGGAGGCGAAAGAAAGAGCCGTCCATTAGGACATACAAATTACCTATTCTAAGAACAAAACAGACCCTCACACTCCCAGGTACACCCACATTTTAAGAATAAGTAAGCACCTTTATTCTTACAAAACCTAGTAACTCAGAAGCAAAAATATAAATGTAACAACCGAGCAACTAGGTCTTGCAACCCAAGAAAAATTTAAACATTACTAGTTGAGGATGATGCTCCACCATCCCCAACAATGCTAACACCTGCAAGTAGTTCCTCCTTTTGTTCAGGAGCCCTTTCGGACTCGTTTTCCACCAGATCATGATCAGTACGATCACTAGCCCGCAATCTCCACTTCTTAGACTTCCTACCCTGGAATTCTTTCTCAAGTGTTTTTGCACACTTTGGCCTATTCTTGCTTCCCTTAGATTGTCCCAATTTCTTCTTCCTTGGCGAAACAATCTGCTGCCTATTTTTATGTTGCAAGTGTCCCTCTAGCCCAATTTCTTCAGAATTAGACACATACCTCTTGCCCAAGTGTCCCAACAGTTCCACAGCCTTGCGCTTATGATGACATACATTAATCCCCAAACTCAGTTACATCGTGTTTTTCATCTGAGTCCTAAATTTTGCCACACTAATTGCGGAACTTTTGACATATTGCACTTCATCCTGCCCATCACTTTTTTTTTTCTAATTAGCAATGACATTCAAAAGAAAATTAGTTTATTATATAATGATATTTAATTCATGATTGACTATAGAAAAAAGAAAAAAGCAAAAGAAACATAATTACAAAAGAAGGTAGTTGGGATAATTTGTAAAAATAAAATAAAAAATAGAAGGGGTGTGCAAATAGAGAGCCTGGGACACCCCACCACGGATTATTTGCTTTCACATAGTGATGACACAATAGAGACGTATCTTTTTTAAACTATAGACTACGTGTAAAACAAACCCAGAGACAATAATTTAATAATATGAACAGAGATAGAATTGTTTTTAAAAAGTTGAAAAAAAAAAAAAAGAGCAAAAGGAAAGGATCAAGCAAACGTGCAAAATCAAACCAAGATGAGTTTCTTTAAAATATTTTTGTTAGCTAATCTCATGAGCCCTTTAATATTTGTTAGCTAATAATTGTGTAAAAAACACAATCACATCAGTTTTCTTTATAAGTAGCTATTTGATCAATAAAACTGCATTTCCCAACTATAGTTCATTCTAGCCATGCGCATGGCTTCCTTCAACTCATATGATCTTTGCGATCATGAGGTTCTAGTACAAGAGAACAATACATTTGTGAGGATACTGATACTAAACAAGCCTCGACAATTGAACGCTCTTTTCTTTGAAGGGAAAATCATGAAAGCAGTGTCTAAACTTTTCCGGACTATTAACTTTCATACCTATGTTTTGAAAAAAAATCAAAACGGTACCTGACAATTTAAGCTCGACCCAATTTCCGTACCTAGCAGGCTAGCAATAGTAAAAATGTTAACTCCATTAACTTTTGAGGGGTAAATCTGGTACTTCACATGTGATAAGCAGAACTATTAACACCACCCTCTCCAAACCTTCCCAACACCTTCCCCATTTCTGCCACTATTGCCCGCCCACGCCTTTGAGACCACCTGTTGACCAGCGGAGCCTGGCGAAACCGCTCCCAAGCTAACAGGCTACTCCACTAGCCATTTCACTTCTCCCAAATCAAGAATTATAGCTCCCCCATTCGAACTCGTCATTCGGGTCTCAACCATGGGCATCAAGTCTTTCATGTTCTGAATCCGCCTGAATATCTTTTCATTGCAGCCTCGGGCTCCCACTCACTGACAAATACCGAATTCCTCTTCTTGCTCGGCTCGACTTGGTTTTGTCCCAGCTGTCCCCTGCAGCCTGGGATTGAGGCTCCCCAACACACTTAACCACAATGACTCTGATTAATCAACTCTTATTACCCAGCTACGAATCCGGTCATCTTCCAAGCTCTTTGAACTAGACCTTCTGCTAGCTGCCATTGCCGGAAGGGAAGCGAGGCTTCACATTGCTAATCAAGAAGAAAAACAAATGGCAGGAAGACTGAGCAGTGTGGCGTCCAAAATCATGGGCGAAATGGCGTCGTCTGTCCCCGGCCTCCTCTCATTGTTCCGCACTGGCATGGGCCTCCCTATCGGCAAACACATCGTCCTTGATAGACCCCTTCGCGTCAACGACGAGCTCATCTAGGACAGTGGCATACCTTTTCCCGAACCTTGTATCGATCACATCGCCGACACAGTCGGAAAGTGCGAAGCTTTGGCTCGGCTGACTGGAGGTTTGAGTAGCTTCTTTAGGCTGGGACTGTTAGCCGTGTGGAATGACAGGGCATCCAAAATTCAGTTTGCCCCAAAAGTGTAATTATATGAGAATCTATAAGTGGAGCTCGGCGGAGAACCATAGAGGGGTATTGGGCTTCTTCTAATTGTGTGCTAATTCTTGTTTCAGATTTGTTTTTGTGCATTTCCCATTTTTGATATGGCTCTAAACATTGTTCTATACCCTAAAGCTGTGAGCATTGTATGTTTTGGATGATACCATCTTGGAAAAATTTTCCAGTCTGATTTCATTTGAATCACTTTCTCTTTTTTTTTTTATGCATTGTTTCATGCCAAAAAAAAAATAACAAGCGTGAAGTTGCAGAGAGATAGGAGAGATGAATACTGAAAGGATGAAAATACCCTTGAAAAGTTAACGGGGTTAACATTTTTACTGTTGCTAGGTACGGAAATTGGGTCGGGCTTAAATCGTCAGGTACCATTTTGATTTTTTTTTTCAAAACATAGGTATGAAAGTTAATAGTCCGGAAAAGTTCAGGCACTGTTTAGACGATTTCCCTTCCTTTGAAATGCTCTCTTAGTTTTCTGAGCTATTCCTCACCCTAGAGTATGATGCCAAAGTCAAGTTGGTCATTCCCAAAGGTAACGGAAAAGCATTTTGCACCAGTGGTGATGTAGCTGCTATGGCTCATCATCTCTATAATGGCGACTTGAGATTTGTTGCTAAAACTTCTGAGGATGCGTATAAGTTACTATACTTGATAGCAACATACAGTAAACCCCAGGTTTCAGTTCTCAATGGAATTTCCTTAGGTGGATCCGCAATTAGTAGATCCTGTAGATTTCGTATTGCAACTGAGAATTCAATGTTTTCTATGCCAGAAACAGCTTTGGGAGGGTTTCTTGATGCGGGTGCCTCTTACTTCTTGTCAAGGCTTCCTGGATTCTTTGGAGAATATGTTGGCCTAACTGGTGCCAAATTGGATGGTCTTGAAATGCTTGCATGCTTACGTTGTAGCAACTCATTTTGTTCCTCAACCAAATTGGCTTTGTTAGAAGAAATTCTAGTATCCAAAGTTGCTTCTTCACCAATACTATCTCGAGCCATGATCTTTCATTTTATGTTTTGGCTATTATAAATGACTACTCGATCCAACCAGCCGTGAAAGAGAATAGCAGTGCTTCTCACAAAATGGATGTTATTCAAAAGTGCTTTTCAAATAGCAGTGTAGAAGAGATTTTAAGTGCACTCGAGAAAGAGGCTACTACAAACCTTCAATATCCTTTAAATAAGGATAATGGTTATCTTGCACAATTCAGTCACTTCAAAAGGCATCGCTAACAAGTTTGAAACTTTGTTTGAGATCAATTAGAGAAGGAAGGTTTCAAGGACTTGGTGAATGTCTTGCTCAAGAGTGTAGAATAGCGTTTCATCTTATGCAAGGAAAAATTAGGTCAGACTTCAGAGATGGTTGCACAACTATATTGTCAAAAAAGGATATCATCCAAAAGTGGGAGCCTTGTAAATTGGAGCTCATCACTGACCACATGGTTGATCAGTACTTCTTGAAGTTGGATGATGACGAAAATTTGGAATAACTAAAGCTCCCTGCCAAATCAAACATGCCTGCCGTTGCCATGCTTTGACAAGCAAGCTAGTGATAAGGTGTAATGGTGTTTGGGTAGACATTCTACTTCAGTTACGCTTTTGGTGTGTACTTTTCTAAATAATCATCTTTTATTGTGTTATAATTTGTGATAATAATTAGCTACAAAGTAAACTAGCCAAGTTAAAACAAACATATTGCAGAACCCAAAGGCCTCCAAGGTCTTCGGAGCGATCTTGCAAAGCAAAACCTAGGGTTTTGCACGTAGGCGGCCGTGAACACATGTTCCCTAGACCAAGCATTGGCGAGGCCCCAGCGCAAGGGTAGCGAGGTGATGGTACGGCGACATTGCGAGGGCGGTGAGAGCTGTAATTGGCAACAGAGGAATGGTCAATCATGATGATGGAGTTCTGGGTCGTTTAGGTGCCAGGTCTTGTTCTTGGTGATCGACGGAGGCTTCATAGCTCTGACGAGGTTGGCGGAGGGTTATGCGTTTATCGAAGGAGGTCGGCAGCGGTAATGATTTGGTTTGTGGTCGAGTCGCAGCAGAACACCTCTTAAGTTCGGGGCGGGTCAAGGTTTTCTCAAGTCCACAATGATGGTAGAGGATCAAGGCGGGCCGCCAGAAGAATGATGGGGTGTGACCTCCTGCGGCTCAGATCCGATCGACCTGAAGGGATGAGGGATAAGTGATGGGTTCTGGGCCATTGGGCCTCCAATCCATCTGGGCTATAGTTTTGTAGCCTTGATAGGTTAGCCCATTCGTTTTCCTTTTTCTGTTGGGCCATTTGCTTTGGGTTGCTGGAGTGTGGCATAGCCATTGTTTTATTGCTTTGGATAATTGAGTTTTGCTCACTAATGCCCTATTCTACCCGAGATCGATGTTTTTTACTAGTTGATGAGCGGCGATGTACACCATGAGGGTCATAGGCATCAATGCTTGTGATGTCAGTGGTTTTGATCTAGGGTTGGATAGGTGTAAGAGTTTCTTTACATTTTGTTTTTTTGCCTTTTGTTTTTTTAGGTTGTTTTTGTTTCTGTTTCTGTTAGCTCTGCTATATGCAGTTTATTTGGTTATCGTGATGTAATATGAGGGATTTTTGAATCCCTTTAGGTTGATCGAGAGAGGTCGTTTTATTAATGGAACCTGATTTTATTCCCCTCAAAAGTAAACTAGCCAACTTTTGTATAAATTGTAATTTGTTGATTGTTTATGTACATGTTCATTAGTTATATATTAATGATATTAATGATGTAAATTCTAATTTTATATAAAGGAGATTAATAATATTAAATAAGAAACTTATACTTCCTCTCAACTATTCTCACTCTATTTGATCTCTAGTTTATAACAACACTTTATAAGACATTATACTTTACTTTTTCTTCTTGTTTTATTAACTTGTTTGAATCTAAATTTGGCAAGGCCCACATGGCAGACATTTGGGTCGGGCCCATAGAGTATTTTTGTTTACGTGGCCCACGCTATAGTTATTTGCGTGAATTCAATTAATAAAGTGTGTTATGACCGCGATTGAATGGCCACTGCATAATGAATGACCGCAGATGAAAAAAAGCCTCGACATAAAGGATGACCACAGTTGAAAAAAAGCCGCGACATAATGAATAACTGATTTAGAATGGTGTTAATCAAGTTCATAAAGGCGATTAGATGCGATCGTTAAAAGAATTCAGAATATTCAAAAGCCGTGGAGATTAAAATATGAGACAATCAGCTTAAATGCACAGTTATGAGTTTTAATTCTCAAGTTAGTAGTTACTGCATTCAAATGCATGTAACCGTGCATTTATTCTCAACTTTGAATTCATGCAATCAATGCGGTCTCGACAGTTACAGCCAAGATTGTATCTTTTTCTTTATTCAGTAATGTATCATTCACTATAAAAAGGGCCATAGGCATCTTTGTTAGTGGTCATCGACCAAACGCTCTACGAGATTACTCAAATTTTATCTCAATATATTTCAACATTTCAGCAACACTTATCAATCTTTACGTGTTTATCTTATCGTTTTCTTTACCGGTATTTATCTTTCCTGCCGTCACATTATATAGCACTCATATCATAGGGATGAGTGGAGAATATCTCAATATCTTATTTAGGATATCTCCATCATATAAAATAGTGCTTAATGAGTCACGCAGTATGGATTGTTTCTACCCATTGAACTTCCTTCATGGGATCTCCAATCACAGAAGTTGCATGGATTACCTCCCTAGGTGACTCCCTTATAGGCTTAAACCCATCCCCCTTGAAAATTCTAGGACTCTGCTCCTAGAAAGACCCTTAGTCAAATGGTCTGCAATATTATTCTCTGACTTTACAAAGTCTAAAGTACAATGCTCTTTCTAATTAGGCCCTTCACATATTTATATCTCACATGTATATGTCTGTTCATCTTCTGGTTCGTGTGAGATTGCTTTAGCAAGTCTATCACTGCATTACAATCACGATGTACAGGTATAGCAGGTAAGGGTTTTTCTACTAAAGGTATTTTCGTCAACAAACTCTTAATCCACTCAGCCTCAGTACAAGTGACATCTAGAGCTACAAGTTCTGATTGTGTGGTGCTATTATGGTTTGCTTCTTTGATCCCCAGGAAATTGCTCCTCCCCCTAATAAAAATATGTAACCACTAGTAGACTTCACATCCTCATTATCTATTATCCACATTAGGGAATCCCTTATAGCACAATGAGTAATTAAGTATACCTCTAAGGTATTTAAAGACTCTCTCCAAAGCATTCCAATGCTCCTTGCTACGGTTATGTGTATATCTACTTAGTCTCCCAATTGCATAATTAATAGTAATATCTGGCCTAGTCTTTTTGGCAATGTAAAGTAAAGAACCTATCATTTGAGAATATTTCAATTGTGAACAAGGTTCTCCTTGATTTTTCTTCTAGTGGACGTTTGAGTCATAAGGTGTCAACACGGGTTTGACATCAAAATAATTGAACTTCTTCAACATCTTTTCAATGTTGCTAGATTGACTCAAAAATATACCTTCAGAGGTTCTCTCAATTTTCATTCCTAAAATCACATGGGCTTCTCCCATGTCTTTCATGTCAAAGTTCCTAGATAGATATGATTTTACATTATTAACAATCTCCAAATTTATCCCAAAGATCAATATAACATCAACATATAAACATAAAATCACGTGTTCCCCATTTTCTACTTTAGAGTATAAACATTTCACATTTGTCATGACTATTGATCTTAAAATCATAATCTAGGATCACTTTGTCAAACTTTTCATGCCATTGTTTAGGAGGTTGCTTAAGGCCATATAAAGACTTAACTAACCTACACACCTTGTGCTCTTGGCCTTTAACTATAAATTCCTTAGGTTGCTCCATGTAAATCTCTTCATCTAAATCTCCATTCAAAAATGCGGTCTTCACGTCCATTTGCTGAATGACTAGATTATGTACGGATGCTAAGGCTATTAAAGTCCTAATGGTGGTAATCCTAGTGACAGGTGAATAAGTGTCAAAGTAATCTAAGTCCTTTTGGGTAAACCCCTTAGTTACTAGCCTAGCCTTGTATTTGTCTACATTTCCGTCAGGTTTCAATTTCTTTCTAAACACCCATTTGCAACCTATTGCTTTGCTTCCAAGAGGCAAATTTGTTAACACCCAAGTGTTGTTTTGGATAATAGATTGAAACTCATCACTTATTGCCTCCTTCAAAAAAGGTGCATCTATAGATGAAGTGGCTTCCTGATAAGTTGTGGGTACGTTCTCCTTATATTGAAAAGGTGTACAAATCATCTCCAAATTTCTTTTCTACTCTAGCCCTTTTACTCCTTCTAGAATCTAAAGGTTCTGCATTTTCATTTTTGGTTGAACTAGAAGGTTTGTCTCTAATTTGTATTTCCTTTGGAATTCGGGTTTTGATAGGAAAGATATCTTCAAAGAAAGTAGCGTCTCTAGATTCTATGACAATGTTGTTTGCAACTTCCTTAACATCAAAGTTAAGTACTAAGAACCGATTAGCGTTGCTATTTTTGGCATAACCTAGAAAGATGGTGTCTATGGTCTTGGGACCTATTTTCTTTCTCTTAGGATCTGGTATAAGTACTTTTGCTATACACCCCCACACTCTAAGGATTTTGAGATTGGGTGACCTTCCTTTCCATAACTCGTAAGGAGTTTTGTCGTTCTATCTCACAATTATCCTATTAAGTATGAAACAAGCTGTCAGCATTGCTTCCCTCCACAAATTCTCAGGTACTCCACTACAAAGGATCATGGAGTTGACCATGTCTAACAAAGTCCTATTTTTCCTCTCTGCTACACCATTGGATTGAGGTGAGTAGGGTGGAGTGACTTCGTGAATAATTCCATGTTCTTCACAAAAGGTATTAAGATCATTAGAGATATACTCTCCACCTCTATCAAAAAACCTAAGTCTTTTGATCCTTTTCTCTAATTGGTTTTCAACTTCACTCTTATATACCTTGAACTTATCAAACACCTCATCTTTTTTTTTGATAAGAAATATATAACAATACTTAGAGTAGTCATCAATAAATTTCACAAAGTATTTGTTTCCACCTCTAGTAGGGGTTCTATTTGAGTCACATACATCACTATGTATGAGTTCTAAAACTTGTGTGCCTCTTTCTACAAGCTTGTTATAGGATAACTTGGGTCGTTTGGCTTGAACACATGCACACTTCACATTTTTGCTTAAAATCTACACTAGACCTTGGTATTAACTCTAAGTCCATCAATCTTTTGATTTTGTTCAAACTCACATGTCCTAACCTTCCATGCCACACATCACAAGATTCAACACTAAAAATTTGAGGAGAAATTTTATTCATTTCATGTGCTACATTCAAATTAATTAAACCTTCACTAACACACCCTTTTCCAATAAAAATATTATTCTTTGTAATAACAATCCTATCAGACTCCAATATAATTTTGAAACCTTGTTTCATTAAACATGAAGCACTAATAAGATTTCTCCTCACTTCTGGAACATGTCGCACCCCCTTGAGAATTAAGGTCTTTCCATACGTCATTTTGAACTCTATGTCTCCTATTCCATGTACTAGTGCAACAGTGTCATTTCCTAGGATTACACTTTCTCCACTTGAGTCCTGATAATTTTTAAAAAACCTTTTGTCAAAACACACATGTACATTTGCTCCAAAATCTAACCACCAATCACTATTAGAGTGTGTAAAATTAATTAAGGGCTTAGAACTATACCTCAAAATATGATCATTTTGATCATCTTGATCTACAAGCATATTTACTTGAGCTTTTGGACCCTTTTGCGCTTTGTTCCATTTGGGTTTAGGCTTGTAGACTTCTATCTTCTTAAAATGGCAGTCCCTTGCTAAGTGATTGGTCCTCCCACAGACAAAGCATGCTTGCTCTCTTTTGTCATTGGAATTATTATGGGACCTATTAATGGAACCTAGGGTTGAAGTCTCAACGAAAGGAATTTTGGTTTTGGTGGAAGGAATTGTTTTTATTGGTTCTCTTGAAGGAATTCTTTCTACGTTGGAACCTATTCCTATTGTTTGAATTGCCCACTAGATTCACCTTAGATTTTCCTTCTTTAATCTACTCGTCTAACCTATGCTTCTCTTCTACCCTAAGGTTGTTAAACACTTTGGTTAAGGTCAAATCTCCTTGTTTGTGCCTCAGACTTTTGGCAAAGTTTGACCAACTAGGGGGTAGTTTATGAGGCAAGACACTTTGAATTCTTCGGTAAACTTGGTTCCCTTTGACTCTACTTTTCTTAAGAGGTCTTTAAACTCATGGATTTGCACACTCACGGTTTTCTCCTCAACCATTTTGTAGCTGTTAAAGGTTGACACAGTAAAACAATTTATGCCTGCATCATCTAACCCATACTCAGCTTCTAACTCTTCCCAAAGGCTCTTTGTACTAGTGGTATCACGATAGACATCGTAGAGATCATTAGAAAGGGCACTAAGAATCCTATTGTGACAATGATATTCTATTTCATCTTTTGTCATCTTAGGAGTGGTGGATTTTGAGTTTTGTGTTTCACTAGTGGGAGTGGAAATTGTAAGTGTGGTTTTCTTAGAAGGAGTCTCACTAGTTGTATCTTCTAAGGCTTCTACTAGCCCTAAGACGGTTAGCCAATACCTCATTTGTGTTTGCCATCTCCTAAAGTTTTGGCCATCAAATTTTGCAGATTTCACACTATTGGTTTCTATGGTATCCATTCTAATTCCAACAATCAAGAGATGCAAATATTTTTGAAAATTCAAATAAAAGTCTTTTTTTTTTTTTTTTTGAAATAGAAGTTGAATGCATTAGATCAACAGCCAAAGGCTAGAGTCTACAAGAACTTACATAAGAAATCCAGCAAGAAAATCCGAACTACCTACCTAAGCTAGAGTAGATCATTAAAATCTCTGGGACGCTCACATTTAAGCGAGCCTATACAAGAATGAAAAAACCTCGCCTCCTACGGAAAAGAAATCATTCAACTAGCCCTAACTTGCCAATCACGCAATTTTGGTATAAGTAAGATACTAGAAACGTCATAGAAGACTCATAAAAGTTTATCCAACCTTACACAGACTCAATACCCTAATACATTAGGGCCCAGACTGCCTTGACCTGAGACCAAGCCCGTAGGCCCAAACCCAAAACAAGTTTTGTCTAGCAGGAAAGCCTCCCTGCCCCATCAGCCCAAGATTGAGCCTAGGCCCAACCCCAAGCAAACAGAGGAGGAGCCTCTCTGCACCTCTGCTTCTTCGTTGTCGCTGTCGTCATAACCTCCGACCACCACATCGGAGGTGCACCAGAGAGCCGGACCCGCCACCTTGCCTCGAGTTGACCGACCCCTTCCTCACCACCAGCGACCTCGATCGAGCCTGACAGTGCAACGCCTCCCTTGCAGCGAACTACTCTCTTGTGCAGGCAGTTGGAAAGCTGCCCTTCCAAACCTCTGCACTCTAGTATGACCCAGAAGCCCAAACCAGAAACTCCGATCGAAGCCTCCAACCCTCGCAATACGATCACCGCCTGTCACATCTCACACAGCGCGCAGGCTTTCCTCCACAGACCGAGAACTAGCACAGTCTCACCAAGCCGTGGTCGGTGCTGGACGCGATCGGATCTGATGGCCGCCGCTTTGCTCGTCGCCCTAGGCTTTCAATACAAGTCTATTTGAAATCTCCTAACTTGAATCAAGGACAAAACATTTTATAGAAAATATATGTATCCAAGCTAACAATAACAATGATATCAATAAAAGCTGATAGTAAATTATTGAATATATATAATAGAAAGCAACATACACAATAATTATTATTTCTCAAGGAATTGTCAATTTGATTGTAGAAAGCAAAACAACCAATTAAGTATAAAATTGTAGCAGCAATTTTAAAAGGTCTAAAGTGAAGTAGATAGTTGATTAAAATCGGTTAAAAGAAACTTGACATACAAAGGCTTTAAATTGTTGTAAAAATTTTAGTTTTTTTCCTTTGTAAAATTGATTAAAATAGAAAATAAATTTGGTAAAATAAAAGAAAAAAGTTCAGATAAAAATAGATAGGCTAATAGATAATATATATATATATATATATATATATAGTAAAACCAAAGTGAGAAAACAAGCCTGGTATGGTGAAGCACGTCAAAAGACATTGTCCTAAAGCCTTTGTAGCCTCCCTACATGCAGGTGCTGACAGTCTACAATACTCCAAGATATGACCCCAATACAAGCAACCAAAGGTCTGGTATGAGCAAGTTTACAGTCGGATAGAATATCCAAGTCACATAACCATTGCCCAAAATAATAGTAAAATATGGAGGTAGTAATCGAAGTGGTAGTATGAAAATGAGGAGTAGAAATAAACCTTTTGTTGTCTACAACTTGGGGAACATTGTTGCCTTTTATAGGCTCCAATTATCTCATGTAACCTCCATCATAAAACACACCATAAAATCAGAAAATTAAATCCAAATTGAAACTCCTATAACCCCTAAATAATTATAGGATTAAAAGCATAAGTTACAAATTGAAAACTGAAAATCAAATTAAATTAAAGATTTTAAAAATTTTTTAAATACCAACAAATATCATGATACATACTTGGTCAGTCCTATGGTACATAATCAAATACCATAGTCCTTTGGTTAGTCCTATTGTAGAAAGCAAAACAACCAATTAAGTATAAAATTGTAACAGCAATTTTAAAAGGTCTAAAGTGAAGCAGATAGTTGATTAAAATTGGTTAAAAGAAACTTAACATACAAAGGCTTTAGATTTGTTGTAAAAATTTTGGTTTTTTTCCTTTGTAAAATTGATTAAAATAGAAAATAAATTTGGTAAAATAAAAGAAAGAAAAGTTAAGATAAAAATAGATAGGCTAATAGATAATATATATATATATATATATATAGTAAAACCAAAGTGAGAAAACACGCATGGTATGGTGATAAAAAAAAATTATCTCGGTCCTTCATTTCAAGTTTTCAACACCTAGTTACCCCGAAGATACCTAACACAAATTATATTGCTTTGTTCTGCCTGTATAGTCTTGATCTATAATCAAAACCAAAGTCTTTCTCCTCTGCTCCATACTTGGTCCTTATGGTACTTAATCGGGATAGAAAATCATCACGATCCTTCAAACATCAAGTCCTACCACAAATTGCTTACCACTGTCTTTCTTCTGTGTTCCTTACTTGGTCATGCGTATGGTACTTAATTGCAATAAAAAATCATCCCGGTCTTTCCGACATCCGCTTGCCCGAAGATACCTACCACAAATTGCTTTGTTCTTGCATTCTTCCTGGACAGTCTCTGTCTTCTGGGCCAGACCTTTCTTTGGACGGCACAGGCATGTTTGTCTGTGATCAACATTGCTGGGATCTGACGACCCACAAGGTAGGCCGTGATCCCAAGGCCCTATCCATCAGATCCCTAAAGACAATACCATCCCAAAAATAGTTTATTACTTTATTAGGTGATCCAACAATAACCAAGGCATTAAGAAATACTAATTATTTAGTTTTCCGATTATATTGCTGATCACTCTTACAATATCTAAAACCTTCGGTTCTTCACATGGATATTGCCTATAAACATTTCTTCTATTCCTTTTGGCTTTTGCCTTTCTTTAATTCCTCAAATGAGTTTATTAGGTGTCGTTCAAGTAATGGAAAGTTCTCCATCACCTATAAACATTTAACTATCGTTTTTCACAGCTAAGAAGGCCTAAACCCTAAGAAAGAAATCCTTCTCGTTCGGTTGCGCCTCAATGCCTGCGGCGGCCTCTGGCCTAGTAGGCGTGTGACAAGCGTGGCCGGACGGGACTTGTGCTCAGGGGCGGCTCATTGTTTGAGCGACAAGTTCAAAAGGGGTGGAATAAACCAGGAAGAGGTTGGTGGATTGACGGTTTGGCATGGGGATCAAAGTCAAATCGAATCCGATCTAGGTTGCGGAATGGTGAGTGGCGTTGTCGGTGGTGGTGCTCGGAGTTATGGCGTGGGTTGGTGGAAGCTTTCCTGGTCAGTAATTGTCGGCGTTTACGGCGGCTTGACTCGTGTGTAGCGATGAACGGGACGGGACTGCGACCGTAGATCTGATGTTGGAGCGTCCCAAACCAAGATCTATCCTAGTCCTTTGGGCTTCATAGTTCTGGGCTTTCGTCGTCCTCAGCTGCCAGCGAGGCGATGGTGGTTTGGGGGAGACGCAGGCTTGGCTACACCAGGTTTGGAAGCTTGCAGACGGGTGGGATCCGCTTGGTTGGGCTGCCTATAATTTTCAGTTTTGTGTTTTATTTTATTTATGTTTAGGTTTCTTCTTATTTTCAGTTTTGTTTATAATAAGTCCCTATCAAGTTATTATAGGGAGTATCGAGGTTTTGTCTTAAGTATTAGCTGTTGGGTCGGGTGCACTGCAATTTTTGGCATAGACAATCTTTTATTCGGCGGTCTAAAGGTCGTTCCTGTTCTAGAGTTAGGTTAGCAGCGGTGGGGAAAATGTCTGGCAGTGGCATACTGGCATAGACAATCATCCTTGGTCTTCTAGTGGGATTGTTCCTATCTGATCTCGGGTCGGAGATGATGGCGATTTGGGGTATTTGTGGATTGACGGTGTTGACATTCAGGTGGCAATGGTCTTGGGTTTAATTTAGTCTCAGGTCTGACGGTCCAGCATTTCATTTTGGTCGGGTTCGAAGTCACAACAAGTGTAGACTTGGTCGATCAAAGGCAGGTCAAGATGACTCTGGGTGGCGAGTTCGTGTTGACAAAGTTGTGTGTCAAGAATTCACTGCTCCTGCGCATATTGTCTTTGCCTTTTAATTGTAGTGCAAGTTAAGTCTGTAGTTGAGTCGAGACTTTTTTGGCTCCGTCAGTTAGTCATTTTGGAGTTCCAGTGTGAAGTCCAGTGGTCATTTTTGTATATGAGATGATGCCAAAACTCATTGTATCCAGTTCATTATTAATGAAGTTTCTTCTTGATAAAAATAAATAAATAAATCAGCTGGTGACTTGCAAACTCAGAAAGCTCCCGCTCATTCTCAATCAAAGTTTCTAATGACTGGAAACTTCCATTTCTCCTAAAATTAAGATTTCAGTTGGCAACTAATTCGAAAATAAATTTCTATATATACTAAAACAGTGTAGGAGTTACTGTAGCTTATGAACAGTAGCTCCCTTAGTAACAGTGTGCTGCCCATTTTACCCCTGATTTTTCTGGTATTTTGCATGGTTACTCCCGAGACAGGTGTTTTGCAACCTGTTGGGCACAGTCTGCGTGTTTGCTCTCGAAGAGGACAGTTGTTTTTTTTGCATCTTCAAAAGAGTGACAGAGAACGATGGCATGCTTCTTTGCTTCGCATGAAGAGAGAGAAAGGGAACGATTGAGTTTTGATTGGAATTCAAATAGGGAACTGAGCTTCCAAAATCGACGATTCTCGAGCCAATCAATAGTTCGGTTCCAGCGCCGACGATACTTCCTATACTGAGGTAAGCTACGATACTTCCTATACTGAGGTAAGCTATTTCAATTTCTTGGTAATTGATTGTTGGGTTCTTCAAAATTGAATCTTTAATTTCCCAATTGGTCTATAAATATTTGATGTTTTCTGAAGTAGTTTGGTGGTGGTCCTTTTAAATTCAATACTGAATTGATGTGTGTGTACGTTGAGGAATTTCAGAGGGGGCTTAGAGAATCAAAGACGTTAGCCACTTCTATCGTCAGAGGTCAAGTACCAAGAGACTTCTTTTCATTAGCTCTGAAGGATTTTGGACAAGTAGCATAGAGATTTAGTTTTGCGATTTTCGGGTTTTCCTTTCTCATTGTTATTCTCTGTATTTGTTTTAGATTGCTCAGATGTGGTGGGAATTTCATCTGATTATGGACATACTTCTCCTTATCTGTATTGGAAGTAACAGTATTGTTGCATGAAGAGAGAATGAGTATATGTGTGCAGCTTTCTCTCTACTTTCTTTGGAACGAAGATCATGCTGATTTAATGATGATTATATCGAATTTCCCTCTCTATACTTTCTGTTTTGTCATGAAGAGAGAATGGGTACTTACCTTCTTCAAAATCGAGTACTTGATCATAAAGAGTAAGGCTTTGGTTATGATGTTTTTGATGTTGGGTTGTCATTGAGGTAATTTCGGTGATTGCTACTATTTTGCATAAATATTAAGAAGAGAAAAGAGACATTTCAATCCCGTTCTCTCTCACACCATCAACCAAGGGCGCGTATATATATATATATATATATATATATATATAGTTTAGAGGCCCATTCTGTTTGGAATTACACAACCCAGTGACTAATCCACAATTTCAAGTACCATTCTTTCTCTTGAAACTGGATTCTTTCCCCCACTGATTATACCTAATCTTCCCAAAAACTAACGAGTTTTCTGGTTTTCTTATAAGGGAAAAAAAGTTTGTTGACTCTGCAAGAACAATGTGAATCTTCAACAGCCCAGTTGTGTAAGATATTCTCTCCGCCAACAACGCTAAAGTGAAGCTTCAATTTTGACGAAAAGCTTCTGAATTTTGAAGTTTTCAGCTATTTAAAAGGTATATTCACTCAACCCAACCTATATTTTCATTTGACTATATCAAATTAGCTACTTAACGACTCTGCATGTTGGTCTTTGCTAGCAATCACACTTTTGGTGATTGTTTTCTACCTCTATAACTATCTCTGTTGCATTTTTAGTTTAGAAAAAGTTGAAAGAAGTATATTTGTTCTACTCTAAATCTCTAATCATATTTCAACTGAACTATATACAATTGGCCGCTTGATGAGTCTGCATGTTGATCTTTGCTAGCAATCACACTATCAGTAGATTGTTTTCTACCTCTATAACTTTCTGCATGTTGGTCTTTGCTACGAATCACATTACCAATAGATTGTTTTCTACCTCTATAACTATTCTGTTGCATTTTTCGTTTAGAAAAAATTGAAAAAGGTATATTCATTCCATTCCAATTGGCCGCTTCATGAGTCTGCATGTTGGTCTTTATTAGCAATCACACTACCGATGACCCTTTTTCACCTCTATAGCTAGCTCCGTTACATTTTTAGTTTAGAAATCATTCATCAGTACCCGTTTTTTCCCAACTCATAATTTAAACTACAAAGATTTCCCACTTTTCCAAATGCATGCCCCTACTTTTAAATCCCCGAATTTAGAATTAGAATATGTCAATTTTCTTCAAATAGATATGCTTTTTCATAATTTGGTAGGGAAGTGATTCAGGTTTTGACTGCTTTTTCTTCTCATTGATTTTGAAAATTGTCATCTGTATTAATTACATATCCATCAATTTTTTTCATACTGGTAACTATGGTTTTCCATTACTTCACCAAAGTCTAATTCTTTTTATGGTATAATTGGATTCTGTTGAGTAAATATAATGTTTTTACTTCAAAGGAAGTTTGGTTTTCGATTAGACTGTGTTTACTGAATATACTGTTCTTTGCTTGAAGGCAGCACGAGATTGTTTTTATCTTTTTGATCATATTCAAGAAATATGCATTGTATCATTATGTATCTGCAGTGTAAATTACCTGGACCGTTTTGGTAGTTTTAATGTTTTGTTGCATGATTGAGAACAGTTGTGTTTATAAAGATAATGTTATGACTTGCGGTCAATGCAGAAATCTGTGGTTGGACACTCCAAGATGATTTACTTTTCGCTTGAAATGATGATTGAAGTTGGTTTTTTTTTTTTTGGAACTTATTTATTGCTTCTTTCTTTTTAGGCTTGAAGTTTCTAAGTAGCTCAACTTCCCAGGTGTCCACTTCCAAGTAGGTTTTGATGAAAACCACTTTGGAATTTTTGTAAAACAACTTTATACTGTAATCAACATTAGGAATTGCATCTGTGAAGTTATTTCTATTTACCCTTTTCGCTAAACTCTGAGAGATTGAGAGCAATCTCCAGGCCTTGGAATTGAACAAAAGAAGTAATACAGTCGATGTAAGATATGACAAAACACTATGGCTGGGGACATGGGGCACCAAGTCACCTTCTTTTTCATTTTCTATTGAGGAAAAATAAAATTCTGTTTTGAATTTTGTGCCAAATTCTTCCAAAGCTGTTTACCTCATCAAGTGAAGCTGTTTCTTGCATTTTTAGTATTTTATCCTGTATAAGAAAAATTGGTTTATTGGAAGAAAATCAAAAGAAAGTTTTATTTGGACACTTTAAATCACTTTCTATTTGGTTATGTTTTTGACATTCTGAATTTCATAACAAATATTCATTTATAGCTTTCCTTTGCTTTATTGAAGCATATTATGTCCCATGTATATCAGTCAAGTTTTCTTCTTCCTAACAATCCTTATATGAGCATATCTGTTTGTTGTGTAGTCCAACGAACTGATTGACTTTTATTTTAGTTGTATTCATGAATCATGAAATATGTAGAAACTTCTTTGCAATTTTCTGAACAAGAAATCTGACATTCATGAAATAAGTTGCATATAGCTTGCTGCACCAGAATCTTAGAAGCAAGGTAGTTCCTTTCACTTATTGGTAACCATTTTTTCTTTCTTATGTTGTCAAATAAATTTAAGTTCACCGTTTTGTTAAAAAAAAAAAAAACAAAAAAAAAAATAAAGAAAGAAAACCATAGCATTATTGGGAGTATGTCATTCCAGCAAAGTATGTGATTACGTTTCAATTGTTTTGTTTATTTTTGTTTGCATACTTAAATCACATGCTATATTCTATGCTTCATCTTTATGCAGAATTATTTATTTGATTTCATTGACAATCCTCTTCAATCTTTGTCGTACAATTTTCTCTTTTCTCTTTTCTCTTTAGATCTTCATGTTCCTAAGTTCACGTATTTATCATCTCTTTCCAATAACATTGTTAACTGAGAACATCAATAACTTATCAAAGAGATCGACCTTATTTGTTATGAAACTGAGAACGTCAATAGTTGATAACCAATTTCAAGTTTCCAATCCATATTTCCAGTCCAGTCCATAGTAACCAAATTTCATGTTGATCATGTTATGGTGTTGATACCCTAATCTGTATACAATTTTTTTTCCAGACTGAATTGGAAGCTTAACAATGTCGATAGTGAATCTGCGTGATGTCCAGCCACGTCAAACTGACATCAAAATAAGAGTGCGAGTGTGCAGACTGTGGAGAGGAAAAATATTGAAACCTGTGGCTCAAGATAATGGCCTACACTGTGTACTGGTGGATCAACAGGTAACATTAGTAAATAAAACTTCAAATCCACGTAAGGCGAATGAGGAAGATTCACATGACAAATAGTCATATAAATAATTTCAAACCTCAGATTTAAAAAGCAGACTTAACAAGTATATCTCTATTCTACATATAGAACAGATTACGTTCTTTGTTAAGCTAGGTGCATAGTTAAGTTATTAACTTTTGTTCTGTTTAGGTCTGTATAAATGTAAATGAACTTCCAAATGAAATAAAAGAGCAGAAGTATATGATTGAAAACTCATTTAATTCTCCAGATAACACTTTCATCTTAATTACTCCTCCAAGTTTACATACATTGTCTCTAATCCATATTATGTCATGCAGAATGATGCTATTCATGCTTCAGTGAAGGAAGGAGACTATGAAGAAGTATCACATCGTATCACTGAAGGCAACATCTATGAAATTACACAGTTCCATACCAAGCGTTCCCCAGAATCATACAAAATTGTGCCACACGCAGCGCAGATTTGGTTCAACAATAGAACAATCTTCAACCCAATTGAAAATGTAATTCCTCCAATCCCACAACACCGGTTCTATCTCATAGAGTACAACCACCTGCACAACCGTATCGATGACGACGAAATCCTCACAGGTATTAAAAAATATTTTCACGCATTAAAACCAGCACAACTACTAACATACTCCTTACATTTCATTGTTTTAATACACACTACACTTCCATTATGGTAGATATATTGGGACGCATCAAGTCAATCCAGCCAATTGAGGAAGTCACTATTGACGAAAGGCCTGAATCAAGACGCCATGTGTACATACAAAATACAAGGTATAAAAACGAACTCCTTGAACTTAAAGCAACTTGAGAGCAACTTTAGTTGGTTAGGTTGGTGTTCTTTTTAATTTAATAGAACCTGCAATTTGGTGTTATTGATCCTCAATTTTTTTGTCATTTTAACTCTTTATCTGACTTAGTATAAGACCTTTGTGCCTTAATATAGCAACAAAACATAAACTTTGAACTGCATCCCTAATTGAAGTCTCTCAGCTTTAGTGAACAAAACTACATTTACATTTCTCAATACATTTGCAGGAAAGAAGATGTGAGGGTCACTCTTTGGGGAGACGCTGCACGCACCTTTGAAGCACAACACATTAGCCAACTGCCACCTCCAGTTTTAATTGTATTCACAAGCTTAAGGGTCAAAGAATTCCAACGTAAACTATATCTTCTATCCAAATACCTTTATATGTCCACTACGTACCCTTGCAGTTCAAATCTAATCTCTTCACTCATTTTTTGAACAGGCAAACCTGTGTTAAACAGTACCATGAGCACATTCACCTTCATCAATCCAGACATTCCCCACACAGCGGAGTACAGAAAAAGGTACACTATCTCAACTTTAAGAACAGCAAGGCATCCAATTACATGAGTGTATAATTGAAACTTAATTTTACAATACTTCATACCTGCTTTGTATCATTGCAGTTTTTCACAACCATTTCATGCTCCAAGAATTTTTACAAGTCCAACAAAACAAATAATAGGAGCTGATGAACTAGAGGCTGTAGAAAAAAGGACTGTAAAACAACTCAACCTACTGGATCCAGAAACAGACAAGGTATTTTATCAATCCAACTCTACTTCATTACAACAGAGTTTCTTTCCTTCTATCACCCTCCCATCCATGAAATCTATACTAACTACACACATCTATATTGGTGCAGGAAACTACAGTTTTTTGTAGAGCTGAAATTACCAAGTTGATCACCCGAAATGGATGGTACTACGAAGCCTGCCCCATGTGCTACAAACAACTGAAGCAAACACCAAACAACAGCTTGCTCTCCTGTTCAAAGCATGGCTTCCAGACTGCACAACCAACGTAAGCATAGATGATAAACTTTAATTCCTCCATTATTATATTATACACTCTTATTTAGCTATACCAATTTATGTGAATCTAAATTGAAGAAATCTAATCTAAATATAAAATGATACTTTATACATGGCAAAAGATACAAAATAGTTTGGAAGAATTTCAATCTCTCTAATTCCATGTCAGTAATAGAAACTTCAGTGTCTATTTCTGTGATTTTATTGTTTCAATTTTACGCCTGTTCCTAAACCCTAAACCCCATTTTTTATCTCCAGTGATCAGAAATTAGTATTGTAACAATTGACTATTTTCAATTTCTAATAACTGCTTTTTCTGATTCCCCATTGAGTTTGAATTTCAACCATTAATTTGAATCAAATTTCCTGATTTTGTATGATAAACATACAATGTATCCAATATAATTGATATTGAAGCTAACATTCCATTTCATCAATACCACAGCTTCAGAATGGAGGTGCATCTCGAAGATAAAAGTGATTCAACCTCAGCCATATTAATAGGAAAACCAGCAGATGTTCTCTTTGGAGTCACTTGCCAAAAGTTAGTGATCGAAGAAGGTTACACAGACCAAGACAACCCTCCAGAACAAATCTTCAAGAGCATTGGCCAATTCAAAATCTGGGAAATCATATTAAACGACCGAGATGACCTGAAAATCAAAGCTGTCTATCCAGACATCCAACCATCACCAGAAAAGATGGTTACAAATGTGACACCAGAACATCAACCACCTTCAAAAAGAGCTTTGCAACTACCTAAAGAGTCAACTCAGAAAGAGCTCTTCAAATTAGAATCCAGCAAAAAACAAAAAAGGTAAGAGCATAACCTCCTTTTCTTTAAAAATGTTTATATTTAAACATACAACCAGCCATACTAACCAACACGCCATCCACTCTTCAATGCTTTAAAATACAAGTACACAAGAAGAAGGCAGGAGCGCACATGCCAAGCAAGATTAGAAACAGCAGCTCCTTTTTTTGAAGACTGTCAACAGAAGATCAGTGAAGCCAGTCATCTACTTTCCGCTGACTACATGACATTCTTTGACCTGCATCGCATAAATCATTTTTTGAAAAGATAATGGTTTTTACACTTTTAAGCAATGTCAATTAGCAGCGAATGAAGCCATGAACATCCTTTTTGCTCCCTACATGGCAGTATTTTGTAACAAAATCAGGCTAACTATTTTTTGGTTTGTACATATGATGCATACAAGATGCATCTCCTAGATGTAGGGCAAAACAATATATTCTATCACTAAATGAACGCCCCTTTTATATAAATTTTGTTTCACACCAGAAAAACCCTTACTTTCTTTATCTTAACGTAACAAATTTAGCCCGCGGCAACGCGCGGGTAAATTTCCTAGTTAAGAACTAAATCAGTGTTCACTTCTCATATTATTAAAAAAAGTTTCCCTTTCTGTCATACTTCTATTGAAACTACTGATCATCTGTTTATGTCTTGCTCTTTCTCTAGACTGGTCAGGAGATTATTTTCTAATTTCCTTAACTCTTCAAACTGGCTATGTTGAGTGGCTAAACTCAATCACCGATATGACTTTAGAAATTTGAGGCAGAATCTTTTTTATATTCTTGTTCTTAGTTATTGTTTATGGAAAGTTGGAAACCAAGAAATGAGCTTGTTTTTAAATAGAGGCAAATGACTCATTGAGGTGGTTTATCTAGTCGCCAATATGAGCAATCTATAATATAATCAAGCTAATGGCATTTTATTGAGACCTAAACTTGAAAAAGGTTCAACGTCTTATTAAATGGATGGTTCAGTTTATGCTGATCATGATGGTGCCTCAGGTTTTGTTATCAGTGATGAAAATGGCAAATCAATTCTGGCCTCTGCAAAAAATATTGGTTGTTCAGATCTTCTTAAATATTAGTTCTCTGGGCTGGTCTCCAAGCTGCTTTCTTACATGGTTAAAGCTTATCTAAGTTGAAGGTGATTCCGAAATTCTGATTACTAACAAAGTCATTCCTCCATGAAGAATCATAAAGCTTCTTCAGGATATCGCACAACTGATTTCTCAATTCCATCACATTACTTACAAATATATATGGAGATAAGCAAATTTCCTAACTGATGTAGTGGCTAATTTTGGATATATACAGTAAGGCAATTTCCAGTTGGAACTACTCTCTTCCACTTTCGGCTTCAAATGTATTGTATCATGATTTTTTAGGTTTTGGTTGTGTTAAAAGAGGCTGTTTGTAGCCTTCGTTAATTTTTCCATCGAAAAGATAACAAAGACATTCGCCTATTAAGTTTAAAACCACAATACTACCTGAGGCACAAAGGTTCGTTATTCGAATTGAGATTTTGATTAGTAATTACAGTGAATGGAAATCTAAACAAAAAGAGTGAAGGATTCAAATCCAAATTATTAAAGACTAAACATCCTACAACAATTCCATTACATAATTTCAAGATTACAGTTTTCTTTAAAAATTCAATTGCTGGGTCCTCGAAATAACAATCACAAGGTCGAAAGAGACTCCCATACCCCGTTTGTTTCTGGAAGACTAGGAACAAAAAAAATTGTAACCGCATACTTATGATTTTACTTTGTCGCTAAGTTTGAACATTCTGAACTATTTTCATATCGTTACAAATACATTAGTTTTTGTGGTTTACATATATAGTAAAGATCTTTACATATATAAACTATGATAATATAAAGAAAAGACTTAATGTAAGAAAAGTGAGACTATACATAGAAAGCATCCATGAGTACTCGCACATGAATCATACATCCATGAGTTCTCGCACATAAATTGTACACCTATAGAAGTGTAGTATTAATAAGCAATTATTAGAAGATGTCCATAAACTATTTCATGTACCACTTCAAAGTGTTAATTATGGTTAATTTGTATTATAAAACTTAATTTCCTTGAATATCTTAAGCACATCATTACCACACATTTTAGGAGCAAAACATGTTGAAATTCAAATCATACAAACTACATTTTCTACCTGACTTTTTTTTTTTTTTTTTTAAAAGGTTTAGAATCCAGCCTAGCTGAAAGATTCAATCCTACACTCGATTTCACTTATTATATTAATATTTAAATTTTACAACGGGAGGGACATAAAACTTGAACCCCATGCTGCAAATTAAGAAACATGATAATCCTCATAGAGAACATCCTAGATAATAGCAGAAGTCTTTCCTAACCAAACATCATCAAGCAAGCCCAAACTAGTAAGGTGCGCTAATCTATCTACTATATCATTTGCTTCTACCTAACTTCTTTAGTAAAGGAAAATATATCAAAAGTCACAAAAATTGTTGCAAGCATAAAATTTACATGTGCTTGGAAATTACTTATTGTGATTCCTACTTTAAAGTATGAATCATATTGACATTCATTCTATACTTTGCCCAATTGTAAATTTGTTATATATGATCCACATAAAAGCACCGGGAGGTTCATAGAGCCGAGATACGGGGAAAAAAATGAAGTGTTATCACAAAATATGGGTTGAAGGGTGGGCTTTGCTCGGCTGGGCTTTTGTAGTGGTCAATTTTTCCTTTTTTGGGGTTTAGAGTTCAAGGCCTCTCATTCTGGTCATAATTGTCACTATTAGATCAACTCTAACAGCTTTTTCATATTTTAATTTTTCTCTATTTTAGAAAAAAATTATTCTCTTTTGCTCCAACAGATTTTCTATAACTATTCCTATTTTAGGAATAATGAGGAAAGACAAAATAAAATTGCCTAAATTTACAGTAATTTCTAAAATTTTGAGAAAGAATTATGAAGATTTTAAAGAGTGCTGTAAAATAGATAATCTATTAGAGTTGGAGAAGAAAAATTATATTAAACTTTGACTTTGACTTCTCTATAATATAAAAATTATAGAAAAGTGGTTGAAATTACTATAAGAAAATAAAATAAATACATAAATTTAACTTTGCTGTCTGACTAGACCATGGTCCTCGGCACCTGGAACAAATGGCCGAAATCAGAAGCCAAGATCCACCATATCTGCCCCATAAAGGTCACGACCAAACCAATCCCTTAGCTCCACGTCTCTCCTCCTCTCTCTCCTTACAAACACAGGTTTCGAAAAACATAAAAAGGGCAAAAAGGGAAACTTCTTGCCAAAATTACTACAAAAAAAGAGTTCTTGAAAGTCCCGAGGCAACTCCAAAAGTCAAACCTCCCCCACAACGACGCGTCACGTGTAATAAAACTACGCAGTCGGATGGGTCCACGTGTAATAAAACTACGGAGTCGGATGGGTCCGACGGGATCCATAATTATCTTTCCGTACGTAACTTCAAGACATTCACATAATAAATCCAAGACATCACATGTACTCATCGTTTTTGATAATCAAACTTGTTTGTGCTCCTAGTTTTCGTGGCTATGCATCATATAGCTAACTAGCCCACCATAGATACAAAAACTAAATGTCACACAATGGATGCAAAAATTAATGTCTCTTATGACTGTTATGTTGTCTTTTTTTTTTTTTTTTTCCGAGAAGACTGTTATGTTGTCTTGATTGGTTTAATGGTGTCGGCAAGCTGTTAGTTATCTGAAACAACCTACTTTATCATTAAAATTATAGCATATAGGTGGAATATAGTTAAAAAACATAGTACCATTGAAGTGGTTGCGATTGTTTCTAGATTTTTATTCTATTTTTCTGATTTAATTTTTTTTGTTGTTTCAATCAATTATTGATAATCTAGATATATATTTTTCAGTGTTACAAGGAACAGGATATTTAACAAATTTATCCCAATTAACCTATTTGCCGCATTCTCCAGACCCTAAGTACAAAGTGCAGCATGTCATCAAAAAAAAAAGTACAAAGTGCAGCAGATTTCAGGGAGGTTATTAACTGTTAGAATATGTGTCCATAACCCTTCGAACGCTTCAAAGTCTGGGATGATGAATATGAGTGCAACCCACGTGGGCTGGGGAGGCTAGCTAGGGCACCCAACATGATCCAATGTTTACGAGTACGTTGTCTGCTCTTTAGCTTGTTTTGTAGCCACCATGCATTCAAGTGATTGCAGAGTCTCTTGCAATCAAGTGCAACCCATTCTTGTAATGAACGAGTAATTGGCCTCTTCACAAGAGAAATCAAATGAAAGAAGATCAAATGCTACAAAGCTATTAATTGTCGTTTATAAATATGAATTCATAGAAGAGTATCACTGCCTATAATCGATAGTCCTAATTAACTGAAAGTCCTCTTTAAGTCATTAACTGAAAGTCTTCTTTAAATTGATTAATTAAAAAATAGAGTATGATGTATGTATTTAGAGAATCGTCGCTTTAAAGTGAATTTTTCGGAGCTGGAACAACATGCACTTTCTTCATAAATATCTCAAACAACATGAATGTTCTTCATAAATATCTCAATTCAAGGCTAAAAAAATTCTTAGCTAAAGTCTCCCAACTATATACGGATTTTCTAGAGATCAACCTCTAAGGCCATCTCCAATAAGGAGGGTTACATGTGACCTTAAGTCCTTTATGCTAAAAAATGGACTCCAACAAGGGAAGGTCCAAAAGGCTAGAGGTAGAGAGGTGGGTGGAGAGAGCTAAATTTAGCCCTATGGCTAGCCCTTTAGCCCTTGGTGGGACCCACAGAAAATTAGCCCAATTTTGCTCCTTGTGATGCAATACATTAATCCAATGGCTCAAAATCATGCAACAATTGAATCCAATGGCTTCATAATATTTTTTTAGTATATATGTATTCTAGTCGTTGGCTTCAGTAAATGATTCTGTAATAATTAATCTTATCACGTCGACACTATATCTAATCAGGAATCAACATATTTGCTTCCAAAGTGGCACGTGGCACCTAAAAAACTTATCAGAAAATGTTATCAACAATACCACATAAATACCTCATCCAAATATACACCTTAAAAATTATTTTTTTCCTCATAAATTAATTTTAGTCTAAATTAAAATATTATTAAAATAAAATAAAATCATAAAAATTAAAAAACATAATGTAAAATCATAAAATACTTGATAGGGCTAAAATTTAGCCTTCCCTTACTGGAAATGGTTCACTTGTTCATGAATAAAGAATAATATTTCTGGAGGCTAAATTATAGCTCTGACCCCAATATAGCCCTCCCTTACTGGAGATGGCCTAAAGGGTCTAGCTTGATCGAAGAGAATAATCTACTTATTGAACCGATATCTCTTAGGCACGGCATTATATAACATAGAATTACACTTGAAAATGGTGGAAAATTAGCTAACGTGTGGTGTAAGTTGAACCCCCTTAATCACGAATGGTTCCAACAAGAGATTTAGGGCCGTAAGACCCGCAGAACCAGCTAATCTCAAAGAGTTGAACCCCCTACCTACCATTAATTCACACAAATATAACGTAATTTTGTATACAGAATTAATTATCTCAACTTGATTTTACAATATTATATATTTATACACAGTTACAATTAATACATGCAAATCTTGGATTAACTAGAGAAATGGCTACCATGAAGACATATTCTCTAACAAATACAAAGGCTTAATTAAGTTTTCCGGTGATTAGTTTATGCATCTTGCAATATTTTTTGCCCATGATTAGTTGAAAAGTTGCATTCCCAAAATTTTTAGATTAAAAAAGGAAATGGACAAAAATGTGTTAGCAGTAGGTTACATCAGCACACAAGTATTAAGTAGAGGTTTATTAAAAAGGGAAAATAAGTACGAGTAGGAAGAGACTGTTTATTATTTTGGTAATTTATATAAGAGCCAGGAACTACCAAGTCCCAACATCTATTGTATAAGAAAGTACTTCTCTTATTTAAGTTTCTAGCTAGACTACGTATCCACCACCCTAATCATTTCTTTAGCTTTTGATAAAGAGGATAGAAGCTAAAGATGACCTCATGTTTTCCTCCGATGTTAAACAAGTGATGTTACGTACAACAAAAGTTATTGATTAGATCGACTAGTAGCTGGATTTAGAAGAGAAAAGTTGAGTTGTTTCATAACAAATTATGAGGCGAAAGTCACTAATGGTCAGGGCCGATCCTGAAATTCTAATGGCCTGAGGCGAAGAAATAAAATGTGGCCTCTCATACACACACAAAAACACGTGTGCACACATACAGTGCCAAAAAAGTACAAAATCCTGTGAAGAATTAATAACAAAATAAAAATATATGAATTTTTATTCGTAAATAAATTTCTGAAACATGAAAATAGTTAAAAATACGAAAATAGTTAAACATAATTAATATAAAGAATTTTTTGTCAAAATTTTTATATAGAAAAGGAAATGAATTAGTCATTGATATGAAAAAGGAAAAGAAAAGGAATTAATTGTCTGTTTTTATATGGAAAAGGTAAAGGAAAATGAAAAAAAAAACTAAAAAGGAGAAAAGGAGGAGAAAAAAAAAAAAAAAAAAAACTAAAACGAAGCAAAAATGGATCGAAGGTTAGAACCTTGGTTGATTCAAACACAAACCAACTACGTACGTTACCGCTATAGTAACAGGTTACTTTTAGCTTTTGATAGCAGACAAAATATATATACTCTATATAACATATATACAGAATTAAACCTCCGAGGCCCCCGGAAACCGGTGACCTGAGACGGCTGCCTCAGGTGGCAGCCCTCAGGGCCGGCCCTGCTAATGGTATCCATAGTTCAACGGACTTAGGGTCGGATTTGACTAGAGAGACTCTCTTCACAACACTAACTTTTTCGTCTCCCTAAATCTTATGCCCCTTCAATTAGTGATTCTGAAGAGCCTTTGATTCAAGGCCGGCATACAAGTAAGAAGACTCTGAACCAATTACACCATATTTCTTGCTCATATTGGTGAATCAATCTCTCTCGCAAGGACTGACCAAGGCCTCCGCAAGCTAAGCAGAAGTAGCATGCGGAAATCCGTAAAGAAAAGCCAATTGTATAATAGTCATAATACCAAAATGATCACAAAATACAACCCCGGTCATTAAACTTTTGAAAATATTACCAAGTAGCTGTTGATTTTGTATATTTTCCCTTTAGAAAGTTGGAATATGAATTCCATGCAAGTTCAGCCACCCATGACACAAAATAAAAGGGTTCTTTAAAAAAAATAATTAAATAAATAGAAAAGACTAAATGCAGTTTGCTACATTGACTGATTGACATTTGGTGTAATTATTAAAGGTGACATGTTTTGATAATTTTTGAATCAAAGCTATGAATTATACAAGTTACTACGGGAGTTGGCAGCTTGATTAACCTATAAGAAAGTGACTAAGAAACCTAAAAGAAAGAAAGATGCTTAAACATAATCGACTCTATTAGGTAACATACGCACTGTCTACCTAATAAAGAAGAAAAGGTATAGTCAACTCAAATAAACAGACAAATGAAATGAACTTAAATAATTCTAATATTAGCCAAGGTGTATCAAACCCAAAGGGTCATCTCATTTTGTCGGCAACAGAAAAATGGGACTTTCTCAAATAATTTTCTTGTCTTTGCCTTTTTGGTATGCAAGGAAAATGTGCATTAATCCAAGTCGTTAAACCTCACGAGAAAATTAATGGCACCGATATTCTCAGGTTCATTACATGGCCTCTCTACTTAACCTACGCCTTTCTATCATCTGCCTCATTCTTCTACCCCTAGCTAGAGGCTTAGACCTCACCCAAGTATCCGAGAACTTAGTTCCCGAATTTTAGAAACCCAAAACCAAAACCAACCACGCATTACTCCATTTACACAAAACACAAACATGGAACCTTCTCATCACCAGAAACATCACTCTTCTTTGGGATCCAATTTTGCATTTCTCTCTCTACTCCTCGCTTGTGTTGTTTATCTCTCTATATGGTCTTCTTCCTCCTCTATCAACCCGCTTTTAGCCTTCCAGAAACACGATGAGGGCGCATCACAAAGCCTGGCAAGTCATTTCTTGTTATTGAACTCCGGACTTATCCTAATAACAGTACTCAATCCAGGGGCTTTAGAAGCGTTAACCCCCATTTCTGCACAAATGGTATCTCTGATTTTCTAAACTGTTTGTTTTGTTTTGACAGACGATCACATTCGACGATCCTCAAGACGAGCTCGAGTCCACTTTATCCAAAGCTTCAATGGAGAACAAGACAGTGATCATAGCCGTGATAAACCAGGCTTACGCAGTGCAAGATGTGAACGCAGACACAACCATGCTCGACCTCTTCCTTGAGAGCTTTTGGCAAGGGGAGGGCACGAGGGAGCTTCTCGACCACCTGGTTCTGGTGGCGGTTGATCAGACGGCCTACGACCGGTGCCGGTTTCTGAGGCTGAATTGCTACAGATTGGAAACCGACGGAGTAGATTTCGGGGGAGAGAAGATTTTCATGTCCCAGGATTTCATCAAAATGATGTGGAAGAGAACTTGGTTCGTGTTGGAGGTTCTCAAACGTGGTTACAGCTTCGTATTCACGGTAAGTTTCTAGTTCTTTTTTTTGTGTTCCTTATTTGTTTATGCAATATTTTATTCACAATCATGGCAAAAGAGTCGGTTGTCAGGTTGTGTACTAACTGTACATAGGGAAACACTGATTGAAATGAGTTTTGTTTCTAGGCTTTTCCATAAAGGGGGTCTAACTTATTAATAGTAATATTGGGGTTAAACCGAAAAACAAATCACTAAGGACAGTAGCACACCATATAATTGCAAGACACTATATAATTGGTAATGCACCGATGGTATATCTGTATACGACTTCTTTTTCTCATATCGATCGCTTCCTTTTCTACATGTCCCTTTCCTCCATCATCCCCACCCGTCTCCCCCCAGGCACCCACTGTTTTCCTCCATCTACCACATCATAATACTTAAAGCAACCACTGTGTTCCTCCATCTACCACCCGCTGTGTTTTTTTCTCATGTCGATCGCTTCCTTTTCTACATGTCCCTTTCCTCCATCATCCTCACCTCTGTTGCCCCCCAGGCACCCACCGTGTTCCTCCATCTACCACCGCATAATATATACTCAAAGCAACCAAATTCCCCCTCTACCCATTTCCAAAGTTTAAACCATAGACATAGTTGATATGGACCATCACCATGCGAAAAGTCGTCTTCAGATCCTATCATCACCAGGTTATAAGCTAGCCAATGTGGTCTACTATTTTAAATTCTTGTCACTTTATGTTTCGTGTTTCGTTTATTTAAGTACATCGATACATATTTGACAGTGTATTAGTCTATTAGATGCAAAATATTTAACTAGAGCTGCTTCAGGTTTATAAGTTCGAAAAGAAAAACTCACGGGTTAAAAATGTAAAAAGATCCATAACTAAAGTCAATGATTTTAGTAACCAAATTAACAAAAGTAAACCATTAGATAGGATCGTAGAAGTAAATGAAAACTCATCATAAAAAGAGGGTTAATTCCTTTGGTTTGAAATCTAGGGTTTGAAAAGATGGTAGCAGTGTATCGAGATCGAATAGGTTGTGGGCATGGAGATCGATGGAGATGGAGATGGAGATGGGGGTGGAGTACCGGTACCTATAGGATTCTTCTTCTTTTTTTTTGTTTTTCCGATTTAGGGTTTCTTTGGGTCTGGCTTCTGAGGAATGGGTTTGTCATCTGTGTGGGCGTGTAGCGTGAAAGTAACTTGTAGTAATGTCACGTCGCGTGGACCTAAGGCCAATGTTATGTGTCTTTGAGTGAATGACAGAGGCCCAAAAGTTGGAGAGGTATTTGAATGAACAACAGGCAATGCCATTATTGGTAGTGGTAGCGGTAGTGGTAGCGGTAGCGGTAGTGGTAGTGGTAGCTTACCTATCAGTGACATTAACGACAAGCAGCTTTCACGAGGATAGAGTGGTGAAGTGAGTAATCAAGACATGCTGAAGTGCAGCTGCATTTTAGGCTCTTTTCTAATTTTTGAATTATCATGTGACAAATCATAAAGATAGCACAAATAGGGAGTACATGTGAGCAAACTCATCTTGCTAAAGCGAATACATGTGACCATTTCCAACCTATCAATTGTGCACTCGATTATTAGTTTAGTCTAGAATTTAAAAACTATCCTTTTCGGGTAATAAAGATAAAAAAACGTGCAAGCAGAAATTATTGAAAATACCATATTTATAGTAATCATAAGCAGAAACTTTTTTTTTTTATTCAATCATTTGAATACGATCATCTTTGTTTCACAAATAAAAAGGACACTCAAATACAAATCATGAAAAATGACTTTTTTTTTTTTTTTTTGTGTGAAGAGAACTATAACTCATTGTAGTTAGAGGCTGATCGATCCAATATCATGAACAAAAAAGTAGTCTTTGAAAATGACATTGTCGGTAAATTCCACACTTCACCATTTAGATGTAGATTATAAAATGTATATAAAAGGTTGTTGTGGAGTTCGAACATAATTGGAAATTGGGTGTTTTCTCATGACAGAATTACTATTTATGTCATATTGTTATATTGTTTAAGTGTTCATTTGTGTTGATGTCGTCTTTTCTGATTTGTTTTCTTATAAATTTTCTTCCAACTGTTTGTTAGTCTAGCTTTAGGGTTGAACCTGAATTTCCTTTTGATTAAGTTATTGTTACTAAAGAAGTCGTGCATTTGCTAACATTCTTGTACTTTTTTTTCTTAACAGGACACTGATGTGATGTGGCTAAGGAACCCATTCACAAAGCTAAGTAAAAATGAAACTGAGGATTTACAAATAAGCACCGACATGTTCTTTGGAGATCCATGGAACACAACACAGTTAATCAATACCGGCTTCTACTACATCAAATCCAACAACAAGACCATTGCACTGTTTGATAGATGGTACACCTTGAAGGATAATGCCACCGGAATTAAAGAACAGGATGTATTACTAAACCTAATCCGAGATGGTATTGTTCCAGAGTTAGGTCTTAGAGTCAGGTTCTTGGATACTGTATATTTCAGTGGTTTTTGCCAGAATAGCAGGGATGTTAGGGAAGTCAGTACTGTCCATTCCAATTGTTGCCGGAGTATTGTTGCGAAAGTACAAGATTTGAAGGCTGTTCTCCGGGATTGGAAGAAGTTCAAGAAAGTAGTGTCACATACGAGGAGGGTTAATCTTAATCTGACGGCCGAGAGATTCCGGTGGACCGGCCATTGGGGATGTTGGAACTCATGGAAGGTTCCGGCAAACACCGCCAAAGCAACCCATAAGTCCTAAATTATTGATATGTATAGAAGAGAAATTAGCATCAACAAAGAAAACAAATCGATTGAATGTTGTATTATCGAACATAGAATAAAATGTCAAAGATAGGATAGAGAAGTGGGTTAGGAATTTTAGAATTATGCTTCGTTTTTGGACTAAATACTAGTATGTTACGCCCTATATTTTACATGTAAAAACAGTTTAGTCCCTCATATTCTAAATTAAACATGATAGTTCTTATTCTCTCAATTCTCACACAAAAGGTCTATTCCATTAACTCTCCGTCTAAATGTGCTGTTAAGTGGATGACGTGGCAATCCATCCACGCCAACTTAGCTCGATAAATGTCATGTTAATGTGAATTAGCCAATATAACCCTGTTCTCTCTCTCTCTCTCTCTCTCTCTCTCTCTCTCTCTCTCTCTCTCTCTCTCTCTCTCTCTCTCTCTCTCTCTCTCTCTCTCTCTGTGTTTAAAAAAAACATTTCTTTTGTTCCTTTTTTTTTCTTTTCTTTTCTTCCAATATAGTCGCACAACCTAAAGTTAACCCAGCAACCATTTCTTAGTATACTCCACCACTCTCACAATGTGACAGCAATCGCCGTTTGCCACAACAAAGCTCCGTCCAAGCTCTTCACACTCCTCCCACCACCAAACCAAAAACTCATCTCCCGATGCAACCTCTCTCTCCCATCTCGACCCACATTCCTCATTGCCAAGCCTGAACCACTCTACACCTCCATCAAGGCCTTCGCTTTCGCCATCATCGCGAACCTTGACCTCGACTTTGACTTTCTCAGATGCCCAGTCGACGGCCTCAGCTACTTCGTCTCCCTCACCGTCGACCCACAAGTCCTCCCCGAAAAGATCTCCAAAACTCCTCACAGCCGGTATACGCAGGGAACAAATCGAAGGAAAAGATCTCCTACCACGGTGACTTTGTTTTCAGTTTTTTATTTTATTTGTTGTTTTGGGTTTCTCCTTTTCTCTTGATAGTATGTTGCTTCCCTTCTTTGCTTTTTATATATACTAGAAACAGTACCCCGCGCGTTGCTGCGGGTTTTATAGTATTGTATTGACGTTACATAATATGAGACAAACCATTGGAATTATAAGAATATTGAGTATTCTTACTTACAATCACTTTGGAACAACTATAAATGGTAACTGGAAACCTATTACATATTATAGTTCATAAGCCATGGGTGCCAGTGCCATGCTCAAAAAGATTTAAAACATAATCCTTCTTCCTTTTCTGCAACATGGGAAGAAACAACGCTCAGCATATCAAATTTGGTCAGCAAAATGTTGGTAGCTTGGAAGACTTACCAGTAAATAAGGCCTTCATTTGCTCATCTCACTGCCAAGTTTAGCTTCCAATTCAGCCACTTTCATTTCATAATTTATCTACATGGCATACCCAAACAAAATGTCAAAAAATTAGCACATGAATCAGCAAGAAGTGCATTCACAGGACTCAAAGGAATAACATGACCAAATGAATAACCATGCAACTAAATAAACAGCTTGGTGCATTTGTTAAACAGACATAGACTGGAATTCACAAAATCATATGATACTTGTACATTCTCACCCATGATTGGAATTCACAAAATCATATGTCAATAATTACTTTTAAAGGGTGTGGCTATACATTATTGTAGGTGTAAGGGATTTTACAGTCTTTGCATCACTCACCAAGGACATAAGCCTTTGCAGTTACATTATCTGTATGATACAACTCCAGTCATTCAAACATACAAACAACCTATCTCAAAGTTCCACACCACATAGCTGAACAGAAGAGGATGTGGTGTGGAACAAAGTATGTTATCATGTAGAGAATGAATTACTAATAGTTAGAATGAGGCTAATAAGGTCCAACTAATTACTAAACCCATGTCCGTGAACTTTTCATATAAAGTACATAAATCACTACTACTAAAAAAAAAAAGGCTACAGCTCAAGATTGCAAACGCTGACTCCATCAAAATAGTCGGTGATTAGTCTAAACGATTACAATCTACAGATTGCAACTCTATTACAATCTACAATCTCTTTGCTACAGATTGCAGCTCTATTACAATCTATGATCTCTTTGATAAAGATTGAAAACTGAAAAATTGTTTTAAAAAAAATCATCAAATTGCAGCTCTATTACAAAATGAAGAAATAGAGCTGAAAAGATTTCAATCTACATATTGCAGCTCTATTACAAATTATCAGATTGCAGCTCTAATACATCCAATCTTTTCATAAAAGCTGAAAAGGTTGCAAACCACAGTAAGCTAATGGACAGATACGATAGTTAATTTTACAATTAACAATATTCTGACTAACAAAGTCATCTTTAAACCACAGCAAGCTGATGCACAGTTACAATAGTTCATTTTACACCTCCATTCTTTATACGGGACATAAAATTGATAAAAAGCTTAAAGTAGAAAATCTATGATAATAAGGCTTATCATTTTCATTTATTTGGAGATATAATCCACTAAGTTCAATTTCCTTAATCAAATCAAAAGATCATGACACCAAAACACAAAAAAGGTAACAATTTCAGCCCCAAAAGCATGAAAACTTGCAAGACAACAAACAAATCCCAATGTTAATCGACAAAGACTGGAAATAATGACATCCCAGCAACAAATAAGATAATTTAAAAAAAAAAAAAAAACTAAGAAATCGAATCAAATATAGGAGGGGATCCAATTACCATATTATTTTCAGCATGCCTCTGAAATCGAATCAAATATAGGAGGGGTTCCAATTACCATATTATTTTCAGCATGCCTCTGAAATCAAATCAAATATAGGAGGGGTTCCAATTACCATATTATTTTCAGCACAAACAAAATCAAAGAATATTTAAAACAATTTTGCAACAAAAGAAAGAAGAAAAAACACACCCAATTGGATCAAGATCGTTGCACCTGATCAAAACCTAAACCCAAATGCTTCTCTTCCCCTTGGCTCCAGTTCTGCATAAACAGAAAGGGGAAAAAAATGCTTATAACCAATTCATATATGCAGATCTATATATCTGAAATTTGCTGATATATAGCATTCATGTTGTAAAAGGTTCTTACCATCAGATTTCTACAGAGCCTACAATCAATTTCAAGGTTGGAAACTCAGAACAAAAACAAAGGCAAGAAACCAAAAACCCAGACTTGTATTTAGAATGAAATCATTGAAATCAAAACATAAAAGAAGATCGGGACAATTGCTACCTAAAAACCCTCTACATCTCTCCGATGCTTCTCACGTTTCTGGGCTGTTTCATCTCTTCCGATTTCAATTTCTATGCTCTCGCTGCGAGAAGTGGAAAAAAATTCCGATGGCCGATTGTAATTAAAAGAAAAAAGAGGACAAAATCGTCTTGTCACCATCAGCTCCGCTGAAGCCGGTACTGTTACTAAGCCGATGATGAACAGTGAATCCCGCACCCTCCTTTAATATATAGTATAATTTATGAACTAAATTAGCTTCCTCTCACAGACTTTGGGACGAAAATCAGTTTGGTCCCCAATTTTTTTTTTTAACATGATGGTCCCTGCATTTCTAATTTCCATCACCCGTGTCCAAGTTTCAAATTTGGCTCCAATCATGACATCATAAGCTGACTTGGCACTGACAATATGACCCACTATTCAGATTTTAGACCCCCAATAAGGGCAAAATGTCCAAACTACCATTTGTTCTAATTTTGCTCCAATCTACACCCTCATTTTTCTTCTTCCTCTGGTAATGGGGTTAAGCTCAAGTCGGATACAATCTCAATGTGCAAGTTGTTTCGGCGCTGCCCAAATCTCTCCACCGTCCGATCGATCTCAACCTCAAAACCCCAATCTACTTCTTCGTCTTCTTCATCAAAATCCAAATGGTTGAGATAAGTGAGGAAGAACCACATACAGAACAAGCCTTACCTTAAGCAACACCAACACCAACATATCATCATCTAGTAATTTCAATGTCTTCCACAAACATTTGCTAAGTATTTCAAGAATCAAAGACCCAATAAACTCATAACAAGAAAGAGACATGGTCCAACCACCAACAATCCATCAGCTAGCAGCTCATGCACCAAGTGAACACACTTGCACAACGTGTCGTCATTTTGCAACCACGAGCCTGGCAACACCATTGCCGTCAGCATCTTACCACCTGGATGTCTCGACAAGCATCGACGTCGCCGTTGTTGGTGGGTCCACAGAATCATCGTATGGCTATATTCGTGCGATCATAGCCCAAGCGTGTGCGCACAGTTGACATCTCACTAGATGAAAGCTGGCGCGGACCTCAACATGTACCACCGCCTATAAAAGGAGGACCTTGCCTCGGGTTAGAGGTAATCATTCATTCCCACTTCAACTCTTTCACTCAGAATTAGCTTCTACTTTACCCATGTCTGACTTTGACATCGGAGGAGAGAAGTCTGACTTTGACATCGGAGGAGAGAAGTCTGAAATCTTTCTGACTTCCTCTTAACGACTTCTTTTGTTACAGGTTTGGCAAGAGAGATCAAGAGCAAGTTAAGCTAAACTTCTTTCCGCTTAACTGTCCTCTCACGTACAAACAATAGTCGCCCCTTATTGCCACACCTTATTGGGTGCCTTAGCCACCGCAGGTAGCCCGCCCAGCTGGCAGACCTAATTCCGATAGCATCTGGGTTCCCATTTAGACCAAACTTCATATAGCTATGTTGGCACTCCATGATGCTAGCATGTCGACCACCCTGCAATTGCACCACTGTGCCTCCACCCATTAGAAGTCCCAGTAATCATGATCTTTGAACAAACCAAATCAGAAAGGGATATGGGTCGCTCAATTGTCCAACCCGACTAACCCCTTTTAGATCAAAACATCACCCTTGCTCGGAGCTTGAGATCAATCCATCTGCAACCACCTGGGACTCCTGTCAACCTTTCCTTTCCCCTCGACCACCAATGGACCCGATCATTTTCAATCTTGATCCCCTTGACCACTTCTCTATCCAAGCCAAGCAGACTCATTAAGAGAGAGAGAGAGATTGAGAGACAGTTGCATTTTTTCGGGTTTAAGTGTTTCTTTTTTTAAATCTTTTTATTTGAAAAAATATCCATGTCCCCCTTCTTGTGAGCCAAGTTGTCAGTGCCAAATTAGCTTGTGACGTCATGATTGGAGCCAAATTTGAAATTTAGATGCTGGTGATGGAAATTAGAAGTACAGGGACCATCGAGATTGAAAAAAAGATCGAGGACCAAACTGATTTTCGTTTAGAGGGAGTAAACTAAACTTAGTCCTATATTTATTTAATTTTTGTTATTGTTTTGGAATCTGTTCGATTCCTGTTGGGTTTGGTTGCTGCAATTTTTTCTTTGGACCTATGAGATCTAAACCAAGCTTCAATGGTAATTAAGAATCTTCTTCTTACTTTGATTCGATTTTAGTTACTTTTTTTGTTATCATTTTTTTTTTCATTCGTTGATTCTGATTGCAATTATGTGCATGTTGTGGAATTCTGTTTTTGATAATGATTAGAATTCTAGTTGGAATTTGATTAAGATTTTTCCACAGTTTATGCCAATGATACATTTTTTGTTTTCGCTAATTGAAGGTAAATTTGCAGACTTGGGCTGAAAGAGGAAGAAATTGGTCTTGGAATCCTATTTGTATTATTGAAGTGAGTAAGTAGGGGGCTTTGTTTGACTTAAGATTGAATTGTGGGTGCTTGGTTGGGATTGCACGAAGGTTCTTCTGATTCCCAGCATGGAGGTGGTGAAGAAGGAAGGTAGGAAGAAAAGAAAAGAAAAAAAGGGATAAAAAGCTAAAAAGAAAGAAAAGGAAAAAGGAATACAGGGTTATGTTAGACAATTCACCATTAACATGACATATATCAAGCTGAGTTGGCATGGATGGTTTGCCATGTCAGCCACTTAATGACTCATTTAGACGGAGGGCTAATGAAATGGACTTATTATGTAAGAATTAAGAGAATAAAGACCATTTAGTTTAACTTAAAAGGTGAAGAACTGAATTGTTTTTACTGTTTTTTATTTTTATTTTTATTTTTTTATCAAAGGAGACCCAGGCTTGGAGATCTTTTTGAGGAGTTGAAAGAAAGTAATCATGACAGGGGTTTAATCCTCAAGTAAGGATGGTTTCTATTTATCAATTTAGAGCATTGTATTTTAATTAAGGGTTTTTTCCATCAACAGTGTCTGGAGATTTAGGTGACTTTCATAATGATATTCGAACTTACAATGTTAACAACGTGATACCTAGACTCATTTTTTCTTATCAATGTCGTACCTCTGTCCATTTTTTATCACAAAGCCGTAAGCTTTACAACATGTGATGCACGTAAGGTGCAAACTGAAGGTAAAAAGACTAATTTGTGTTATATATGACATTTTTAATAGAAAATGTAGCAAATTACCAAAATCGACAAATCATGATTCTTTTATCCATGCGAAAGACCAATCAGCCTATTTCCCGTGCGGTGGGGCTGGAAGGCCCAAGCGGACAATTAAAGCCTATGCAGACATTTTTTTAATTTTTATATGAATTGAAAATTGAGAAATTATCCCTTGCTGATATCTAAGATATAGATAGACATGCCGACTCATGTTAGATACTGAGGGGGGTGTATTGTATTTGGATTTGTGCAGACTTTTTTTAAATGACAGACTTTTTGAAAAGTCCACAGACTCTTTAAAAAATTGATAGACTGTTATGGATTTCTTAAAACCATTGATTTTAGCAACAGACTTTTATTGATTCATGAAAATCTATGTACTTTATTATGAATGACTTCTACAGATTTCCTAGGATGTATAAAATATAAAAAAAAAACTAAAAATAAATAAATAAAACAAATACAGCCCAAACACAAAACAAAATAATAACTTGTTGTCTCTTCAATGCTCCAGTATCTTCTAATAGAAATTGACTCAAATAAATGATTGTTAATCTGTCTAGCGAGTTTGTTCTCATTCCTAATCTCCCAACAACATAAATATATAATGTGATCTATTTGATGTTTATGGTTAATTATTCTCATCAATTTTGTTTTCACCGATTAACATATATTGTAGCAATATTGGTCAATGTCTTTATCTATAATCAATCAATTGAAATTCAATTGTTTAACCTTTTTTTGAACCATAATATAAATTCAAATTAATGAGAATAATTAATTAATAAGATAAAATTTAGTATGGTTCAAGGTCTCAGGGTTAGACCACAATATTTGAGTTTTAGGGTTTCATAAATCATTTTTATTGCTATTAGGGTTCGAAGTATCATAATTGAAAAACAAAAAAACAAAAAAAAACAAAAAAAAATCACATTCAACAACTACAATGAACATCTTGGGTATCAAAAAAGGTTGATATCATAAAAGATTAAAAATTAAGAAAGAGAGTTGATGAAGGACAAACTTGTTCGTACGTAGAGAGAAAAACTTTGATAGACCTTTTTTTTTTTTTTTTTTTTTTAAGAGGAAACTTTGATAGACTTTTTGAAATCTTTGGTCTAGAGGTTGGAAAATTATTGGAGTTTGGTATGTATAGTTAACACTACAAAATCCATGATTATCCATGATTATCCATGATTTTCTAATTCCATAAGTATGAATGATATTTTGAATACCTCTGTACTTTTATTCATTTTTAAAAGTCCTAATTGAATACCCCTAGATTTTGGTGGAATTCATGAAGTCTTTAAAAATCCTAATTGAATACCTCAAGACTTTCATGGACTGTTAAAAGTCTATATTGAATACACCCAGACTTTTAAATTCCATAGATTTCTTTAAAAGTTCCACTAATTCCATATACAATACACCCCCCTGAGAGAAGGAGGGCAAGATCCAAATCCAAGTCTATATAAGGAGTGATTGAAATCCAAATCAAGAGGTTGATCTAGATTAAGGCCGACAAACTTGGATTCGTCAGTGAAACACTAAGTTTTCTATGAAATTTCAATCAAAGGTATGTGTTTTTGTATATTTCATCAATTTCTCAATTCCACACACATTGAATTCATTGTGGATTGTTCTGCATGTAAATATGTTTTGGCTTTTTGTACTTTTTGTTGTTCAAATTTACTTTTAGATTTTGAAGATTCTAATTTATTTTATTTTGTTGTTAAGACTTCATAGTTGTCAACTACTGTATCAGATGATATATATACAAGGAGACTTTAAAATATCAAATTTGGTGGAATAGTATATTATCCTACGAAGCAATAGTAGCTACAGACATTTGATTTGATTCTTTCATTTTATTTCACACTTATGCTAATATTGATTTATTCAATGCGAACAAGATGATATGAAGCAAGTAAGTTCTTTTGGCATATACATGAACAATTATATTTTTGTTGCTCATCCTTAATCAACGAATGGTATAGATTTTTTAAGAAACTTACTTCTTTTTGTCTGATTGTTTGAACATGAGTTGCAAAGGCTTTATGTCTATACTATTGTTTGCTATTGACTGTGAATACAACTATTTGTTACTGGCTGTCAATAACATTTTTTGCTTTTATTTCTATTGATCATCAGTAACATTTATTTTATTGAATATTAGTAGTATTATTGATCATCAGTAACATTTATTTTATTGAATATTAGTAGTATTATTTGCTACAAATTATCAATAGCATTCGTTATTTGATCGACTATAAAACACACACACACACAAATTTAAGAAATTAGTACGCAGATTGAACCACAAATACACTATATCTATATTTGTTATTGAGCCTCAGTAGTATTTTTTTGATATTGAACTTGAATAGCATTATTTGCTTTAAATCTTAATACTCATTTGATATTGGCCGGATTTCAGTAGTGTTGTTGCTAATGATGACCAATAGAATTATTTGCACTATGCATATATGTTATCACTAAAATTGCTTTATTATGTCTGTTGCATGCTTTCTAGCTTTGAATATATCTGAGAACAATATTTGTCGATTTAATATTGATGGTCAATAATATAGAGATACTCACAGAAAAAGAATGTTTTTAACTGAGTGAAGGAATGGGGTTGTTGAAATGTTTTAGGTCGTCATGTTTGGATAGCTTGTAGTTATTTTGAGCTCTGCCAAAGATTTGTAATACTTTTGTTTGCTGTGTTATAAAGCATCTATGGATTAGAAATTAGCACATGTACTTGTGGGAGAAATTTTTCTATGCTCCCGTCACACCATGTCAGTCGTGTGACACCCAACCAAATTTTGACATGTGTATTTTTTGTTCAAATTAAAACTCCTTAACTTAACACCGTTAAGTATTAGGAGGAAAGAGATTGATATGCAGCCTGTCACTATGCCAATAATGTCTTCAGACGACACACTTCAGAAGACAGAATTCTCGTTTTCTGTTGTCTGAATTTTTTAAACTTCTTCAGACAACATATAAATTAATTATGTTGTCTGAATAGCATGAGAATTCATACTATTTCAGTTTTTCTAGCTTTGAACAACTCAAACAACAGATAACTGTTGTATGAATAAACTGAGAAATTCTCACTTTCAGTTGAAAACATAAGACAACATATTTATGTTGTCTGAATGAAACGGGAAAATTACTTCTCCTTGTGTGTCCAAATTTTTTTTTTTTGTTATCAAGTAAACTTATCATCAATTTACCTCAACATGCCCGTGTTTTCCCACACTTAAATCAAAACATCAAAAACACCTTCTCGCGCCTAGCTCTCTCTTGACCCAACAGCAACCTAGAGGAACAACCCAGCAACATCCCATCCATTACCAGCAACCCAACCCAGATTCCCTTGATTCCTGTCCATCAGAAAAGACAGAAGATTCCTTTTTCACTCCCCGAACTAGGTTTTCCCAAAACTGGAGTTCTTTGATTTCAAGAGGTGGAGTTCGAAGTATTCAGTATTGTTAATTGCATGGTAAGCTCCTTCTTCCTCTTAGGGTTTCGACTTCGATTCGTTTTGGATTTTAGGGTTTTGTTGGGGTATCGATTTGGGGGTTTTGCTAATTTCCTTTGAAATTAGATTGGGGTGTTAGGGCTTTTGTTGATTTATAGATTGGGGGTGACAGAAATGGAATTGGATGTTACTCAGGGAATCGACGGAATTGGTGGTGGTGGAGTCCTTCAGGGAAGGGTTTCTGCAATTTCAAAATGACCTGTCGCAAAGTCGGCGGAATGTCAAAATCGAAAACCCTACTGTTCCGGTCCGTCCATGGCGAAATTGAGCTTGGGTGACCAAGCTTTCTTTCTCATGGCCTTCATCGCCTGCATGGTATGAGCTCAATTAATCATCTTTTTTGTTTCTACAATTTGATTCTTTTAGTTGTTTCATTGGCTCAATTTGTAAAACTTTGATTTCGATGATAACTATGAAGATTTTATTTTTATGAGAAAATAAGAAAATTTTGTTGATATGAGCATGAATTGAATTCATAGTGTGCAGACTTTAGTGGCATTTACGAGCCTTGTAATTGCAGCTGTCCCGACATGTGTAAGTGGTCTGCTTGGCTCAAATTCACTTTTCAATTGGAATGAAACGTATTAAATAATTGTTTTAGAGAAGAAGTAAGAGTTTTAGGGAGTTGTGACTTTAGCATAGGATTTCCTTTTTCGGGTAGGACCATAAAACCTGAATCGATTCTATTCAGTTTATCCATGTCTTTGTAGTGTTTGTCATTAGTGCTCATATTTTCGCTGTTGGCATGTTCGGTGTGACTGTCATGTCATGATTTTAGGGACCTTGGTTCATTATAAGCTTTGCTTTAGCTGGGCAGGATCCTAGAAAATTTAGAACTGTAATAATAGACAAGGTTATTATTTCAAGATAATTTACAAAGCATCGTTAATTTTTCTCCAAAATTAGAAACGTCATACTTGGCAATGTTATTATTTTGGTGTCCTTTCATCGGTTTAACTGTCATGATTAGAGATTGTCCAAGTTACAGCTCCAATATGTCTCTTTTTTCTTGTATGTACTGTAGGCAATGGGGAGTGGGGAGTGCTACAACATCTCTTTCAAAGCTAGCAGATACAGGTCGTCAAGAACGCCCTAGTACTATGGCGGCCATTAGGCTTTTAGGAATGAAGATAAGTGATCTCACACTGGAACTGAATGACCTAAGGTGATCATTTTATCTTACTTTCTGACTATATATGTTGTACAATGGTTAATTGATCGGGCATTCAACCTGTAGATACCTCTCACTATGCATGGAGGATTTGCTACATCACCAAGCATAAGTAACACCCTATTTGGGACACCCACAAGCCATGGTGAGATCCAACCACTACTTGAATCTTGTAGCCCTATTTTCAAGCTATGCTACGGTATCCGGAAGTGGCAAATACATCGCCGGGAAGCCACCTTTCCGACCTTGCCAAGTTACCTTCACAAACATGCTTTCTAGACTAGAATAGTGATTTCTACATCCCACATCTAAGAAAATGTAAAGGAGATGGCTTCCTTCACCTATAAAAGGAATGCCTCCTCCCACAACTCAACACACTCCATTACACATTTTGTAATCCCCTTGGGCCGCAAGGCCCAAATACACATAGTACAATATTTGAGTGGACGTAGTTTCCCGCTAAGGCGGGAGACGAATCACTATACATCTTGTCTCTCTCTCTCTCTAAAGCTAACTAGAAACCCCTTCGGTTTCTAACGTTAGCACAACATTTTCGCTTTAATTATAGCCCTCTTTATCATGCAAGTCATCCTCTTCCTATGGAGCACCCAATAATTTATAGTTTTATAAGATGGATGACTTTACTTGTTCATGCATTCATTATGCAATGAGATCTGTACTTTCTGACTATATATGTTGTACAATGGTTAATTGATCGGCCATTCAACCTTTTTGCATTAATTATAGCCCTCTTTATCATGCAAGTCATCCTCTTCGCATCGAGCACCCAACAATTTATAGTTTTATAAGATGGATGACTTTACTTGTTCATGCATTCATTACGCAATGAGATCTGTAAGGGGAAGATCATTGAGTCTAATGTTTTTTTCTTTTTCTTTTTCTTTTTCCTTTTTCTTCTTGTCTTCTAAAGTAGTTATTATAAACGGTAATCTATTGTAATTCTCCAACAGATATACTACATCAGGTTTTACCTGAGGAATTACTTCCAAAGGCAATTGGTCATCAGTTATTTCTGTCAAAACTTTCTAACTCCCAGTCCCATAGGCTTACCACCAACAAGTATTCTGCTCTTGAAACCGCTGGGAAGCTTCCATGGGTAATATCCTTTCTTGTAAACTTAATATATAAACAAAATTGATCACATAGTGCAGTCAAGTAATTGTTAGTTTCTAGATTGCTTCATGACCTTCTCTGTTGTATTAGCATCCATTTTAATAAATTGATAAGCTTTGGAATTGATAATCCTTTGGTTGGGAGTTGGGACTTGTGAGTGATTAGGTTTCTTTTAATCTCTTAGAAAATTGTAGTCTAAGCAGTCATGGATAGTTGCCAACTCTTTTTGGACTTCTACAGAAACTGCCCTGCAGCACAGCTATCTTTGGTATTTGTTTTACCTAGGCCTAGGCTCTGGTCGAGTAGGGCCCGAAAATTAGTAAGACCGAGACCGAGCAGGGCCCGAAAATAAGTAAGACCGAGACCGAGCCCGAAACTGTCGGTTCGGGCTTTTTCCAGAATGAAAACCTACAAAAACCAAACTCAGACTTTTCGGGCCAGAAGAAAATATAGATCGGGTCCACTATGTGCTAGAGCCTAGATCAGTGTATGGATATCAAGACATATGGCCGACATATTTGATTCCACCCAAATATTCTTTGTTTCCTTCTTCCGAAAAACCAAATACTATAATACTACACCTTTCACTTTTTGATTCCACTCACCACAAACCCATGTGAACAACTCAAGAAATTGGTCGACATCATTTGATTATTCTTTCTTTCCTTCTTCTTCATCTTCTACATGGCTACACCTTTCTCTTCCCAGTTTCAAAAGCTCAAAGACAGTCAAGGCCATGAAAAAATCCCATCTCAGATCCTTATAAAACTATTCGTTTTTCATTTCCCACAATTCAATTTCCATTTCTCCACCCAAATAATCCAAAACCCAAAACTTTGCTTCTAAAGTTTCCATCTTTTGGTTCTTGCTACAGGAGTTCGGAGACGGAGAGTGGCGGAGGAGATGGTAATGGACACGAGAGAGAGAGAGAGGTACTGAGACGGAGATTTGAGCTGGTAATTTTTTTCTTGGTGTCTTGCCTTTTGCAAAGTCTGAACTTTGAAATAGGGTTGAATCACCTGAATGGTTTAGGGTTTAAATCTGGGTTTTCAGAAATGGGGGAAGAACATGATATCCTTCGGGGCTGAGATGGTTTTGAGAGAGAGGGAGGCTGAGATCGGTTCTGGTTCGGGCTTTCGGTCTCTGTATATTTGAAACCCGACACTGAACCGATAAAATACATTCGGGTCGAGCTTTGCACCGAACCAATAATTTTCATATCAAAACCGAACCGAATCGGGCTTTTTTGCTCAATTCGGGTCGGGTCCTCGGTCTTTCGGGTTCGGACGCCCAACCCTAGTTTTACCCTACTTAATGATCTTCAAATATACTGAAATTTTGACATGTTTCTGTTTTGTTAGTTAACAAAGGATCTGGAAAGTTTCATCTTATTCCAAAGCAAACTGAATTTTCGGTGATTCTTCCAAATTTGGTCTGCATTGGGGAAAGTTCCAGCATTTTTAATGTATCCTCTGATTTTCTGTTGAGATTTGAACTCCTAATTGAATCATTTATCTTCTGGTTTTTATGTATATTGAGTTGTACATTTCAAATGGTTGTTTCAAAACTGATTTCATGTCAATTGGACTTACAATGAATTTTGGGTGAATTTTCTAAGTTGACCATGCTGCTGAGATTTTTTTTTATATGACTCATGTAGTTCAGTCAGATTATGTTCATCTTTTTCCTTGCTGTCCCAAATCCGAATTCCATGAAAATTCAGTATGTTCTACCTTAACATGTTTACTATGAGTCTGCAAAAGTTCAAGTTCATTGCTGTACAAATGGACTTTAATAAATTCCCAAAGCTAAGTTGTTCATGCCTTAACATTCCAGTTCACTTATGTCTCCCTTTTGATGTGTGATGTAGATTGCTTTGACTCTTTTGTGTCGATTTTACTGGGAGAGGAGAACTTGCAGATAGCCATGTCAATTCCATATATATATATATATATATATGGTAGATTGCTTTGAAGTAATATTACTCTATAATTATTTGTTTTTGGGTTAGAAGTAGTCTAATTTTGCTTGGTGTTCTCTTAAATTATGATCTGAATTGGCTTCAAGCCTTTTGACTTTGATGATATAACAAGCCTTTTGTATGGTTCCAAAATGAATGATGTCCATATGGTTAACAATCAACACAAGATTACAACATATGTTGTCTCAACATGAAAATGAACAACTAAATCGTACCAAAATCTGTTGTTTCTTGTTATATCAAACAACAGAAGTAACAAGTTATTTATATTTCAAATGTGCTTCAAACAACAGAAGAGTGAGTTTCTGACCTCAATCAAACTACACAACTACATGATTACATATAGTTATATTGTCTATCAGACAACATAAATACTTAAAACTGTGGTTGGAATACAATACAGACGACATAAAAATAAAGTCTTAAAACTATTTAGACGACAGACGAGTTATAATTTACCCAATTTTAAGTGAATTTCAAACAACAATCAAATATCTTTGAAAATGCATTCAGACAACAGATTGTTAAACAAGCCTTTATTTTGGTAACTTCAGACAACATATAAATGTGTTCTTATTACATGTCAGACAACAGCAGTTTTATTAAAACTGTAGTTTGTAGTTCATTTGAACAACATTAATCTGTCGTTGTATGTGATTATTAACGACAGAAAGTCCCAAATCCTTCAGTGTTGGGTTGTTCAGACGACAAAGCTTTGTGAAGAGACGACAGAGGATATCTGTCGTTTGATGTCGTAAGAGACGACAGCTGGATAGATAACACATAATTTACATATCAAACGACAGATCTCATCTGTCGTCTGAAGGCTTTATTGGCATAGTGTGTTATCTCTTTTTGACTCACTATTCAAACTCATCAACTACAACAAACCCATATTCAAACACCATGTTTTTCTGTGTCAATCTTTTTCTTCTTCTTCTTCCCCTTAAGTTTATACCTCAGAAATTACCATCATTTGGAGACAAATTTCCATTAAAATTCTTAAATTAGAAAACCTAAAACCTTTATGCGAAAGATTTCACATACCCTTATTTTTCCTAACCTGGAAATTCGTCATTAGGGATCTGGCCATCTGGATAAGATAACCAAATAATACCTCAAACTTGTGTAAGTCTTGAGAAGAGGAAATTTCACCTTTTTTTAAAAAAAAGACCAAAATGCTCCAGATTCTCATGATTATGAATATTAAAATCAATAGAAGAGAAAGACGATGTGATTGTGAAGATTTAAAATTAAAGAAGTTTTATTCAAAAAAAAAAATTAAAGAAGTTTGCTTTTTTGATTATGAACAAGAGATAAAAGCTTAAAGTTGAGGTTGAATCCGGGTTTGATGAGCTGATCTGCAAATGAGATGAAGAAAGTGCAGAATCAATGATGATGATGAAGAAAACAAGAGGCCAAGGTTATTTGGGTGTTCTAATATTTTATTATTTTGTTCCTTTTCAAAAACCTTGAATAGAGTTAAGTTCTTAAGTCCAATTGTGTAAAAAAAAAAACATACACATGTCAAAATTTGGTTGGGGCGTCACACGACTAATGTGGCATGACAAGAGCATAGAAAAATTTCTCGTACTTGTGGCTATAGCAGTTTCATTTACTCTTTGGTTAAAAGCTTTTATGAAAGTTGATGAAGAATTTTTTTAGGGGGGGGGGGGGGGGGATTTTTATTGTTTTGATAGAAAAAGATCTATTTAAATACAGTGATAGTTTTGTTGAGACATAAACGGAAACAAATCATTATCATTATATTGTTTCTGTCTCTAGAATAAACTTGTGTAGAGTAGAATATTCTTCTTGAAAAACAATTCATTGTTCCTATATAATTGTATTCTCACAATTAATTAAATCATTAATACAATAATATCTTTCATAGCAAATTTAATTGGTATCAGAGTCGAATTTGGCTCCTACCACGCATCCTTTAATAAACCCTAGCCTCCATTCACAAGCTTCTGTTCTTAACTTGATTCAAGCACATCTTCAACCGTATATCAATTAAATTACTCCATCATGGTGGTGATATCAAAGTCACTTGTTAGAGATAACTACGAAATTGGGAGATTACCCAAGTTCTTACTACACCCAACCAACAAAAGTTGTTGTGGAAGTAAACAAGAAAGTTGCCAGCATAAATCAGGATTGATCACGTACTTCAATCTTGGAGTCGTCAACATGCAAATAAATCAGTACACAAAATCAAGCAAGACTCATGTTTTGAACAAATAAAGTCCATTGTGTCAACTTATAGCAGATCAATACAAAGAATCATTGAAGTAGTGCAGCAAGAGGATTGCTCTAAAAAAAAGCTCTAAGAAGATGTTCCTTTTTACTCATTCTCTCAACGCCAATCTAATTTGTCAGATGCTTGGATACTGGATAGTGGCGTTACTAATGTACTCACCTGTACATCCTCCATTTTATCAAACAAGATGTCCCACGATGCCATATGTGCTACTTCCCAACGGTGCACAAGCCTATATTGATTTTATTGGTTCTATTTATTTCAACTCTAATCTCAATCTTACAAACGTCTTTGTGTACCATCTTTCAATGTTAATTTAACATCTATTGAAAAACTTACCCGCTCACTAAACTGTCGTACAATCTTGTTTCCTGATTTTTGCCTTTTGCAGAAGTTGGAATCGAAGAAGATTATTGGATTGGGTGAACGTTGTGGTGATCTATATTTCCTTTTCCCTACCATGATGTTAGCATTAAAGCCACCCTCAAGTGCAAGAGGTACAAGTTATAGAATAGGGGATTAAGTAAGGATGTCGAACCCACGAGGATTGGTAAATCCTTTACTAGCTAGGGAAAACCTAAGGAAAAACTAGAAGAATATGCAAGTGTACAATCACAAACAAAGGCTCACAAGTGAACCAAAGTTCATGGTGAGTATGTGCAAGATGGTGTGTAGAGATTTGATTTTGATTTTGAGATTGGTTTCTATTCAAATTGAAACAATGAAAGCAAGTAATATAAACTAACCTAAACAAAACAAGTTGTTATCAAATGGATGGGAGTTAGGGCATCGGGTTTCACCTTTTGCCTCCCTTGCAAGCATTAAAGCAATTGAATATGAATGATGCAAAGTTAATTGTCCAACTACCCTCTTAGCATCCGGATAGGACTACTAAGGCTTAAACCCCTTTAATTTTATTAACTCTAACCGGATAAGTCTAGAGCTAACTACCTAGAGACAAATTCAATTACCGGATAGGTCTCAATCATTTGCCCCTAAATGCATAAAGCTTAGAGTTTAGGTAACCAAGCAAGCAAACCAATCCTATCTCTAGGTGATTTTAGCTCACTACCCTCACATGCACACATGGTGTGCTTTCATGCTCCCTTTTTGCCTAGAGGTAATCAATCTCTAGGAAAAACTTCATGTCATGGCAAACACATAACTCAAATTGATTAGGTCTAAGTAATGCATTCAACTATTGACTTAGCATGTGAGAATGACAACATGAATTTTCATCAATTTATAAACAAAAGCATCAATCCAAGCAAGTTTGGCTAGGGCTTTCAACCCTAGCCCCAACTAGTTCACTACTCACACATAGCTAGATACACAAGCTTCAACATTCTATTAAACATCAAATACATAAAGAGATAGAGAGTAAAGGGTGACTATTGATGATGCCGGAAGAGGTGGTGGAGATGGGTCTCCAAGAACATGATGTGGTGGTAGTCACCTCCTTCTCCTTGCTCCAAGCTCTTGATATCGATAAGAATAGTGAAATTTGGGATCTCTAAGATGAGTTGTGGTGTTGAATGGTGGAGGAAATGAAGGTTGTAGTGGTGGAAATGGAGATTTTAGAGGTGGAGATGGTGGTTTTAGTGGTGGAAATGGTGGTGTCTTCTCTAGAGAGAAAAATGGATCTTGGATAGGATGAAGATGATTGAATGGAGTCAAGAATTCTGAATAATTGGTCTTTGGCCTCTTTTTGATCAGCTAGGTGTGTCATCTTTGGTCCCCAAGTGTGCAAGAGATGCTCTTACACCATTGTCCCCCAAATGGTCCCAAATTGGCAAGGTGATAAAAGGACAAGGTGTATGGAGATATTTGAATTTCAAGTGATGGGAGATTCTCACCACCATGGTCCTCCTTTGCTGGAGAAAAGACCCTCCATGAGTGGCGGCTCGCCGGAAAAGTTTACCGGAAAAGTCGCCGGAAAAGTTCGCCGGAAAAGTCGATTTGCAATTTTCTTCCAATCTCCGTATCTTCTTCCCCTAGCTTCAAATCTCCACATTTCAAGCCTCAAATAGTCATTTTATTCTCAATGCAAGGTTTCCTACAAATAAAAGGAAATGGATTAAAAATGGTAAAATAGCATGGAAGACAAATCAATTTTCATAATTATGGGGCACAATTGCATAAGTAATTTGTGACTCAACACATGACCAAACCTCCACTCTCAAGTTCTTAGCCACCAATTTCTCATACCATCTCTCTCCAACATGATCTTTGGCATAAATTGCTTGGACATCTCTCCGCTGCTTGCCGTAGTCTTTTGTCCAAAAATGTTTCAAATATTTTCTTTTGATTCTAATATGAAATGTGATTTTTGCCCTTTGGCTAAACAAACTAGGTTACCCTTCAATCCAAGTTAGATTTTCAGCGAAGAACCTTTTGAAATAATTCATTATGACATTTAGGGACCCTATAGAGTTCATTCTCATTATGGAGCATGCTATTATTTTACCATTATAGATGATTTTACACGTTGTACTTGGGTATATTTGATGAGTTTTAAATTTGAGACTCAAAATCTTCTAAACTCTTTCTTTGCCTTTGTTGCTAATCAGTTTAATCGCCAGGTCTAAAATATCCATGTTGATAATATTGGTGCTGAATTTCCTTCCATGAAAAGTTTTTTCGCAGATAATGGCATAATTTTTCAACACACTTATGTCTACACCTCTTAACAAAATGACATGCTTGAGTGTAAACATCAACATCTTCTTTAAATGACATGAGCACTCCAGTTTCACGCTCATCTTCCTCGTTCTTTTTGGGGGGAATGTGTTCTCATTGAAACCTATGTGATGCCCCAGAAATTCGTCATTAATTTTTTATGATTTTCCGGAGTTTATTCGATGGTTATTGGTACGTAGTTCGAGTATGATGTGGAAGCATTTCGGACGAATAATTACTCGAAACGTTTTATTTTTTAGGGGTCAAAAGGTTGACTTTTTATTCATTGAATTTCTCCAAAAACTTCCTTCACAAAAGTTGTAGAGCACGTCAATATGAGTTCGTGGACATGCAGCACGTGTAAACCAGAGTTCGTATAAGAAAGTTATTGTCAACGAAAGTTATTTCCATTTTCAGAAAATTTTGTATAAAAAGGAAATTTTCGGAAATATTTCACAAATTCCAAAACTTTCCATTTTGGCACTGTTTCCAGAAAATTCCAGAAACCCACCCATTCTTTCTCAACTTTTCGGTTGACCTGACCCGACCTGAACCCTGATTGAAGACCTGACTTTTTCAGTGAACTCTAGCGAACCCAGGCCACAGATCGACCCAGTTTTGTTCGCCTCCCCTGTGCAATCCTCCCTGTGGTGGCGACTTGCCCCGATTCTAGTCCACTGTGGTGCATCGAGATGGCAAAGATTAGCGGCGTCGGACCCGACCGGAACTCTGTCCTTCGGCCACGGTTGAGCACGAAACCGGTCTTGTTTTTCTCATGGGAACATCCTCTTTCGATCCATAGTGGTGGTTTTGATTGATTTGTACCGGAGAAGCTTTAACACGAGGTTTATAGTGGATTACAGCTTTCAAGCTTGATTCCGGCTGATCTAGGCAGAATCGGTGAAAACCTCAGGTATTGTAGTTGATCCTCATGATGAGCTCTCCAAGTTGGACAGTTGGATTAAGCTGGTTTTGAGTTTGACACGGTGGTGCTTGCGGTGCACGTGTAACCTTCTGTGGCGGGGCCTCCGGTCATGTTTGGGGCAATTTCTTGCTTCATATATCATCTACTCATCGATACAAACATTTGATATATGGGTTGTAACATTTTGAGATAGTTAGGATTTTTACCGGCTTTGATTATCTCTGTTTTCGATCCATGAGGATCTGGTTGTTTAATCAACTTTTAATTCTGTTATATCGATCCTAGAAGTATTCCGGAGATTTGGAGTGGTCTCAGATGAGGTTCCGCCTCGATTGGTGTTACCTTCAGGGTTTTAGTTCAAACAGGAGTTTGAACTTTAATCGCTTTGTGTTTCATGTACTGAGATGAGACCATATGTGATTAGGTACTTGACAGAATAGTGTTGAGAGGATTGCAGCAATTTGTGCTTATCTTGGTTAGTGTATGAAGACGCAGTGGGATTCTGAGGTGAGTAAATCTCACAATGTGCATTTACAGGCAAGTTACCATATTGTCATGGAGTTATTTGTTTAACTGTGACTATAGTTGGTATGAGTGGCATTCCTGAGTTGATGACTACGTATATATTTAGATTTACGTGAAATATATATGTATTGGTACATTTATTGTGATATGAGCAATATATGATGTATTGAGTTCATTATCGTTTGGAAATAGTAAAATTGTGTTTTGAGTTGTGATTATAGAATATCATTTGTCGAGATTGCAAACAATGATTGGAATTGAGTTTATTATTGTTTGAGAATAGTGAAATTGTGCATTGAGTTATGATTATAGAATATCATTTGTTGAGATTGCAAACAATGATTGGAATTGAGTTCATTTTTGTTTGAGAATAGCAAAATTGTGTATTGAGTTGTGATTGTAGAATTTCATTTGTTGAGAGACCATGGGTTTAGTATCATGACCATCTTAATTGGGATTTATGAATATGGTAGCTTATGTATAGGAATATTGATAAAATCAGTGATGATTTCTGTGTGAAGAATGTGAGAATATCTGTGTGATGACTGGTGAAATTTGTGTAATGATCGCTATGTAAAAAGAGTTGAATTGTTATTGAGTTAACAGTGAGCGAGAGGGTTGCTGTGTTGATTCTCTGTGAAGGAGGTATGATTGTTATTAAATTAACAGCTAAGGGGGTGGTGACTGCGTGTGAAGATTGGAGCTACCTACAGATGTGTAAGTATGAAGTTTGGATGTTTTCTATGATTTGAATAGATTGTTTAATGTAGCCGCCTAAACTAAACTATACGCATGGGCTGCTATGAATTGATTTACCTTGGTTTGATTTGTGATTGCCTTGTTTTCTTCTTGAAATTTCTGTTGAGGGTTTGAATGATTTGGAAGGCCATAGTGGCGACGAGCATTCCCTGTGGGGAGGATAGGAATGTGTTTTCATTGATTTTCACCTTTAATGTCACGTTAATAACAAAGGTTTCCGGTGGGGAGGAAATGAGTGTGATTTTGTAATTTGCTGTAGTGCGTTAAAATGGTTTCAAACATTACTTGAGGTGGTTTTGGTTTGATTGAAATTGTGTAATTAGATGCTAGGTTGAAACCAGAGCTTGTGGTTTTTAGTCATGGGTTGACCTATGTAAGCATGATATGGAAGGATATGAAACTGATGGTTGTAGTTGTGAGATATGCTTGTCATTTGTTTAGGTTGAGGTGACTTATGCATCTGTTCTCGTTTTGTGGTTTTGAGTTTACTCATACAAGTTTTCATAAATTTAACGAGTTTGTTGGGTGGCAACCCGGTACACTATTTGATGGTGTAGAGGTTAATCCTACAGGTGAGGGAAATCGTGGCTGAAGTTGAGACCTTGTAGCAGCTGATCGTGTAGGAAGCTATTTTTGTGGTTTTACTGTTGTTAAGACTTCCGCTGCGTAGTAAGCTCTAAGGAGCGGTTACTTATTATTTTGTTAACGCAATTTAATTTGTAAACTTTGTGTAATGTAATATGTGACTCTAAAGAACTAGTTTGTATTTACATTGAGGCTTCGGGACATCGTTGATTGGCTTGTTTAAAGAAAAAAAATTAGTGGTATTTTGTATTGATGTCCGAACCATCACGCCCGGAATTCTTGTGTTGATTGAAATTGTATTGTTAATTGTGATTGAAATTCGGGGTGTGACAACCTATTTGATCAATTATTTATCCACACAAATTTTGTCTAGTAAACCACCTTATGAATTGCTTTTTGGTTATAAAGTGCATATGTAGGTGTAAGTTTTGCTCTATGATCCGTCCATATATACACAATTACATGTTTTTGGTTATCTTTATTATGCCACTAATCTTACACCTCCCCAGAAATTTGATCATAGAGCATGAAAGTGTATTTTTTTGTCATCATTTTGGACAGAAAGCTTATCGTTTATATGATTTAATCACTCACAAATTTTTTTCTAGTAGAGATGTTATTTTCCATGAAGATACTTTTTCATTTCAAACAGATAATCAAAGCCCTACATCAAAAGGCACAGTCCTACCATTACCCCTACACGAAGATCCAAGTTCAGATTCCTCTTCACCAACCACAGTACCATCTTCTTAGCAAAACAATCGGCCTTTACTCATATCGTCACCACCAAGGATTGAAAGCTATTTTTCGATCATGTTTACAAGCCCTCATTTTGCATTACCCACAAAAAGGATTGCAACAACAGAAACAATCCCAGCATCAAACTGGATTGCAGTACTAACTCCTATCCTACCATCTTCATCACCACTACCACTAGAACCAACTAGCCGTTCCAAGCGAGTTCACCAACAATCTGCTATTCTTAAGGATTTCCATTGTTACCAGACTTCTTTTAATCTAATGTTTTCATTGGGTTCCGCTTCTGCAAAAGGTGAAAGCACTTATTACGCAGTTTCTGATTTCTTAACTATCATTAACTATCTTCCACTCACCACTCTTTTGTAGCAATTATTTCTCAAAATATAAAGTCCACTTCTTTTGCCCAAGCTGAGACATATCCTAAATAGCGTGAGGCGATGAACATAGAGATATAGGCCCTTGGGCAAAATAAAACTTGGACACTAACATTTTGCTTGCTAGAAAGAAAGCTATTAGTTGCAAATGGGTTTGCAAAATCAAATACAACTCTGATGGTCAATTGTGTGCTATAAGGCATGCCTTGCGGCAAAGGTTATACAAAAAGAAGGCTTTGACTAAAAAGAGACTTTTTCCCCTACAGCAAAATAGTCACTTTGAAGTGTTTGCTTGTCATTGCAGCTATGCGTCATTGGTCTTTTTATCAACTTGATGTTCAAAATGCATTCCTCCATGGTGATTTGGAAGAAGTACACTTTTACATGCTCCCACCTCCTGGCTTTAGTTGACAGGGGGAGAATTTGTTGTGTTGACTAAATAAATCATTATATGCCTTAAAACAGGCATCTAGGATTTGGTTTGAGAAATTTACTATTGCCCTTCAACAAGCAAGTTTCAAACAATCTTTAGCAGATTATTCATTATTTACTAGGTCCACTAACTTCTCATTTACTACCATTTTGATTTATGTGGATGACATTATGATTACATGAAATAATCCTGAAGTTATCCAGTTTGAAGTAGAGAGGTAATAACAATGGCGGTGAGGGTTTGGGTAAAGGACAAGCGAATGTGGCCAAGGCAGAGTGGTGTGATTCATGAGATTTTGGGCTCTAGGTTAATACGAGGCTTTAATCTATGTTGGTATGGAAAGAGAATAAATCAGGCTCTAGGAAAAAGGAAAAAGGAAAAAGAGAAAGTGAGAGAGGAAAAAGTGTTTTAATAAATCTGAAGAATTTCTTCATTTTTTTAATAAAAAAAAGTTCAATAAAACGATTTTGTCCTTAAAAATCAAATCATATGTGTGGTATGTGCTTCATTTTAACAGCTTCGTGACGGAAAATAGATAGAGATATGACGTTGATAAGAAAAAATGAGTCCAAGTATCACACTAATAACTTTGTAAGTTTCGGATATCATTTTGAAAGTCACATGAATCTCCAGACACTTTTGTTTTTAGAGAATCACTATAAATTTATAATGAATTAGTAAGTCGATAGCTATACATACACTTCAGAGGAATCAGGAAACTAGTCTCTCATGTTGACTTCTTCATTAGGCAATTATCATTTATTACCGTCAAAGTTGAGCATGTTAATAAAAAACTATACAAATAAAAAATAAATTTGTGTCTTTTTAAGAAAAGAATTCTCGTAAATGTTGAGAGGGAAAAAATCCTATACTCTTTATGAAAGTTCTGACATGCCTTGAGGTATCAGTACCTTGAAATTCATAATTGCATCTGGGCCGTCTATTTTACACTGGGAAATTCAATGGTTGTAAAAAGACCAAAGCAATAGACTAGCGACCTACTCTGTAGGTAATATTGCCATTAATCACTAAGAATCGTATTTAGGAGATGGAGAAAGCATGACATCTGGTGCGTTTTCAATCATATTTCGTAGGTGTTTCTGGGTTATTCTGAATTTTGTGTCTGGTTTCTTGAATATGGGAGTGGGTGACAAGTGTTTGGAAAATTTGAATGGATTTTGTGAAAGATTTCGAGGGGTTTTTGAGAATGTGGATGAGGCATTTGTTAGTAAAGCAAATCAATTGAGTTGGGTTTAAAGGTCTGATGCTATGTAGATAATATTACCTTTAGGAGATGGAGCAAGCACGACATCTGGTGCGTTTTCAATCGCATTTCGCAGGTGTTTCTAGGTTCTTCTAAATTTTGTGTTTGGTTTCTTGGATATGGGAGTGGGTGATGAGTGTTTGGGAAATTTGAATGGATTTTGTGATAGATTTCGAGGGGTTTTCTAGAATGTAGATGATGCATCTGTTAGTAGACCAAATCGATTGAGTTGGATTTAAAGGTCTGATGCTGTGTAGGTAAAATTTGTGAGTTGGAGAAACTTGGCTCTAGAGAATTTGTGAATCCTACTCTATACAAGTAGTAGTTAGTTAGAAGTTTTCGTTATTTGACTAGCGGTGAACATATTCCTCGCAGCTACTTGCTAATGTTATACCTAGAGTTCTACAATTTAAAGGCATTGGAAATCAAGTGAGTTAGGTATGAATTGGAATGTGGTGAGAATGAGGTTTCAAGTGAGACAGCTTTTTGAGATGAGTGTTAAATTCTCTAATTACTGTTTTTCTTTTTCACTCTGCAGATTTCGGGAACATGGTACTTTCATATTCTCTAAGTTGGTAGCACTGCGTATAATCTCACTAGTAAGCACTCTTTTCACTCTCCTCTTCATATCTCTGCAGTCTCATTATCCTCTCTTTCTTCCACACGCCTATCATCTCCCTCTTTCAAGCTCTGGAAGATAAATAGTGATTTTTGTGAAATGATTCATCTGAAGAGAAGGAGCATATGCCGTAAATCTTACATAAAAGAGCACACTCATAGACTCCGCATGTACAATTGAGTCTCCATTCTTGCAGTCATACAGAGAAGTGAAGGAATCAAAACGGTCTCGTGCTAAAGCCATGCATCGAATTACATTGATCTTCTTTCGTTATCTGATTTACATTTATACTTATACTATGCATTCTTGCTCAAATTCAAAAAATTCCAAAAAGTAATATTTGTATTCAATATGTGGTTTTGTGGCCAAAAGCAATATGTATCAACAAATGATTTACAGGCCAATAGTGGCTTTACATAATGAATAAATGCAATATGTTAATCTAAGATTTTCATGTGGACTCAAGATTCAATCTTAGTTGCTTGGCGGTTGAGACATTGGAGACAGATGGTAGAGACTGAGGAGTTAAAAGAGCCACAAGAGTACCTCATGCACATGGTAGCCTATAGAAAAAATATGAGGAAGAAATGAAAGAGCCCCAAGAGTACCTATAGAATTGCCACTGTTTTACTTGTGTTTGATCATCTTCCCCCGTAAAGCCAATAATTTTTTTGCTAATGGATGCACATATAGAGCGTAGAAGTCCACTACCGAAACTAACTCGGTGTCTACTATAGTTTACTGTCTGCCTACATTGAAACGCTTGAATTATCATCAGCCTAGTCAAATTAGTTTTCGCAGCGACTCACAAAATGGTTGTAGTCACTTTCTTTCCAAAGCTAATAGGCACCACCTCAAACTTGCCTACAAATAAATACATGAGATCTACGACTTATCTAGCTTGGACTACTACTATGGATAGGACGGGCAGCTGGTGATGTCCATGTAATGTCATTGAAGTACATGCAAATTGCATAGAAAAACGTATTGCACATCTTCTTTTGCATTTGCACTGTATATAATGAGAGATCTGAGTCTTACCCTTGATCTGGACCTACAGTTTCAACAACCCAATCAACTAATAAGGTCTAAGGATTACGTAGTGTAATTAGAAATGGTCGTAGACCATTTGTTCCGGTCAGTAGTATTGATGGTCTACATAGAAATGAACATATACTACTCCCTCTCTATTGCGGCCTACCACTCGAAATTTTCACGCATTACTCGTGCTTTTCTTCCATGATATAACATTTCACACAAAAGCAGAAATCCTATAACATTGACACTGTTTTACTTGCATTTGATCATCCTCCAGCGCAAAGTGGATAAATTTCCTTCTAATGGATGCACATATAGAATTTAGAAGCCCATTACCATAATTAACTTTGTGTCTACTATGCCCGATCAAATTAGTTTGCATAGCAGCTAGCAAAAATGTTGTAGTCACTTTTTTTCCAATAGTAATAGGCACCATCTCAAACTTGTCTACAAACAAATATAAGAGATCTATAGTTTGTCTAGCCTGGACTACTATTATTGATACGATGGGCAGCTGGTGATGTCTATGTAATGTCATTGGAGTACATGCAAATTGCCTCAACGTAAACGTATTGCACATCTACTTTTGCATTTACACTGTATATAACAAGATATCTGAGTCTTAACCTTGGTTTAGGCCTACAGTTTCATCTGGGCCTTTAGTTTCATCAATCCTGAAACATTTATTGATTCTCTGCATTTGTATGTAAGTTGTCTATACTATGATTGCTGCCTTTAAATTAGATCACTCAACTTCCCAGTCAACCAAGAGGCCACATGCACCTGGCCCTATAAATAGACCCATTTGGGAAGCAGAAGCGCATAGGAAACCACAGTGACAGTGGCTTTCCAAACAATGTTAATCTTTCTCCTTCTTCTAAAGTCTCCTCCATATAAGATAGCCTTTAGCCTCTAAACACTTGGGCTTTATAGCAAAATCTCATGCCTCAGATAGGCTTTATAGCTTAATCTCAGGCAGACTCTGCTCTCATCACTTGGGACATAGTTTTATGTCGATCAGTTAAAGTTTGATACTGCAACTACTTCTGATGAAAAACATATATTCAAATGGGGGATGAGGAAGCGTTGGCACACAACATCTCGGCTACCAAGCAACCAAGACTGAATCAAAAATCCACATGAAGACCTCAGATCAAGATATTGTATTTTCTTATTGTGTAAAGCCACTGTTGGCTTGTAAACTTTTATTATATTGTGCTGATATGTATTGTCTTTGGCAGCAAAGCCACACATTGAATACACATAATGCATTTTTTATATTCCTTAGGTATTTGCTTGAAAAAATAAAGCCTAGTGTTTAGAGGTTGCCTAGAAAATATATTGAGGATGTCTCTTTTTTTACCTTTTATCCCATGCATGAGATTTCATTATAAAGCCTAATGTTTAGAGGTTGAATGCTATTTCATATAGGGGAGATTTTAGAAGGAGAAGGAGAAGGAGAAGGAGAAGGAGAAGGCTATTTCAACAAAGATAAGAAAGCCACTATTGCTTTTAGTTCTGATTCTCTTATGCTTCCTAAATGGGTCTATTCCTAGGGCCAAATGCGTGTGGTCTCGTGCATGATCGGTTGGTTGAGAGGTCAAGTTTAATGGCAGCAATTAAAAAGGTGGTTAATGTCATTATCTCGGAGAGATAACCTACAACGAATTTATTATCGAGATAACCAAGAGTCCAAATTTGATTTATTATCCTTCACTTGCCTCCTCGACTCCCAGCCGACTTTGACTTCTTCCAGATTCACTTGCACCTGGGAAGTAGAAGAGCATCAGAAACAACAGCCTCCTCCTTCTAAAATCTCCTTCATACGAGATAGCTTGCAGCCTATAAACATGGGATTTATAGTGAAATCTCATGCTTAGGATAGGCTTTGGAGCTTGGAAAGCTTGTTCTGAGTTGTCCCTTCTTGTGTCCCCAAAACTCTAATTGAGTTTCACGATGGAGGACTAGGAGACTCTTGAGCTACCAGAGGGACCTTGTCTCCCCAGCGGGTTATTCTGGGCATGAGGGCATGAAGACATGAAGCTATCATCAGCCTCTAATATCTCTACCGCCAAGCAACCAAGACTAAATCAAAAGTCTACATGAAGACCTCAGATCAAGATATTGTATTTTCTTATTGTGTAAAGTCATTGTTGGCCTGTAACTTTTATTATATCATGCTGATATGTATTGTTTTTGGCCGCAAAGCCACATATTGATCATATGCCAGTTTATACCATTGGGGCGCAGAATGTGGTGACTCGAGAGAGGGGTCCCACAGCTCCGCGACCCCAGGCCAATGAGAAACCGACTTCTCACGAATGTCATCTCAATAACTCATCAACCCGAAATCACAAGGCTTTTTGAGTTCAGACTGTTGGTTTACAAAACACTTCCTTGGACAAATCATTCTAGCAACCGAACAACATATTTTCAATAGCGGAATTTAAAGTGGGCTAAAGGATTCGCGCTTACAATAGGAGCCCAATTTGGGAAATAACAAATCACTAAGTAAATATAAGTATGAGAGACGCGCCCCAGGGTTACGGGTATCTCGAAATTTTGTAAATAAGCGAATAGGAAACAATTAAAAAGCAAATAAATAAGTGACTTCAAAGTCCGATTAAGGACCAAAACCTTATTTGGATAAAGCTAAAGAGAAATGCGCCAAGCCGGGCCATGTGCCTTCCCTGTACGCTTCCCGACCACATGCTCGAAACCTACACACTATTATGGGGATGAGCTTTCGTCCTCGCATGCCCAGTAGGGGCCGACCCAACCATGCTAGGTTTGAAATATAATATACTTAAAAATATTTACTACATAATATTGTGCACATTTATTGAAAAATACTTTAAGAAAAGAGGCAACCATAAACATTTGTTTTCTTTTATAAAACATATGTAGTATGCTTCACACAACTTAGCGCTCTGAAATAATTACCTACCGGCTAAACTAAAACAAATCGGTGACCGACTCGGTTCGTCATCCTTCGAGAACCAGCCAACTACTATGTTGTCCTTGTGACTACAAGTAGCGAAAGTGTTCATTTCCTGGCTCTGAGTCTCCTATGACTGATTCACTGTCTGTACTCACCTTTCCTCGACAAACATAGGAGCATAGCCTCCTCCGGAGATTCACGGTTATCGACACCATGGGATCCCTAGGAATCTACGCGTCTAGGTCCCATTCACTTTCAAGTCATAAGTATAAACATACAATGAGGTACAGTATCAAAACATACAAGTCTAGCTTCGGTTTTCGCAATCAACAAATATCAGTTATGGAAACACAGATATCACGAGGCATCGACTAATGAACAACTAAAAACGTACTTGCAGGCAACATATTATTATAGTAGAGCATTCCACATATAGAAGAGCCTCTAACAAGGAATGGACAGCTCACCCTACCTGGAATTGGAGTGCTCCCCCAAACTTAGCTTCATTTCCGACTTTCGATACTTCTTCCAAATTCAAGTGCACCCGCATGGGTCCTTTATAATAAAATTAAACCAATGAGTAACCAGGTGTCATAATAACTCAACTAACCGAGCAACCAAAACATTTATTTAATTTTCCTTAAAGTCCATCGGATTATCCTTTATAGATAAAATCTTTACTCATTCCCAAACAATCCAAATGGCATAGCATTTGAATCATTTCGGATATGGTGATCAAACTTAACACTTGTCTCTATTAAACATAGCTCGGCTCAACCCATTTGACCTTTCTTTGTTTAGTATTCGTTTGACAAGAAAAACAAAGGATAATTTACTATTCCCGAATGACTTTGCTTATTATGTTCATTCCGAGATATGGTAACTAAGAAAGTACTTTAACTATTACTATTTCATTAACTTTAATGGAAAATCCTTCTTTTAACTTAATGGCATAAAGTCCCCTATTGATACGCATTTCTGCCTCGACATGGCAGTATCCATATATATATATATATATATATATATATATATATATATTTTTTAATATCAACATTTCTTTGAAAGAGCCCACCAAGTTAACCATTACTCACTTCCAAAATTTACAACAGATTCACTTTTTGACTAAATTCTGCTTACTATCCTGTACTTTCAAGGGTTCATCAGTTCAGTCATTACACTTTTAATTTAATCAGAAAAGTCTTTGCACTCTCCAATTTCATCAAATCGATCCAATCCGTCACCATTTCGTCAATTTTTGGGGAAATTTTCCAAACTACCTATCTGCATTCACAACACTGACGGGTCAGTGGGTTGCCTAGCAATGGTTAGTTTGAGAATTTTCCCTGTGAGAAGGTCCCATGTCATCATTTTAACAGCTAAAATTGACGGAATAGTGATGGATTTGTTCGATTTGATGAAATTAGAGAGTGCAAAGACTTTTCTGATTAAATTAGAAGTGCAGAGACTGAACTGATAAACCATTGAAAGTACAAGGTAGTAAACATAATTTAATCCTTCACTTTTTAATTAAAGGGCTAAATACAAATTACTATCCTGTAGTTTGGGTCTAAAATCATTTCAGTCCCTGAATTTCTAATTTCATCAAAAACACCCCTGCACTTTCAATTTTGATTTAATAGGTCCAATTTATTAGTTTTTCGACTATTGAGTTATTTAACTTGTTAACTTGGCTCATATATGACATATGTTTTATAATGTGGTGTTGAGGTGGCCTAGCCTGCATAGTCAATTTAGGAGTGAGTCCTACTATTAAAAATAAATAGTTTTTTCAACAAATAATTCAACTATAACTTGAATCCATAACAAAATATTGACGACTTTGACCTATTAGATCAAAATTGAAAGTATAGGGGTGTTTTTGATGAAATTAGAAGTCCAGGGACTGAATTGATTTTAGACCTAAACCACAGGGTATTAACCAGTATTTAGCCCTTAATTAAACAAACTCAATACTCTAATTGCTATAAGCCCATTTACACTCTTTCATTTAGGCCAAGTTTCCAACATGACTGATACTGCACAGAACCAAGTTTCGTTTCACATATTCAATAAAACTACATATGCAATTACATAATCAGATCAAGGCAATACATATCTAAGATACCCAGACCCTTACCACAACTTCTTTTCCAAATAAAAACCAATTCCTCGTAGTTGCATCTCATCACCTTTAACCTTTCGGATCCTAGCAGGTAAAACACAATCAATAATCAATCCATCACTAATCTTTGTATCCAAATCAGAAACTGCAGAATGTCCTTTCCGTATCTAAATTCAATCAAAGCTATCCCAATAGCTCATCTTCTCCGAAACTCCACATTGCAGAAATCCAAGAACCTCACTTCGAAATTAAATGACTGTGGGTTAGGGTTTCTCAATCCAAATCAAATTGGAGGCCTTAACCAAGAATAATGTGAAGCAAGTTACCTAATAGAGACGGTCTGAATGCTCAGCGACTGTGAGCGGCGGAGCTACGGTGGTCTATGCACCTGTGGCGGCGCGTGTGGAGGTTCTAATTGGAGTCGAAGTTGGGAGCTTGGGGCTTTGATAGATCATTAGGCCCTGATTCTAGTTAGGAAGATCGTGTAGCTAGATTTCGATCGAAGATAAGAGAACAAAGGGATGTAGGGCCGAGAGCTCCGGCAATGCTCAAGCGGCGTCGTAGGGCATCGGCGGACAAAGAGGTATTCTGGGTTTGCTCCGCTCTATTTGCTTAGTTGAGTGATGGTGGCGGTATGGTGTAGAACTGGCCGAAAGTTGAAGAAAGTGGAGGAGCAGTGGTGGTCGTGTACGGTGGTTGTGGGCGATGCAAGTTGAAAGGTGAGGCTCGAGTTTGGTCAGTTTTGGGTGTGGGATGGAGTGGTGGCGGTAGTGAATGGAGAAAGTGATCGGAAGTAACCTTTCCGGCTAGGCATGGTGATGGAAACTGTGGTGGTTGCATGCGGTAGCTGGAGGCGGTGCATGCCGGTGATTCTTGCTGGGTTTAGGTCAGAATTTGGTCTTGATTCGATTGGTGGTGACGGTGATAAGAGGTGGTGGCCGGACACTATGCTTCCGGCAATGGCAGAGAGGGAGGACGAGAGAGGGGTCGTGGAGAGAGAGAGATGGATGCGGCCTAGAGGGAGAGAGAGAGAGAGTTTTGGGGCTTCTAGGGTTTTCTAACCCTTTTATACTAGTGTGTGAGAAATACCAAATTTACCCTTGTAACGAATTACTAAATTCCTCTAGCTAATTCCTTTCGGTTTTGGGCTCGTAACTTTTCTTTTATTCGTTTTTCGTCGCAAACTTCCTAAGTTAATTCTCGACTTCATACTAGGCCAAAAACTCGATTTTGTAAAAACTCAAAATCCAAAACTTTGTTACAACTCGATTTATCGTCTTCGAAAATTCAACAAATTGTCGCCTCACTAAACTTATGTAACCTTGTAGGCCCAAATGAAAGAATCTCGGCCCAAACTTAAATCATAAGGCCCAATAGGTGGTCTCAACACCCAAAAAATATTTCCGAAATCGATTTCTTCACTTAAATCACCTTGTGCAAAAATCTTATTGGCGAAAAATTACTTTCGGAAATTAACTAAAATTTTCAAGGGCTCACACAGAATCAAACTTCAACTCATCGCACATCGTCAACTAACTGCACATCGCATATTGTCAATATCTCCACACTATTGGGGCACATAATCAAACTTTAACTGAAACCCATAATCAAATCCGACTATTTCTCTTCAAAGAACATAAATTTACAATTGAATCATCGCAAAAACCCCAGCTTGGAACGGTTTTAAGGTCCTTGGCAGCAAGCTGCCAAAGAACAGTGTTTGCGATGCCTAGAAGAAGAAATAATTCATGTTTGATTTCAAAATTTTGAAATTGCATTGTTAAACCTTTTATAGCAGATCACTTGGTAATCGCATGCAGTGGACGCGTATCCGTAAGTCAATTTAGCCGTGTAAAATGGACAGCCAGATGCAATTACGAATTTTAAGGTTTAGGCCGCTCAAAGGGAACCCTCAACCCTTGTCTTTACGCTACTAGCCTATGTTCCCCCTTTGTCTGGCGGCTCGTCCTCGTGATGTAGTCGTCAGACATGATAATGAAGGAGCCTTCCTTGGTTGTTTGTGTGGACGATGGTCTGAAATCCATGATGAGATTAGGAGAAGGGGAGAACGCATCGAGTTTGGAGGGTTTGCAATGGCAGAAAGTTGGTGGAGGGAAGATCAGATCCCTACCTTGGAGTTGGGATAGGAAGCACAATCAAATATAGGTTGGTTGTCGAAGGGATAAGGATGCGATTGGCAGGATGCATGTAGATATGTGTTTATTCGTTGAAAATGGTGTATCCAATGGGGCGTCGATGATAAAGATCTGACTGCAATGGTCAGATGGTGGTGGCAATGGTTAGATGGCTGCGGGAGGCTGCCAGCCGGAATGGTCCATTATAGGTGGTGGTTCGAGGGGGCCAGAGCGGTTGCGGCTTAGGTATAATCTCCTTACCCTACTTGGATGGGTCTTGGGCTGGGTTTCAGACATTGGCCCCAGTTTGGGCTGTTTTGTTTTCAATTCATTGTTACTTTGGTTGTTTAGTTATAGTTTACTGTTTAATTTCAATAAGTCCCTACCATACTCTGGTAGGAGCGTATGGGCTTTGTCCCGAGTTGCACACTTTGTGTACCTTGTCTGCTCCAGGTAGGCGGCGAATTCCTTGCTTCGTCGCTATTGCGTTCATCGCCTCTGTGAATTGGATAACAAGATGTTCAATAAGGGTGTCATACAATTTGGGGTTATGCATGATCTTGCCAAACCAATTATACTTGAACATGTGATGAAGCTACCAAGAATTGAAGAAAACATTAAATTTGTGTAAGAGAATCTGACAGGTCAATGCAAGGATTGGGATGATTTTCCATCCCTCCAAGCTATGTGGACATAAGAATGAAGCCAAGCAAGTTGCAGCCCCTCCACCTTCTATTATGTGTTTTGAGTTTGGATCCAATTGAGTCGAAGTTAAGAATGCTCACTACTAGAATAATGTCATTAGACATCGCCACTATTAAATCAGTTAGGATTGCGCCTGATGTTAAAAACCGTGCTAACATCAGTTTGTGAAAATACTGATTTCTATTATTATTATGGACATCGGTTACTTTCGTAACCGATGAGAAAAGTTTCGTTCGAAAAATTTAAAAAAACGCGGAGGGACTAAGTTGAAAAATTTGAAAAACGCGGGGACTGAAAATTTCATCCCCCCACACTTAGTTATTTTTCCCACACGACTTGCAATGACTTTGAGTCATTCCCAAACCCTAACTCATTTTCACCCGACCTCCTAGTCTTCCTCCTCCGCCTCTGCAGCATCCTACCCTTATCACTTGCAACCCTTATAACCTAGTCTCTGAGCTTCGGCTGCTGTGCCTCCTCAACACCACAACCCTTCAGCACTGGTCCTTCTCTCTTTCTCTCTCTCTCTCTCTCTTCCCTTCTTTTTGTTTCTCTTGTTCCAAATCTAAACAAGCCTATGTTGATTTCATAATCTAACAGTCTGTTTCTTCCGTAAAGCTCTAATTGCAGGCGTCGGAGAACCCCATGAGGGAAATCAAGGTCTAGAAGCTCGTCCTCAACATCTCCTTCGGCGAGAGCGGCGATTGTCTCACCAAGGCCGCTAAGGTCTTTGGAGCAACTCAGTGGCCAGACCCCTGTTTTCTCCAAAGGTGAGATTTTTAGGGTTTCTCTGTTCATTTTTGTTTTAGGGTTTATGTGTTGGTGCGTTTTGACTCTGGGTGGGTTGTGGTTGTGTGCAGTTCGGTACACTGTAAGGTCTTTCGGTATTCAGGAGCCTATCGATCTTAGAATTAAGTGAGTGCTTTCATACTTTGACTCTGTATTTGGAGGCTTTGCACTGTGACTCAAGTAGAGGAAGTAAAGATTCTATTGAAACTTATTCCAGTCCCAGCTTTCTAGGGGACACGTTTCTAATCTGTTCTGGGATTTGCATGTTTGATACTCTTTTTTGGGTTTGAATGAGTTATCTCGTATGTTTGGTAGGAGAATGTGAAGTTTGGTATGTCAGATTTCTTTAATAATGGGTTTTTATGCAAATGTTGAGTCTTTAGCTTCATTTTGATATTGGCTTTTGCTATTCCTATGTTTGTCTTACTTTCTGCAATCAAGTTTATGTTTTTGCTGCTAAGGATTGGAATTCTCAGCAGTATATATTATGGGTTGGCATCAAGTTTGGTATTTGAGTCCTAGCAAAGCATATTAGTATTTGACTAATAGAATGATGATCTGTGCCTTTCATTTTTCTGCAACTTTACTTTTGTTCTTGTCATATGTGTTTTTTGCTGAAATTCACTTATTAATTCCCTACTGTAATATAACACCTTGAGCTCTAGCGCTTGCATAATTATCCTGGGAATTTGGGAATAATTATATACACATAAGATCCTTAGAAAGCTAGTTTTTCTTATCACAAATGAATGAACTAAGATTATTTTATAGACTATGAAGTTTGAGTTTCTGGGCTTCCAATCAAGTGGAATGGTGCTTCTTATGAATCGAGACTACTTTCGAAGCATTTTGTATTGAGTTCCTACCAGGATTTTCATTTCAAGTTTGAAATGATTTTATTAAATGTTTGCTTTCATGGTTGTCTTTTGTCTTGTATTATCAGCCTTACCAATTAATACTGTGCTTATTGTTCAGGTGTTCAAAAATAGGAATCTGGTTACACGGCTTGTCAGAAGGGTTGAAAGGGTTGGTTACAAGGCAATAGTCCTCACTGCCGACACTCCAAGGCTTGGGCGCAGGGACGCTGATATCAAGAACAGGTGAGCGGTAATTTAAGAATATCGTGTGGAGATAAAGAATTTCATGTGATATCTACTGTTACTATGTGGCTCTTTTGGTACATGATACTGCTTCTATGTTCCATATGCAATCAAATATCATTTTAACGTTTGATATATCTTCTTTAACTTGATTTTGCGTAATGAGGTCCTAAAGCTGTCTAATGGTTCTTCACAGGTTTACTATGCCACCAAGTTTGACATTGAAAAACTTCGAAAATTTGGATCTTGGAAAGATTGATGAGGTTGGACCCATTTACTTCTGATATCAGACCAAATAAAAGTCTCTGCAGTTACTTTTCATTTTGGATTAGTTATTCAGCATTGTGTTAATGAAATTGCAGACCAATGATTCTGGATTAGCATCATATGTTGCTGGACTATTTGCCCACTCTCTCAGCTGGAAGGTAAGATGATTGCTTCAATATTGATAATTTGAAGTAGCAATCTGAAGTAACAATTTGAAATATTTTATGGGTAACATGGGCTCACAGGATGTGAAATGGCTTCAGTCAATCACTACATTACAAATTCAGAGTTTCCTGCTAAGTTATTCTGTTTTAATAACTTAGCAGGGATCTGTCATTCGCTTTTCAGTATTAAAACCACCTGGCATGGATGTACTGAAGATTTCTATGAGTCCACCACAAGAAATAGCAGATGGAGTTTCAATATGTGAATGGTCTGTGCTTCCGCTGTCAGGTATAAGAGCTATATCACTTCTGCATTTCTTTGCCAGTCTGATGGCTGTCAAGCTATTTCCATTGCATATTTTCCTCAAAGTTGTATTTTGTAGCAGTTAACAATTCGAATCTAAATACTTCGATACGCATGCTAACTATCATCACCTTAAACCATCAAAGCCACCAGAGCTGGGGCTTTCTCTTTTGTTACAGGTGTAGTATCTCGTTGTTCAAGTACTTTCTCTAACCATAAGTCAGGTCTGTGAACCTTGGACATATCCTATCAATAACTAAGACAATAACATTGATATGCTGAGAGCATGTCAGTTTATTGTAATAACTTGGTGCGGTGAAGGTTTCTTATGCTTTCGTGTTTGATTATGTTTTAGGTCAATGAAGCATCCAACTATACCCAAAGTTCCATATCCCCCAACATAAGAAGATCAAGTGCTGCTTGTCATGGAATTGTGAAGAGCTCCTACTCTTGTCAAAGTGAAGCTTGAAGAAGACAAGAAAGAATCTTTGCCTTATTTGTTTCTCACAGCCATGTTTATTGGATCATTATGAATAATTGATCCATTCCATTTTGTAGCCAAATTGTTTTGTAGTAGGTGAATTGGGGTTTTATTTTGTCCATTTTGTAAACTGTTAAGGATGATGATTTCAGATAAAATACCTTAATATTCAAATCACTCTTGTCAACTGTTGAAATCGCAATTTATAGCAGCAGCTACATATTTTGTGGACATCATCTTCTTTATAGAATCTGATGTCTAGATATAAAGTTGAAATCAGTTTTAACCATAAAAACTGATATCCAGTAATAGAGATACATCAATTCCAAAAAGAAAATCGATGTCACTAAAATATACAAACATCGATTTTTTTGGCAAAAATGATATATTACTGAGTACTAGACATCAGTTCCAAAATGAAAATCGATGTTACTAAACTATCCACACATCGGTTGTTTGTCAATAATGATATATTACTAAGTACCAGACATCAGTTTCAAAATGAAAATCGATGTTACTAAACTATACAGACATATTTTGTTTGTCAATAACGATATATTACTGAGTACCAGACATCGTTTTTTCCTTACCCATCGATGTTAATGTAAGTGAATATATCAGTTCCTACAATACTAGACTTTGTATATTGAATCTAAAATCGTGGTATATGTGGCAAATTATGCTTCAAAATCATGAAAAACAAGAAATGTTTATGGGAATCGATGTCTGTAACAGTATCAGTCATCGGTTCTTAAATCAATAATGATGTTAAAACGCAAACTTGTGTTGTATAATCTATATTTCTTTAAGCATTAAATACAATAAAATGTGGGTTTAACAATAGTAAAACATGTTAGTTTGTTATCATTTAAACCTATTTACATCGATTTATAATTAGAAACCGATGTCTACACGAATACTAGACATCGGCTAAAAACCGATGTCTGCATTTTTTGGTTCTTTCTCATCACCCACAAAGACATCAGTCGGGTTTTTGTTTCTCATCGGTTTTTGGCCGATGTCTGGGGCCATAATTCTAGTAGTGGCTACTTTCAAGTTTCCTACTCAAGTAGCTAGGAGAATATCAGACTCCATGTTTCTCCAATCTGTAGCAAGTTCTACTCTTTAGGAAGGACAAACATCTATGATGGTTTGGCAATTTGAGGCTTGACTTGAAGGAGCTCCTTTGGTACCAACGGAGGAGCCCCTTATGTGTAAACAGCACAGAGATGCAGTTCTTATTGCATCTCCCAAAAAAGTGAAATCCATAGTAAAGCTAGAGTTCAACTACAGTACATTGATGGAGCTAATAAAGAAGCTTAAACAATCATAATTCACTTCAAAGTTTATTGCAGTCCATTGGTCTCGTTGAAGCACCAGATGGTGTAATGAAGCCAGTAGAGAAAGAAGCTTTTGTAGCAAAAAAGAAGAGAGACAGGGCCCTTGGAGCAAAGAACAAGATATATCCAAAGCCCAAGCAAATGATAGTTGATGTTCCTCTTCGACTGACGTATCTTACTAGAGTTTCTTGCCTTAGCTCTAAGAGTAAGGAAAACCTTGTTAGTTAGTTTTTCTATTTTTTTCTTACCTACTATATTGTGTAAAAACACTGGATTGAAGAGGCTTTTGGAGCACCACTATCATTGGTGAAGGAAAACTTATTACTTTTGATTTTGTGTTAGAATGCTAAACATATATAGCAGTGGTAAGCTTGCTGAATAAGTGAGTTTCATTATACTAGTCGATGTTACTGGTCTTTCCTAACTTGCTTGGCCACTGATGTGGGTACGAGCATTAGAAATCATTGTAAGTTCTGTTCTAGCTTGAAATAAAGAGAAACATCCTCATATGGTACCTGGACTATGGTCTAATGCACATTTTGACACCTAAACTCTCAAAACTACCTTGATGGTACCTGAACTATTGCTCCGTTTCTTCATATGGTACTTCCATCCAATCTGCTGTTAACTTTGCCTACGTGGCTCATTCTTATAGGATGACATTCATCTCCCAAAAAAAAAAATTAATAGGCAAAGTTAACGGCAGATTAGATGGAAGTACCATATGGAGAAACGGAGCAATAGTTCAGGTACTACGAGGGTAGTTTTGAAAGTTTAGGTACTAAAATGTGCATTGGATCATAGTTTAGGTACCATTTGAGGATTTTCCCCTGAAATAAATGACACTGCTATGATGATGTTGAGGGAGAAATTAAAATTATAAAAAAAAATTTTCAAAAAGAAAAACTTTTTTTTTTTGGGCTATGGATAAGGCAAAAAAAAAAAAAATCAAAAAAATCTATATGACTTTCTGTGTGAGTAATTAATTATTCTATACTTTCAGACTACCATGTGACATTGTTATATATTGGTTCGGGTTAATAATATTACTCGAATTTGGTAAAAAAAAAAAAAAAATTAAGAGACCAATCAAGAATAAGTAATCAATGACATCAAACTCGGACCATCACGTGTACCATAATTCCGGACCGTATAATAATTCGAGCAAACGTTATAAATGATCCTCTTGGTTTGGGGTCATGGCTACGTTTGTCCCTGTGGTTTAAAAATATCTAATTTTGGTCCTCAGGTTTGAGAAATAAACTAATCTTGGTCCAACTATAACATTTCATCTAACACCATCAGGAAAGCACTCATGTGAGCGTCACATGAGGGTGTAATTTTGTCTTTTAAACCAGTCTTACAACACCACGTTTCAACTGCATATTTTTCACGTTGCTCTCAAGAGCACCAACAAGAATTGAATATGCCTCCTCATGAATTGGAATCTGCATCAAGGACTTTATTCGTTGATCATGGTGCAGGTCAAAGTATATCTCTCCCTTGATTTATAACAATTAGGTTAATGCCTATGAAGAGGTCAAATTATGTTAGATAGGATGTACGAGTTTCAGTAAGAGAATCCCAAAAATGAAATTTGTGTTTCTTGTTTATATTGATATACCCTGAAAGTGGATAAATCGGATTGTTAATAGGATTTCTATTGAACTACATGAAAGCTACGTACTTGTGTTCTGTATTTGCCACTTTGGTCTTGCAGAGGTTACGAGTCTGAGTTATCAATAGACAGAGGTCCAGAACTTAACACTTGACTGCTAATTAAGCTAGCAAAAAAGGATATGGATTAGGGCATTAAGATTCAATTAGTTGAGTTATTTTTATAGCAGAGACTCCGAATACTAAACTAGTAAAAGTAGTTCTGGTCTCTTCTTAGAATCTTCCCCCATAGAGGAATTGCATTGAGTTGTAAGCAGAGGCTTGAACGTATGATTTCTTTAGGTTATGATTCATAATCGTAATAGCACAAAGAAAGATTAGGATATTCTAACCTAACCTGGGTCAAGAGGCCCTCTGTCGAGTTTATTTTCTCTATGAATCATCTGACCAAGGAGATACGCAATGGAAGTTGATTCTTTTGGTATTCCTCAAAGTAGTTTAAGAAGATGGAGAGATGAAACGTGGAATTGTAAACTAGGAAATAGGTAATTGTGGTTTAAATACAAAAAACAAAATTACTTCACCATGTGACGCTCACGTGAGGGCCTCATTAACGGTGTTAGATAAAATATTATAGTAGGACTAAGATTAGTTGATTTATTAAACCAGAGGGACTAAAACTAGATATTTTCAAACCACGGAGATCATTTATAACGGTTGCCCTAATAATTCAGTACACGCGCAATGAAAGCATGCCACGTCAACAGATGCTTTCCTCGAAAATCATTTAACGAATCACAATTTCCCACGTATCAAGTTAGTCGCTCACACTAACAATCCCTGTCCAAGTGTTTTATACTCAAAGCACCTCCTTTACCTTAGCATATATACGCACATAACATCAACTTTTAACCTCCACGGTTCCCCAATCTATCTCAACCTTTTCTTTCTTTAATTTAAGCCCTTGTTTTGGTCTTCGTCTCCCACAGTACTTCTAGGGTTTTATTCTGACCTGCACGCAAAACGTGAATTAGGGTTTCATTCCAGATGTTTCTATAAATAGTATCTGCGCAATTCGAATTTTCGATCCAATTTGGGGTTTCGATTGTTTGATAATCGCGAAGTTAGGTTTTCTGATCGATCAAATTTGGGGGTTGACTCGGGAATTCGTGAAGGTTTGGGGAATTTGAATCGGAAACAATGCCTCCGAGGACGGTGAAGAGAGGTTCGGGGTCGGCGGGTACTAAGAGGACGACGAGGGCGACCAGAGGAGCTCCCAAGGCCCAGAACCAGGCCCAGCCCGATGTGCCTGACGAGTCAATGAAGGCTGAGGTCGCGGTGCCGGTGGCTGAAGGTAAAGAGGAGCTCAAGGGTGAAAGGATTCAAGAGAAGCCGATTGTGGAGGAAGCTGCGGTGGTTGTGGAGGAAGATCCAGTTGTTGAGGAGAAGCCTGTTGCTATTGATCGCCCAGGGTTTGGAGTCGATGCGAAATCGGATCAGAACGGCTTCAAAAGTAAGTTTCTCTAATTTTGGATTACTGAACTTCCTCTGGATTGTGATGGGATTAAGCAGTTGGCCCCTGATTTCTTCATATGGCTTTTTTTTATTTTATGGGATTGTGGAATGTGGGATTAGTTTTAATTTTTCTGTTTGTTGTGTGGTTTCTAACTGAGGTTGTTTAGTTTATGAATAATTTTTCTCCTTCTCAGAAAGGTTGTGTTTAACTTTAGGGATTAGTTTATCCTTTTTTTTTTCTTTCTTTCCCAGAACTTAGAAAAACAGTGTTTAAACAATAATGATAGGTTTTGGGAAATCCTTGGGCTTGGCGCATAATTTTTGGAACTTGGTAATTCATTACTTCTGGCGGCTTTAATTGGAACTGGCCTGCTGGTTCTTTGAAGAGCAATTGGTTTTGTATGGGCTTAGAATATGGTAAAAGAGGATTACTGGACTTTGCTTCTAGCTCATTCATGTGCTAAGAGCCTAAGAAATTGGTTCTTTGTGAGGAAGTTAAGGGTTGTTAATCTGGCTCATGCATTTTTAGCTTCGTCTTTGGTTCACTCATGTGTTAATACATTGGTCTTTTATGGTGCCTAGAATGGTAGTTTTATGGCTCACTACTGTGTTATACTGACTCGATGGTGATTATGGTAATTGTTTATATTTTAAAAAGGACAAGGACGGTCTTTAATTGATTTGCATATACAATGTTCACTACCATAACTTAGAACTTGAGTCTCTTTTCACTGGAGGAATCATCAACCTTGATTTTATGGCAGAACAAGATAAGGCTAAGGACTCTATAGATGATTATGAAAAAGATGAACGGCTAGAGCTGGAGGATAATGAACCTGAATATGAACCCGAAGAATATGTTGGCGTTGATTACGATGAGAAGGAGATTGAACAAGAGGATGCCCAGGAGGCTGAGGATGAAGGAGATGAGGATCCTGAGGAGAATCTAGGTGAAGAAGAGGGTGATATGGCTGAGGAGGAAATGGAAGATGTACATGAAGAAATTGAAGGTGAAGAATATGAGGAGCGTGGTGGTGAGGAGCATGAGCATGAGCATGAGCATGCACATGCACAGATGGTTGACGCCGAGGAAGAGGAGCACCATGAAGTTGTGAAAGAGAGGCGGAAGCGCAAGGAATTCGAAGTGTTTGTTGGTGGCTTAGACAAGGATGCAGATGAAGCTGATCTTAGGAAAGCTTTTGGTGTAGTTGGTGAGGTTACTGAGGTTAGATTGATGATGAACCCTCAGACTAAGAAGAACAAGGGATTTGCATTCTTGCGTTTTGCAACTGTGGAACAAGCAAAACGAGCTGTTAGAGAGCTTAAACATCCAGTGGTAAATTTTCATCCTTTCATAGTTTGAGTGGTCAATGAATTTTTCACACATTGATTTCAATTCCTTGAAATGATTTCAATTCCAGATCAATGGGAAACAATGTGGTGTTACTCCAAGTCAAGATAGTGATACCCTTTTTCTGGGTAACATCTGCAAAACATGGTCAAAGGATGCTGTAAGTAATGACTACATTTCAGAATTTACTGGCATTGTCTGGAGTTGCTACAAAGTTCTGATATTTTCCGATGGTTGTATTTCCAGTTGAAGGAGAAATTGAAACATTATGGAGTAGATAATGTTGAGGATTTGACAGTAGTTGAAGATACCAATAATGAGGGAATGAATCGGGGCTTTGCTTTTTTGGAATTTTCATCTCGCTCGGATGCCATGGATGCCTTCAAGCGCCTTCAGAAAAGAGATATTGTGTTTGGAGTTGAAAGGCCTGCAAAGGTTTCTTTTGCAGATTCCTTCATTGACCCTGGTGATGAAATTATGGCGCAGGTAATCTAAAATTTCTGCATTGGTCTTGGGATGTTAGGCATCCTGGATGAAAATCTTAGTGTCTCGGTCTTTTCTTACTTTAGGGTGAATGGACACAGTTCCAGTAACATCTCTCTTACCAGGTAGCATGGATAATAATTGGTCTGAAGTTATCAATAAACATGCTCATTGATCTGCCCTTGTACAAGTAGATTTTCTATATCTGTTGTTAGATTTGTTATATCGTTTATACACTTTTGTTTGTAGATGTAACTTGGCATCTAACATATTAGATTAGACTTCTTGGAGTCGATGATTCTGTTAATTATTGTTCACAGTTTATAATGCTTGATTCCTACAAGTATTTTAATCTTCTTTCTTCCCTTTTGTCAATAATAATAGTATGGAGAATTGTGTATGGAGAGAAGCTCTGAGTTTCTTTTCGTTTGGTGGTATTATCCTCTTTGTAGAGGGGTTTTATTGGTGCCTGGTGGAGTTGCTGATCTGGTATTCTGAGTTGCAGGTTAAAACTATATTTGTGGATGGCCTACCTGCTTCTTGGGACGAGGATTATGTTCAACAGCTTCTTAAGGACTATGGGGAGATTGAAAAGATAGAGCTTGCTCGCAACATGCCTTCTGCCAAGAGGAAGGATTTTGGTTTTATTACATTTGACACTCATGAGAATGCATTGACATGTGCTAATTGCATCAACAATGCAGAAATAGGTGAAGGGGACAACAAGGTGTGTTGGGTTACAACTGCTCCTTTCTCTTTTAGATAATGTTTATGAGGTACTTGCATACTTCGCTTGAATTGCATGGGTTTAAGTTTGTAATTATGGTCATATTTTAGGCAAAGCTTAGGGCAAGGTTGTCAAGACCCCTTCAGAGAGGGAAAGGCAAACATGTAGGTCGTGGTGATTATCGGTCCCCACGGGGGGATGGACGAGTTATTAGGGGTTCATGGGGGCGCCCTACACCACCACGTAGTCTACCTATGCGTGGATTAAGAGGAGTTGGAAGTCGTATCCCACCAGCCAGTGTGAAGAGGCCTGTTGGACTGAGAGATAGACGCCCCGCGATCTCATCTTATCCTGCTAGACCCAGGCCTTTGCCTCCTCCAGCTAGGTCCTATGACAGGAGGCCACCTGGTATGCAATATGTGTGTGTATATATATATATTTCTTTTCTTTCCTTTCTGTAGTGCCTTTGTTGGTTGTTTCGTGGTTTTTTGATTGGATAATTATGTTGGTATGCACCTTATTACAGTTCCGGCCTACCCAAAGAGTAGCTTCAGAAGGGAATATAGTAGACGGGATGACCTTCCTCCTCCAAGGAGCAGAGCAGCGGCTGATTATGGTTCAAGGGCTGTGCCAGAGAGACGCCAGTCATATAGAGATGACTATAGTACACGTGGTCCTGCTTACGTTGACCCACCAAGAAGTACATCTCGTACAACAGCGAGGAGAGCTTATGTAGATGACAGTTATGGACAAAGGTTTGAAAGGCACCCTCCCCCACCTCCTCCTAGTTACCACCGTGAAGGTCGTGCTCGTGATTACGACTCTATTTCTGGGTCAAAGCGTCCATACTCTGCTCTGGTTAGTGTTACTGTTGATAATGCAATTTATTTGGTCAAGTATCTGCATAGGAGTGGGCTAATATTTTTGCAATTCTTTTATTTATTTATTTTAGGACGATGTTCCACCTCGATATGCTGATACTGGCATCCGCCAATCAAGGGCACGATTGGACTATGAATATGGAAGTGGTTCTTCTCAATATGGGGATGGCTATAGTGATAGGTTTGCTCCCTTGATTTTAATATATTTAACTTCTGATTTTGACATGTATCAATGTGTTAACTTGCCTTGTTGTGGTTGGCAGAGTTGGGAGGTCTAGTTTAGGATATGGGAGCAGCAGGACAAGTCAGGATTCACATGGACTTTATAGCAGCCGTCAGAGCATGGGTTATGGAGGAGGTAAGTTTGAGATTGATGGTAGTCTGTCTGATATACAATCGATATGTGTTTGTGGGCTGTTGTTTTTGAAGTCAGAGTCTAATGTTCTGTGGCTTTCAGGTTCTTATGGTGGTAATGATGTTGGTGGGATGTACTCATCAAGCTACGGTGGTGATTATATGTCTCGTGGAAATGATGTATGCTTCTAATCTCCTTTGGTTACTCACAAGTGTAGCTATTTTGATTTGCCATCTCATATATATCATCATTTTTTTATACTCAATTGTAGGTTGGAGGTAGCTCTTACTCATCAATGTACTCCGGTCGTGGTGTTGGTGGAAGCAGTTATATGGGTTCAGGTGGTTCTGGCTCATACTATTGAGGTAATTTGTCTTATTGTCTTTTATTATGGTGTTTCATTTTCTTAAATATGAATGAAGTAGCTGAGGAGTGCATAATTATGTGCCCAATGGCCCAAGTCATTACTATTTCTTCCTGGAGATTTTTGTTTTTCGAAGACATGGCATCTCTTCTTTTGCTGTTAAGAGGTCATTGGTGAAAACAGAGTGATATGGTTACAAGTGAATTTGTCCATGGAACAGATCTGAAATGACCAAGAGGCGCTCTAGGATGGGGACTGTCTGAAGCTTTGGATTATGTTATCTAGCAGTTATGAAGAGACAATTATCTAAGAGCGTCTGCAGCACTGGGAAACTTTGATTGTATACAATAGGTCCAGCCCTGGTAGATTTTCCGTAGATCAGATATGTCAGGCCAAAGTTTTGATGCTGTAAGGAAGCTGAAGTTATTCAGAGATGAAACATACAGTGCCTTCTATTTATTCTCCTATAAGAACTCACCTGATGGAAAACTTGGTGTCATTTATGTACAGAATATGATAAGAGAACAAGGGTTTTCTTATTGTGATCTAAGGTATTTTGGATATTTTTTATGCTGAACCCTGTGGAAAGGTTTTGGATTTGAATAATAAGTCATTTTGGTCATTTTAGACCTGCATAATCATTTCAGCTTCATGACCTTGAATGAATGCTTCAGTGAGTTAAGGAACTATTGAGCATTGAGCACACTGTGATTTCTATGAGATTGGGTCAGGGAAGATTGACCTGGAATCTCCTTTGGTTGCAATTGCGAGTTAACTTTGCATTTGGTTGTTAAGGATTGGCTATGGTAAGTATGTGGTTACTGATAATTGGTACTGCAGACAAAGATGAGTCGAAGATTGGTTCAAGTAGCATGCTGCAATTACCAGAGAGATCATGCTATGCTTTTCCTTAAAGGATATTAACTGACAAATAAAATTGCATTCATATTGTATTCCTCTCATTTAACAGTATTGACCTTTAGTTGCTTCCCATCCTCTACTAAGAACCTTTTACAGCCAATTACTAACTGACTCGAGTGCAAAATACAGACCAGATGAAGGCAGAAAAATAAAGTATGCAATGATCTTAATTTGAATAGTAAGTGTGGGGTGGATCATTTGGACTCGCCATGTTTTGTACAGTGATGTCCTAAACTAGAAGGATTTCTAGATTTAGAGCTTAGGGAGCTTGGATTTAATACTTAGCTCCTTATCATTCACCACGGTCATTTCTCGACTAGCCGTGAATTCCATATTACTTTTGCTGGTTTGAATTTGTACCACAGGTGTTGTTTTGGTATATCCTGTATATACCAATTGTGTTAAGATTTAGACGTCAACTGAATGTGTTGAATTTTAGAGGCGCATCTGTGTGGCATTTTGCCAAGCTGGGACGACTCATTTTGTGTTCTTCATATGTTTGTACGAAAATTCTACAATTCTCCGGCTCTGGCTTGTTTTTCTTTCATTTGGCAGTGTATGATACTTGGTAAATAACTTGGAGTAAAAGGTTGAACAAGGTTGTGTGTGGAGATTCTTGTCTGTGCAGAAGTAAACCATGGATGGTTTTGTTTACTGTTCGGTTGTATTTTTGTTTACTGTTTGGTTGTATAGGGTTACAGATAAAATGTAATTTCAATAAATCCTGGGAGAGCCCTAAATCCGGTCAATGCAAAAAGTTTATAGCTTAATACGGACAAATTGTTCGCTCCACCGGACAATTATTGAGATTGACCAAGTCATCCAAACCACTTATTCCGTGAAGTTGAGTGTGGTGTGATCTATAGAATCGAAGGAATGGTCTTTTTCTTTTTTTCTTTTTGATAAGAGAAACAAAGGAATGGTCTCTATCATGAGAATGTTGTTATTTTATCAACTTTGTTCTACACTTCTACAAGACGATCCTAATTGATTTATAATTTTTAATCTATGATCAAGTAAACAGGTTATAACGTGATTTTACAATGGGAAAACTATATAAAAGAAATTCCTTGAGTAACACTTCATTGTTATTAAATTGTTGAAGGGTCAGGTAAGAAAAGATGTGGGTGCCTGAGCCTTAAACAAACAGTCCAACCAAAACTCACTGGTGTGGGAAGATAAGTATAATTTCTCTCAACGTCGCCCGCACTTCCGCTGTCCATAATTTGTTAAGAAGAAAATAAAATTCATAGTCTCTATTTTTTAATTCACAATTCATTTTTTTTTAATATCTTAACATTACATGTTTTATCATGCACATTATAAAAAGATAAAATTTATTATACTAAAAAATAATACACGGAATACAAGGAGTGTGAATTTTATTTTTTTATGGCAATAATTTAACGTGTAATAATTTAACGTGGAGACGCTGGTTTCACTCTTTTCATCAAAATCGTAGAGACCCCTCTTGTGAATGCTTTCAATCACGTTTAATCTCCTGAACCAGCAACATGTATCCAAAGAATTAAGCCAAATCCTTTCTGGGTCTTTCATTTCAATCCATAACCTAAAATGGGTCGCCGGCAGAACGAGTCCGACCTCGGCCGTTTTGCACTTCTGGCGCTTCTCCTTATGGGTGCAATCTCCTGCTGCATGCTCTACCTGTTCATCTCTATGGTCTTGAAACCCAATAGTGCCACATTTGCTCCAATTTCAGAGCTGGGTGAGAATGGCGGTGAGGTTGTTTTGGCGGGTAAAGAAGAAGGTGAGTGTTGTAGAGGGATCGAGCATTTGGAGCTTTGGGGTGATGCTGTGAAATGGGGGGCTGAGTTTAGATGCAATTCTTCGAAGGAGTGCTGCATGGCTTGTAAGGATATGTGTGGGGATCCAAATGGGCCTTGTTTGTGTGATTCTTGGGTGTTTTGTGGGGATAGAGAGGCTTGCGGAGATAAGTTTGGTGAGGTATGGATTCTTCTTTTCTGTTTTCGTTCTGTAGTTTGGTCTAATTTAGTAGACTCTAAAAAACAGTGAGTTTTTAGCTGAATGACACAAATTGGTGTACAAAATAAAGAACGGAGGAAAAGTGAGGAAGTTGTGTGTATTGAGAATGAGAGTTAAAAATATGTGCATTTGATTTCTGTTGCTCGCATCTTTTATCCTTATTGTGCCATAATCTTCTAACAAAAATCAGGGCAATGGGATGGTTAATGTAAGTAGATGGATTTTGTTTAAAATAGCATCTAAAATTTATGAGAATAGTCAAGATGAATCTGTCCTTTCTGTTATGAACTATGAGATGCTTGCCTTCTGTGTGTTTGTAGTGTTGGTTAAAAAAACAAAAGGATACATTGGAGCCTGATCGGCGAGACTCAGGGGATCTAGTTATGTGGACTTCTGGACATATATTTGGGAAAGGAGAGGTAATTCATGTTCCCGGCTAGTAATCTTTTCCTTGATTTAAGTTTAAGCTACCTGCATACAAGTCTCTAGCACCCATGAACCAGGTTGTATGTTTGCCAAAATGTTTTGATTCTTGTGTGATATTTTTTACTTAATGAGCATGCACCTCTGTTTCCTAGTTATGTTTTTCTTCACTTACAATGAACTTTCTCCTCTGTCAAAAGAGCTCAAAGACACAACCTGAACTGTAGTGCCGTAATTCTTCTGTTTAACAGAGAAGTCATATGGGAAGATCTATTACTGTGGATTGGCAATGGTCTAGTTCCCTGCATAATATAAAATGATTAAAAATAATAAAAGTGAACGGATATTATGTGAATGATTATTTACAGTTGTATGTGGAATTGTGGAATGTGGTTCAGTATGAGAACAGAGTCCCTGGACCCCTTTTAGCTGACTGATGTTTTATTTGTGAGAAAGGTTAGTTGAGTGGAGATGATAAGTTGAGATTTATAGAAATTATATAGGGAGCTAATTATTTGCCACTGGCAGTTGTTTTTATGAGAGGTAGAAAGGGGAGTGCAAAAAGGGAAAGGAGGTTAGAGGGGAGAGGTGGTATGTATGAAATACAAGGAAGTAAATTATGAGTGGTAGAGAAAGAACAGGTTCATGGCTTATGGGACATGCAGCAGAAGGATTCATCATTTGTATTAGAAGACATTCCTCAGGCAGGAACCAAGTCTATCATCAATTTGAGACATTTAGCTTGTGCACAAAGTAACTAATTTGTTTGTATATTTTAGGAGAAGCTGTAGTGGAATTTGAGGTTATAACTTGTTTTTTCCTGGCATCATCTCTATCCTTACTTGTCTGTTCATATAATCCCTGCTTGTTTCTACTAATTCCTACAGGGTGTCGTTGGCTTGGAAACAGAATATGGTATTCTTCGTATAAAGGTAAATGATTTTTTTTTTTATTAACAGGGTTAGATGTGTAATTTTTCTTATATCAGTCATATTGTCAAGTTCGATTACAATGAAATGATGTTCATATCGTGTCACGTAAAAATTATATGGTATATTTGTTTATCACGTGCTGAGCTGACTTCATTGTTTCTGCTCCCTTTAGCATTTGTCTTTAGCAATCTCGACTACTATTTTGATTCTACAAAAAAAAAAAAAAGAATTGAATGAAACAAAGGCCGGGAACTTATATTTTAGACCTGTATATCTATATTTTAAATCTATTTGTTTTAAAGATGATATGTATATTAGTCCCTAGCATAACTGAAAATTATTTTATATTGGTTATATTTTTGGCTTAAAAAAGGGCACCAAGACACTTTTCCAATCAAGGCAATTGGATTGATCAACGTCACATTTTAGACAGTCATTAGTTTCATTATTACTGTATTCAATGCCAGCCAAAGAACCTCTTTTTTGATAATATCACCTGAACGCTGTTCTTTCATTTTTTGATCATATCATTTTGTGTATTGTAAGCATTTCAATATGTAATTCTTGAGTTTTCTCATTTGTAGCCAAGTGGTTTTGTGTTGGATGATGCTCTGCTTTAACAATTTCCTTCACTTTGGCATATAGTTCTGTTATCTACAGTTAGTCTAGTTGAAACAAACAGTTTCTTCTAATCTTGTACTGCTATTTTGATTTCAAACTTATTATTGTATAGCTACAACTTTTTATTTCTGCTATCTTTAGCTGTTATGGTGTAAATGCAATGGAAAATAGCAAGTGTTCTTTAGTGTCTTCCCCTTATTCTTCTTCATAAACTGCTCCTTTATGTTCTTTAATATTTCTGTTATCATCTATGAAACTAATCTATATGGTTGGCGCATATAATTTTTCATTTGGTCTTTAATTTCAGCTCTTTGTTGATTGTGCCCCACATTCTGTATTCTATATTCTTGAGCTGTTGCGAGAGCATTATTGTGGAGGTTGCCAATTTTATCGTGCAGAAAGCCGTGGAAGCTTTTGGGACTCCATAGGAAATCATGTCCAAAATGTATGTATATGCTTGATAACTTATGTACAAGTGCCTGGTTTAGAGTACCCGTAAATACATCTCCTCTTCCACCCATGTTGCACATATCTGCTTTCTATAGCACCATGGTTTAGCATGTGAGATGGCTTTGATGTAGTATTTATTCCTCATTCAGATGTTTCTCGTGTGAGCATAGGCTCCCTTTGGCCCTCCTTTTGGACTTGTACAAGGAACACTTGAAGCCCACGGGATTATATTTAAGGGATTCCAAGAGAGGGTAAACACTACATCAGAAGGGGATCGGTTGCCTGGGTTGGTTCTGGTCCAGGTTTCTTTATCAGCCTGGCCAACCATTTTGAGTGGAAAAAAGCATACAGCGTGTTTGGTTCTGTTCTTCCCGAAGACATGGAAATTGCAGAAAGAATAGCACAGCTTCCAACCAAGCAAGAGGTTTGGAGTAACATTGATGTCTCTGTCTTGGAGAGACCTGTTTCATTACAGTTCCAAAGAATCAAATCAAACTTATGACCTGGCAAAGGTTCAACACAGACATATGCTAAGAAAGTCCGAGTTTTTGTTAGTTTCACCTCCTTGCTAGGTAAATTTGTTGCCTACAAAAATTTGTACATAAACGAATAATTGGCAGAAATGAAATAGAATCACTATTGATCTTAATCTGGGTTTGAAATGTATGTTAGTTATGCAGTAACTAAAAGTTTATGTACTTTGTTTATATATGGGTTTGGTGGATGGAAAAACTAAATTTAGTTTGCTCGTGTGGTTTGGGATGTTTCCCAGCTTCTGCATTCGGGCAGGGCACTGGCACCCTGTTTCTCCTTCTCGTGTGATTGCATTATATGCATGTTGGACCGCAATGTCTGCGCAGTCGGAAGTTTGCTTTAAGCAAGCTGCCGGTCTTGTCTTCGATCAAATATGGCTAAACCTTTGGTATGGGGTTGCGCCTATTTGGCAATTCGGCGGTAGTTGCATGTTGCTGTCAGACAGCGGTTTTAGTTGACTCCATAGCCTACTCTTGGTTGTGGAAGCACTGGTGGTCAGTGGCGGGCGCAGAAAGTTTTGTGAGTGGGGGCAAAAAAAAAAAGATTGAACAAACAAATATAAAATACTACAATAAATGAAATATAATTTTTCAATCTTTCGACATGGATAATATTTTCAATGAATACATATTCTAACTTTCTAACACATAAACTAACTTTAAATCAATATATTTCTTGACACATATTTTATTTCTATCTATTTACCATAAAGTACACTTACTATATTTCCTAGCAAAAATGAAAATACAAAATCATCATGCATTAAAAAGAAACCCACTGTTACCTTTGATAGAGCTCAGACTCCTGACCTCTCAAATGAGAGACCAAAGCCTTACCACCCCACCTTATTACAATTTAATGTTAGTGATCATCATGTAGTTCATAAAAAAAGAAGAAGTTAAAACTGATTAATTATGAAATCATGTACATGTGATAAGAGGTAGAAATATAAAATTAAGAAGAGAAAAACTTGCGACTTGTAGATAAGTCAAATGATTGCATAAATTTCTGTGTAAGTTTCCTTAGTTTAATTGCATTGTATTACACAATAGTCAAGTCATGGGCAAAACCAATGAACATAGTATATATATATGAAGCTGTTGAGCAAATGAAAAAAAAAATCACTGGGGGCGGCCCCCACTAGTCCCAACGTGCGTCCGCCAGTGCTGGTGGTAGTGGCGCTTCCTCTAATAAGCTATCTAGACATGGTGCTTTTGATGATGGTTCGGTGGTGGTGGTCCTTTAGATTTCGACCCTTGTGTTGCCATTGTTTGTTACAAGTACAACAACTGGTCTGTGTGTGAAATAGAAGAATCAAGGGCACGAGAGAATTTTCGAGCGAGTTGGTTTATGTACCCTTTGGTTTGAATTGTTGTGCCTCTCCTCTTGGCAACAATGGATGACATGGCAATAATGGTATCGCCGAAACAAGGTGCTGTGAGTTTAGTCGTTGTATAATGAAACTCTTATCACCTAACAAAAAACAGGAGATACCATCATCTGCCGTATCTAAACATATGAATATATTATTTAAATAATTTTGACTTAAAACAACCAATTTAGAAAATATAAGTCTAAACGCACAATTAAAATCATGAATTCATAACTATGAGCTTTCTGAGTCACAAAAAATCTTTTGATGCTACAAATTTTTTATCTATCCATTATAGGTAGAAGAATGATATGTAATAATTCTAAGGTGAGATAACTGGTAAATCGATATAATTTATTCAAAAAAATAATGATTTCAAAAAAAAAATTCAAAAACAACACGAGGGAATTTTTTTGTCTCTTCCGTTACTTTACTATTTCAAAAATGGTAAATTTTTTCTGTTACTTGACTAAAGTGGATTATTATTGCACAATTGAAGGTCTCCACAATGTGTGGCCCACCACGTGAACTTAACTCCTTCCCTCCGTTCATCTTCTAGAAGTGAAACCCCAAATCAAAAAAGTCTCTGACTTCCCCAAATTCCCCATTATCTCATCTCCCTCCCATAAATTCAAGGTAGCAAACAAAAAACCTCCCCCCCTCCCCCACTTTGAATTAGTAACCACCACCACCTCCTGTCCCCCCCTTTCCCTTCTTAACCCAAAAACCCAACCCAACCTCCCAACTAAGCCCACTTACTCCCAAACCATGCCCCCCCAATCCCCCAATCACCACCCTAACTCCACTCATAACCACCCTCCCCTCCCTTGGCGGTGCTCCACACTCCCCTTGGTGGACCTGCCCGTACCCTATCCCTCCCCCCCCCTCCCCACCCCCCTGGCGCAGGTTAGCATTCGGTCGCCTCATCCACCGCTCATCTTCCTAGATCTCAAAATCAGCCGCACACTCCTCCACCCACCCCTTTTAACCATGCCACCAAACACCCCCCTATCCTGCGCCGCCCCCTCTCTTATCCTACGCACCCCACCCCCACCCTCTTAAACACCACAAATCCCTAAATCCCTAATCTCCTCCTCCTCCTCCTCAGCCATGGCTTCTTCCCCTCCCTCTTCTCCCCAAGACGACGCCCTCATTCCTCTCCAGTCCGATCCGCCGCAGGCCGTCCCCCTCGCCCTCCCCGCCCCTCCTCCGCCGCAGCTCACTCCGTCCTCGGCGCCTCCTCCCTCCTCCCGCCGCCTCCCCCCTCCCTGCTGGTCCCACGACGAGACCGTCGCCCTCATCGACTCCTACCGCGACAAGTGGTACTCCCTCCGCCGCGGCAACCTCAAGGCCACGCACTGGCAGGACGTCGCCGACGCCGTCTCCCGCCGATGCCCGGCCGCGTCACCGGCCAAGACCGCCGTCCAGTGCCGCCATAAGATGGAGAAGCTCCGGAAGCGGTACCGGACCGAGATCCAGCGGGCCAAGTCGATGCCCTTGTCCAGGTTCACGTCTTCTTGGGTCCACTTCAAGAGAATGGACGCCATGGAGAAAGGTCCGGCGGCTTTGAAGAACGAGAATTCGGATAGTCCCGGCGACGACGGCGAGGATGAGGAGAACGATGAGGAGGACGATCAGGATCAGGAGTTGTATGAGGAGTTGAGGTATGGGTCGAATATGAAGAGTATGAGTAAGATGTATAGGAATGGAGTTGGGGTTGGGGTTGGGGGGAGTGGCGGGAGCAGTGTTGGTGGTGGGAGTGGTGGGTTTAGGATTAGGATTCCGACTGGGGTTAGTATAGCTCAGCCTGGGAACAAGGTTTATCCGAAGATGGATGCGAAATTCGGGTTGAATTCGCACCCGGGGTCGCATTCGGGGCCGAGTTATGCTACTGCTAAGGTGATGAGAGAGTGCAATAATAATGCAGGGGGGAGAAGTGGGGGGTTGGGGAAGAGGGAGAGGGAAAGAGAGAGGGAGAGAGACCCTGTGGCGGAGATGGTCTCGGCGATTAAGGTTTTGGGAGATGGATTTGTGAGGATGGAGCAGATGAAGATGGAGATGGCCAGGGAGATTGAGACTATGAGAATGGAGATGGAGATGAAGAGGACCGAGATGATTTTGGAGTCGCAGCAGCGGATTGTGGAGGCTTTCGCAAAGGCTGTATCGGAGAAGAAGAAGAAGGCTAAGAGAATGCCGTCGCCTGAGGCTTAGATGATGTTGCGTTGGAGATTGGATGAAGAGTTGTTCCCAAATGGGTTTTGTTGTGTTTGCAGAATTTCAGAGTTTTGGGGAGTTCTTATGGTGGTGTCTTTGAGGATGAGTGAGCTTCCTGTTCATAGCAGCAGATGCGGGTTGGTCTTAATGAAGATATATCTGAGTTTGCTAGTTTGTAAGTTTGTGTTTAACTCTCTTTCACACCACTTTTTTTAAGTGATAGGAGAATGTCGAACTTGGTCACTTTAGCCCTTTTGGATGATTGTAGCTTAATCTTTGTAGCATCATGTAGTACTGGAAATTATGTAGAATAGTTATTCTGTTCCTATCTCAGTTTAATGCATAGTAACTTGAACTTGAGCTGTTTGATCTTGAAGTTCCTTGTGCCAATTTGTTTCTTCTTTTGCATTATATGGTATGAATGCCTGCTTTATGAAGTTTGGCAGAGAATTATTCTGTTGTGTTATTGGGCGTCTTGGTTGAGTTTTTTGTTTTTGTTTTGATGCTTGATTTGGTACTCCCATGAAGTTTAAAGTCGGTCAAACCCCCAAACTTTTGATTCAGGCATTATAGGGTGCCCTTTTAAGAAGTCATTTGCCATGTAGTGAAAAAGCTAGATGGGAATCAAATCAAATGTTTCTCATTTATACGAATGTACACAAACACTTATGCACGTATCATTTAATATGGTTACTATTGATTTGTAAAATGATGTGTACTTGATATATTCTGAGAACGTATTCTACTTCCACGGTCACTTATTATGATGATGACCAGAAAAGTTTCAGTTGATTTTAAGAATGCCGTCATTCGGTGCAGAAGTCACATGTGATTTACCATAGGACCGATTTTCTGCCTGTAAAGTTTGGCTGCCTGCTCTGTATTTGTAGCATCTATGAACTGTGTTTCCTAAAATGATTTCTCTGGAGCTACCTGGGTTGTAATTGGAAGATAACCAGGGAAAGAAGAGCCAGGCAGCCTATCGCCTCATCATGTATGGTTTACCTGCAGTTAACCACTTTACTAGGCATGTGCATATTAATGTAATCATGATTTCTTACCAGGTACTTCCAGGAATTAATCCAATGATAGTTTGTCCTAAAGTTGACCATGACTAAGCCTTTGGTATTTGTTACCCGGAAAAGTTGTGATCAAGAATTTGTTAGTTGGTTGACATGGTGTATGTTATTTGGTACAAAAGAGGTTGATCATTTACCTAGGAATGGCTACATGAAACGAATTTGGCGGATGCTTTGTTTATCTTCTCTTACATGTTAGTTGGTTCATATTTCCTGTGTCATCCTAGACAATCTTTCACCCTTTCACCTAACAATCAGCTCTGTAATGCATAACGTGGGATTCTAACTATGGTTCTGCTTTATCTTGAATGCATATGCTCGTGTGGATGTTGAACCAGGTAGCTTTTTGATACCCTCATCTATTCGTGTGGCATCAAATGGTATCAATCACCGTTTCTGATCTGTCTGGTAACCAAAGCTGAGCTGCTTGAAAAAGGTGGTTATCGGAACGACAGGGATAGGTAGCATCTGTTTGGTAACCAAAGCTGGGCTGCTTGAAGAAGGTGGTTATCGGAGCGGTAGGGATAGATAGCATCATCTGATTAGGTTCTTTGTTGATCTGTTTTAGATGACGCAGAATTGTCGGAGGGATAGATCAGCTGATTAGGTTTATTTGTTGATCTGTTTTAAGATGACTCAAGAATTATCGGATATTATGAGAGATACCGACCAAAAAATAGAAGATAGTAATTGTGAATGCCATCTCTCCTCTCCATTCTACATTTACAAATATCACTTCCATTGCTAGCAGTAAATTATGTTGACAAGAGGAGTCGATTGTTCAAAATGATTCTTTAACTGCCCTTGGTGTTAGCTCAACTGGGTCAGGTGGAGTTGAGAATTGAGTTCGATTAGGAGTTCATTCTCCTCGATGTAACCAAAAAAAAAAATTGTTCAACTAATAGAAAAAGAAATATAAAGCTTTTGTGCTTGAGGGACAATTTTTAGGGGTAGGCACGGTTTGAGGTCTAAACCGCAACCAAACTTTTTTTTCCGGTTGGCCTATATATCAAACCGCAACCGCATTACAAAAGGACTGAACCGATTATTTCGGTTACACCATTTTTCGGTGCGGTGCGGGTCGGTTTCGGTTTGGAGCGATTTATTAATTTCAACTAGAAAGAGAGGGCCAAAATCAGGCTTATTTTTACGTAACAATTTCAAAAAGGCATAAATAAATTTTGCATGCATTTAAAGTCCACACAAATTGGCAAATGTCACCAAAATATCAAGCAACTTGCAGAAAGACCATAGCAACTTATTACACACACAGATATATATATATATATATATATATAAATATATCAATGATCAAGAAAACATAGCAACTTATTACAAACTGAAAACCTAATCAAAAATGGATTTCTTATATATTAAAAACCAACATTTCCATCAATAGAGAAATAATAAATAAATAAAATGTAATTAAAATAAATTCGGTGTGGGTCGGTTTAAATCCGGCGGTTTATGACCCGACACCGCAACCGAACCGCTTTTATATGGTTCGGTGCGGTGTGATTATAAAACGACACCGTTTTAGTTCAGTGCGGTTACCAAACCATTTTTTCGGTGCGTTTCGGGTCGATAACCGCATTTTCGGTACAAAATGCCCACCCCTAATAATTTTAAAGGAGGGGTGAAATTAACACACCTCTTTTTACTTTCTGCACTCCCACTCACTTTTGATTAATTGAGTTTCCAAATTTGCCCTCAAAATCAACAACAACTTAACCTCATACCTGTCCCCAGGAAACGCAGACCAGAGTCACCAAATCCTCTAGCATCTTGGGTCGTTGGTCTCTTCATCGTCTTTTTCTTTGTTTATGAGGATTGCTGTAGAAATTATCGACCCAAAGCAGAATATAGACTAGATGTCATTGAAGATTAACAAAGCACCCTACTGGTTTCACTCTCTTCTTCAGTTTGTTTCACAAAACCAGTCTCTTGGTCCAAAGAAACCGTCTCTTAGATTTCAGCTCTATATTTCTTTGTTTGATGCAAATGTTTACCTATATTTAATCGTATCAATGTAATGAAGGTTTCAAAATACTGTAATAAGCTAAACTTACAAAAAAGATGAAAAAAATTGAGTTCGTGCTTTCAAAAACCAATTGAACTTTTCAGGGTTTATGTTAATGGAGAAAGGGGACTAAGGACTGGGTTTCTAAGAAAGTTAACAAATAGTTTAGAAAAGTAAGAAATTTAGGTAAGGTGGTTTTGTTTTGTAATTGTATTCCAAGCTCAACTTCTTTAGTAACAGAGATCAATTAACATAGTTTTGACATAAAATAGAGTCTTTGGGTCTGTAGTTCTGTACTACAAGAACCCACTTTTGTCTGCTGTGTTAACTATGTCGTCAATTTACATTTCTCTGTTAGAAGCAGAGATGGGATTCGAATCCCATTTGTCATCGGGCCTTTTGCACAATGCCAATCTCTATCTGTCTATTACCAGCTTGTGCTAGGCACTAGGGTTCTGATCCACCAGAATGACAATGTGTTTGACAAAGGTATATCAAAATTATTACCAAAGGAATAATATGCATATGGAAGCCAAGGACTTCACCTCAGCCCAAGAGTGGGAGCCCTCTGTGGAGTTTTGGTCATTTGAAGAGAAGGATGATTGGATTGACACAGATTTTCCATCAACCAATTTCGAAAGCAACCTCAGAACTGAATATATATGGAGAAGATGTTTTACTGGAGGCAGAGATGAGACTATGAGAGAGAAGCATTGCACGATTATTTGGGGCAAAATTGGAATTTCAATCAATAAATTAATACAAAAAAGTGAGTGGGAGTGCAGAATGTAAAAACGCGTGTGTTAATTTCACCCCCCTAAACGACCATGCCAAACGATTTAAAAAAAAGGGTCCTTGACCCAAAGCATTAAAATTGGCTAAAATTATCTCACTTATTCCAGCAACAGATTTCTATTCCTACAGTCCTACTAACCCAATTATAAGTGAAATGACAACTTTGCTCTTAACATAATTAAGAAATCACAGCCACATCCACATCCACAGCCACTCATCTCTCTCTCTCTCTCTCTCTCTCTCGGCTAGCGCACGGCCTTCAACGTGTTTGGTCTAGATGGTCGGCGGCGAGATGATGACGTCGACAGAGAGTTCGTGCAGCCGTGAAGGAGCAGCTGGCAATCGTCGTGCAACCTAGAAGCCGTCGCCCGAACCCGAAATCCAAACCATTTTCGATTACTTTCTCGAGAATCTGACCAAAATCTCTCCCAGATTTAGATCCTAGCCAAAGACGGAGCTCCGATTCAGCAGTTACCACGACGGCGATCAGATCGCCGATCATGTCGTCGAAGTATCTTCCTTACTCCAACAAAGATATGCACAGCTTGAGATTGGAGCTTTCTTCGCAGTTAGCGTCGTACGCGGCAGAGCTTTTCTCAGGTGGCGAAGAGACTCGACGGAGACTACATAGCGTGAGATCGGAGCTTTCTCTTGCTTCTCCATATTTGGCTTTGCTCCGGGTTGGGCTTTGCTCAGGCAGTGTCGTTCAAGCTCTTTTTTTTTTTTTTGGGTAAAATGGGGGTAGAAGCCCAGAATGAAAGAAAAACAGAAAAAAAGAAAAAGAAAAAGGTTCTATTGGGGCAATAGAGGCTTGTTAAAGGTCTATTGAGGGGCAATAACGTTTTGGATTGATGTAATCTCCTCGTTTTTTTTTTTCTTTAATCAAAGTTTTATTTGTCTAAATTTAGGGAGATTAGTTCTTATTCTGGCGACTGAAAGTTCTATTGAGGGGCAATAGATGTTTTGAATTAATGTAATTTCCTCATTTTTTTCTTTAATCAAAGTTTATTTGTCTAAATTGAGGGAGATTAGTTCCCATTTTAGTTCGGAGACTGAAAGTTCTATTGGGGGGCAATAAACCTTTCCAGCAACCTATGAGATCTCCGACCACCTCTTTGGAGACCTCCGGTGAGGTTTTCAGAGAAGTCCAATTGGCGGTGATCGGTGATAGAAATCCGGCGACCCGTGACAGGGCTCTAGCAAAGTCTCCTATGGTTTCTCTCTTTTCTATTTTCTCTATCTCTCTAAGTAATAAAAGGGTGAGGGTAAAATAGTCTCAAAAATAAGTAAAAAAATAAATAAAAAGGGTGCGGCTATTGCCACTCTACGAATCACTTTGTTCACCTTAAATGCTATTCTCACCCTACATATATTTTTTTGGACTAAATACTGTTTAGTCCTTGAGCTTTTGACCATAAAACACTTCAGTCTCTGACCTTCTAATTTCACATGTTTAGTCCTTGTACTTCAAAATTTCAGACCAATAGGTCATTGCCGTCTAAAAGTAGCGGCAAAATGTCTATTATGCCCTCAGTTCTTTTTTTTTAAATAAATTTATTCCTTTCTCTTTTTTATTTATTTATTCTTTTTTTTTTTTTTCAAACAGAAAGAAAGAAAGGGGGGAAAAAAAATAAATAAACAGAAAGAAAGAATGGGGAAAAAAAAACTCCTTTTCCAAAAAAAATAAAATAATTAATTAATTAAAAAAATTTGAGGGCATAATAGACATTTCGCCGCCACTTTTAGACTGCAATGACCCATTGGTCTGAAATTTTGAAGTATAGGGACTAAACGTGTGAAATTAGAAGATTAGGGACTGAAATGTTTTATGGTCAAAAGCTCAAGGACTAAATAGTATTTAGTCCTATTTTTTTAGTTTTAAGTTTACTTTGTTCACCCATTTATAGTACCCAAAATACCTTTTTTCCTACATGCTCTTCTCACCCTACCAATATATATATATATATATATATATTTTTTTTTTTTCAAGTTTGCTTTGTTCACTCTACATGCTCTTTCATTTTTTTAGAATGCAGGAAATCCTCATAATCAAGCTTAAAGGATCAGCCTCTTCAGAGAGCTTGGCAAAACCCATTATACAATAAGCAAAGATGAGGGCCTTCCAACTCAATCTTACGATATATGTTCTTCAAGAAATCAATATTCAAGTCCACTAGCTTCTCCACTACCTTCTCTGCTTCAATACATAGATTGAAGCTGTGGTCAATGTAATGCATCTCAGATCATGGATTCGATCAGTACCAGGGAAACAACAAATGAACTGGCACGTCACTAGTCTAATCTAATGCTTTAGTCAACTTTCAGTAGGTTTGGAAGTCAATATGCAACCAATCGAGAAACCTGATCACAACTATTTGGTTCTAACACAAATGCAGAGGATATAGCAAAAAGATGTCAATAGAAGAAACCAAATATGTAGCAAATAGAGGAAACCAATTGTTAATATGAACCATATATTTCAGATATAAAAAAAAATAAAAAATATGAACCATATATTCCAGAGCAACAAAAAAAAAAGAAAAAAAAAAGAACCATATGTTAGAACCAAACAGAGGAAACCAAATATGTGACCATATTAACAATTAGTTAACAATTGCTGCATAGTCAAACGGTACCTATTTGGTCCATGAAAAATGAACAAGTATTAATGATAATCATGAAATTATCAACAAAGGATATAGCAAAAGGCTGCTTGATAGTCTTTTAAGCTTCATAGGTTCCAGAAATTTGTCCGCCATCACCACATTCAACTCAAAAAGTTTGCTCAGGTGCGGATATCCGCACCGAAGAAAAAGGTGCGGATTTCCAGTTTTGATCCACTTTCCGATCACATTTTTACATCTTAGCCGTTCAGTTTTTAGATCCTAATGTATAGATCATCTCTACAAAATTTCAGCCAATTTGATGATCGTTAAGGCATCCAAAATGGCAATTTACACGAACGGACAGAATCTGTCGAACCGGAACCGTTCGTATTTATAATGGTAAATTGCAGTTTTGGATGCCTTAACGATCACCAAATTGGCTGAAATTTTGTAGAGGTGATCTATACATTATGACCTAAAAACTGAACGGTTAAGATGTGAAAATGTGATCGGAAAGTGGGTCAAAACCGGAAATCCGCACCTAAGCAAAAAGTGCGGACGTCCGCACCGGAGAAGCTCTGTTCAACTCAATATACTTAGCATTAGTCCAATCTTCTTTAATAATTCAATCGCCTTACAAAATGAAAACAATTGGTGTCTACACTGAATTCTATGATAATGACATGGTGAAGATTCTAATAGGTATGTTGTATGCGTATGTATATTTTCATATAGCAAGAGAATCCAACATGAAGAAAAAAAAAAAAAAACGTGATTACCTCATTTTCAAGCTCCAAGTAGGCGTTTTCAGACTCCATTAGCATTAATATTTTTGAGGCACAGTTGTTAACATAACATGAGAACAATTGAAGATGATGAATGCTAAAAAAGAAAGTGTTAGGGTTTAATGATGATTGAAACGATTAAGCTTCAAGTTTAAGTACATGTTCTATAGGGAATAAGAAAGCAAATTGTAATTTTTAATAAGATAATATCCTTTTTTGTAATTTTATTTTAGTGTATTTTGGTCTTTCAATAAACCAGAAAGTTTTAGGATAAACAAAGTGGTTAGTAGGGTGACACTAGCCACACCCAAAAAAAAATTAATGAGATATTAGGGAAGACTTCCGAGTGTTTTTGGTAAGGGAGAATTAAAAAAACTTAATGAAATAAGTGAAAAAAAAATCCATAAAAATGAGATAAATGGACAAAATCCCTTCAAAAAATCGTAAAAAAATTCAAGTTTTATGACAATAAATTTAACTATACTAGGATAAGTAACCATATTCACAGAAAGAAGACGATAGGAATCCCATGACAACAATTTCGGAACCGCCGATGCATTCTTCCGTTCATATCCTTCTCCGCCGTGAATCACCCTACCAGCATCCACAGTGCCAGAAGTTTTGTAGTCTTTGAGAAAAGGGTATGGAAAGGGACCGGGTCGAGGTCCGGATGTGAAGCTGGCTTCAAATACAAGCGGGGGACGACGGCGAACACGAAGGTGAGTCTCCCACTTGAAACTTTGTATCATCATTTTCTACTTCTATTGTTTTTGTTTGTTTCTTTGTTCTTGGATATTATAAAGACACGTAGGACTTGGCTACACAGAAAAACACAAACATTAACAGTCTTATCTCTTGTAACTGCTACGAGGACTTTCGTGGCTGCAAAAGAAAACCCTTTACCCTTTGTCCTCTATCCTCTATATTAGCATTGCGTCCTGGGCACATCTATTTGTGGCAGACAGACGAGGAGTGATCACCAAGAAAATAGAAGAAATGAATAAACTCAGTACTTGTCCTTGGGAAATGGCTTTGATTTGGGTAACGCTTGGATTGCTTGCACTTGTTTATGTCCTGCAACCCTGGACATGGAGAAGAAAGAAGAGGTTGCCTCCTGGTCCAAGAGGGTTTCCCATTTTTGGAAGCCTCAACTTGTTAGGGAAGTTACCTCACAAAGATCTGCATCAACTGGCCCGAAAGTACGGTGACATCATGTACATGCGGTTAGGCCTTGTGCCAGCCATTATCGTCTCTTCCCCTCGAGCAGCCGAGCTGTTCCTCAAAACCCACGACCTTGTGTTTGCGAGCAGGCCGCCTCACGAAGGTGCAAAGCATATTTCTTATGGCCAAAGGAACTTGACTTTTGCTGAGTATGGCTCTTACTGGCGTGACATGCGCAAGATGTGCACTCTTGAGTTACTTAGCACCCACAAAATCAACTCCTTCAAGTCAATGAGAAAAGAAGAGGTCGCCCTCATGGTGGATTCTATTCGAGAGTCTGCAGCCAAGGAACAACTTGTTTCGGTTGATCTGAGCTCCAAGGTGTCGTCTCTTAGCGCAGACATGACTTGCAGGATGGTGTTTGGGAAGAAATACATGGATGAGGAATTTAGTGAGAGGGGTTTTAAATCCGTGATTCATGAAGGCATGCAATTAGGAGCTGCCCCTAACTTGGGAGATTACATTCCTTGCATTGCTCCACTCGATCTCCAAGGATTGACTAAACGAATGAAGGCTGTTCACAGGGTCTTTGATGACTTTTTGGAGAAGATTGTGGAGGAGCATCTTCAATCTAGGGATCATGGAGAAAGAAGAACCAAGGACTTTGTTGATGTCATGCTGGGCTTCATGGGGTCTGAAGAATCTGCGTACCAAATCGGACGCTCAAACATCAAAGCCATCATATTGGTAAGTATATATATATACAATTAAGCACGTTCACATATCTGTCTTGGTATTCTTGTCTGAGATTCATTTTATTTTCTATTTAGGTTCCTTCTATTTTTTGTTTTTTTGCTGATACACTGTGTTCATATCCAGAATGAGATTGCTTGAAGCTCTAATTTAGTATATTATATTTCTGATATAAATCCCAATGGGTGACAAACTGACAATAGTTTCTTGATCTGAATGATTCTGACTAAACGCTTTACTCTATATTCACAAAGTGTCATTAGTGAAAGGAGAAACATATTAGAGGATCTCTTTTCCACATTCTGTCTAACAATGGTGAATTTCTTTGCAGGACATGCTCGCCGCCTCAATGGACACATCGGCAACAACAATTGAGTGGGCACTCTCCGAACTCATCAGGCATCCAGAGGTAATGAAGAAAGTGCAAATAGAGTTAGCAAATGTAGTCGGAATGGAGAGGATGGTGGAGGAGTCAGACTTGGAGAAGTTGGAGTACTTGTACATGGTAGTGAAGGAAACCTTGAGGCTGCATCCCGTAGCACCATTATTGCTTCCCCATCAATCAACTGAAGATTGCACTGTTAATGGCTTCCACATACCCAAAAAGTCGCGCATTATGATAAATGTATGGTCAATTGGGAGAGACCCAAATGCTTGGACTGAAGCAGAGAAGTTCATACCTGAGAGGTTTGTTGATAGTAGTATAGATCTTCGGGGAAACCACTTTGAGCTTCTTCCTTTTGGCTCTGGACGAAGGCGCTGCCCTGGAATTCAACTAGGCCTAACGGTTGTCCAGTTAGTGCTGGCGCAACTCGTGCATTGTTTTAACTGGGAACTTCCAGAAAACATGTCACCGAATGATTTGGATATGACAGAAGAATTTGGAATAACGGTTCCTAGGGCCAAGCATCTACTGGCAATTCCATCATATCGCCTTCACAATTGATCACAATGTGTATGTAATGGCTAGTTCCCACTTGTGGCGGGAATATCTTAATGTTCTGTTTTTCTATTCTATGTGTAGTAGCATCTTGTGTTTGCTTTCTTTTGGATACGGGAAAGCAGTAATGAAGTAATATGGTGTAATTCAGTTAAATTTAGGAACGCTGTTTTCTTCTTTGTTGAATGGTGTTAATGGAGTATGTTTAGAGGTTTGCTGAGTTTTTGTTCCCACTGTAAATTGGTTTAATTAGATAGATTTTTGAAACTATTATCCAGAATAAAGGTCTCTATCTTTTTGTCATGTGGTGAGAGAAAATCTGCAAGTGCATTTTGAAGTGAGAAGGCTGCCTGGTGGTTTGGGATACTCCATTTGCCGCCAGAGGTGAGTCTCCTACTACAGATTTATTGCAAACTTTTTGTTCTTCCATGAATTTTGTTAGTTTTGGTAGTTTACATTTTCTTTGTTTTAGATGTTTTAAATGTATTTCTCTGCTGGTCCAGGAAAACCAAAAGGTTAAGTTAGTAGAAATTGTGTTTGGGATGCTTCAATAATAATATTCATCTCCAAAATAGGAGGTATATAAAGGGATACAAGATTAGTCCTAATAGGAAAACATCTCCTATAATTATACAGAGAAACGTAATCTACATCTACAAGGAAAGTAAATATTTACAGAATATTCTACACTCCCCTTCAAGTTGGTGCATAGATGTCAATCATGCCCAACTTGTCAATCGAATTGTCAAACACTTTCCTTGACACTCCTTTCGTAAGAACATCCGCTAATTGATCTTCTGTATACACAAAAGGGAAACGTTCCTGTCCAAGTTTTCCTTAATGAAATGTCGATCTACTTCCACATGCTTAGTCCGGTCATGCTGAACAGGATTATGAGCGATTTCAATAGCAGACTTGCTATCACAATGCAAATCCATAGGGTTCTTGAGCTTAAAACCCAAATCTTTCAACACATTACGAATCCACAACATCTCACAAACTCCATGTGCCATACCTCAAAACTCAGCTTCAGCACTTGTTCTAGCAACAACCTTCTGTTTCTTGCTACGCCAAGTCACAAGGTTTCCTCCAACAAATGTAAAATACCCAGATGTGGACCGTCTGTCCGTCTTATCACCAGCCCAATCTGCATCTGTATACCCCACAACCTTCAACTCATCCTTTTTTTTCAAACAACAAACCCCTTCCAGGTGCCATTTTAAGATGTCTCAAAATACGATACACTGCATCCATATGCTCCTCACTAGGACAATGCATAAATTGACTGACCACACTCACAGCATAAGCAATATCAGGCCTAGTATGAGAAAGATAAATAAGTCTCCCTACTAGACGTTGGTACCTTCCTTTATCAGTTAGAATCTGATCCGGATAGATGGCAAGGTTGTGATTCATCTCGATTGGTGTCTCAATGGGGTTGCAATCAAGCATTCCAGTCTCAGTTAACAAGTCAAGTACATACTTACGTTGGGACAAAGAAATCCCCTTCTTAGACCTTGCAACTTCAAAAATCTGCCTGGTGGTTTGGGAAAATCTGCAAGTGCATTTTGAAGTGAGAAGGCTGCCTGGTGGTTTGGGACACACCATTTGCCTGCAGAGGTGAGTCTCCTACTACAGATTTGTTATGAACTTTTTGTTCTTCCATGAATTTTGTTAGTTTTGGTAGTTTACATTTTCTTATTTTCAGATGTTTTAAATTTATTTCTCTGGTTCAGGAAAACCAAAAGGTTAAGTTGAGAGTTCAATAGAAATATAACTGCATGCTAGAACAATTGAAAAGTTTATATCATGAATTCATGATTAACTTTAGGGTTTACACTTAACAGTAGTCCTTGACTGCTGGAACAATTTGACAATAGGTATGGATGTGTGATATCCCTGTCTAAACCCAGGTTGGAGGAATTTTCCAGGTTTCGCATTTAGAACCACCAAGATAGACACTTTAGTTATGCAGCAGGTAATTAGTTGAAACCAACCATCATCAAAACCCGTCTTAGTACGCCAAACTCAAATCTTGGTTCATTTAGAACAGAATGGAATTTAGTGCAGGGTTGATATCAAAATTAACTTTAGGTTATGCACCTCACATTAAGAACTGCACCTCAATTCCTAGGGACCGTCTGCAGAGAACATCTAATTGAAGTGGTGGTGATCAAGTGAAAGAACATCGTCTTAGCATCACCAGTAGTTAACTAGCGCACTATAGGTCTTTCCATCCAATGCTGTTCTTCATTCTTACAGAGCCAAGAGACCAAGAGTATTCATGTTTTGGTGATCAAAAGAATCATAGAGAATCTATGTTCTGGATCTTATTCAGCTCTGATATCTAACAGCTCACTTGTTCTTCTAAGCTAACAAAGTATCTTTGGTCTGTGAAAAGAAAGTACAAGGAAACCCTGGACCTCGCACGTATGGGTGCAATGCAGCCCTTATTGTATTAGGTAACGGACCAATAATAACAGAGTGATGCAGGACAAGTAGCAAAGAACTGTAGAACTAGGGTTTATTTGCAGCAGTCTTGATTGTAAGAAAGAAAAGGGATTTAGAATAAGAAAAGGATAAGGCTACTAGCATCACACCAGTAGGGTTTCTAGGCATCACACCCAGAGGTCTTAGGCATCACACCTAAGGTTAGGTTGCATCACACAAACCCGGATAGAAGCAAAAGCTTGCAATTTCTATTAACTCAAATCTGAAAATAAAAGACTACAAAGGCCTCTATATATAGGGAGGCTAAGATAATTCTAGAAATCTAGAATAATTAGGAATATCCTTAAAGAATCCTAAAGAAATAATCCTAATAATTACAAGAATCCTAACAATAAAGCCTAGATTTATTTGAACTACTTTCCAAATCCTGACTTAGAATATTCTGTTTAAATCCTTCATCACAGATCTTCTTTGTAAACTTTTTGTACCGAGTTATCATTACTTCATTAGTGATGGGCTCGCCTATTGGATCCAAATTGCATTATTGTAAAATTTTACGTTCACAATTTCAAATTGCATTGTTAGTTGTTGTAGTAGGTGACTTCATATACAATGAAGAGATATCAATCTCTTGTCAGAAATCAAGAAAGGCACTAGGCAAAATGGTGATTCAGGTATCTTGGCAATGAGTTTTGATGACTTACCATCCCACTTAAAAGTTAAAACAATGCTTTCTATATTTAGCCCAATTTCCTAAAGATTATGATGTACCGGTGAAAAGGTTTGACTCAATTATGGACTGCAGAAGAGATCATATCTTCAAGACATGTACATGCATGGGAAGATGTATCGTATAGTCTCCTAATCAAGTGAATTGGTGGAGAGGTGCATAGTTCAAGTTGTAAAACCTGGTTTAAATGGGAAGGTTAAAACTTGCCGGCTCCATGATCTTATGCGAGACTTGTCCTTGTTAAAGACTATAGAGTAGAATTTTCTCCATGTTCTTTGATTTTTCATCTGCAGACTCAGTAACCAAGGCACCAATAACAGGTAGGGTCAGAAGGCTTGCCATTATTTGAAAGGAAAAGTTGAAAAATTACCTTGAACAAGAGGTGAAGGAGATGGCCGCCTTCGGTCGCTGTTATATTTTTACCCAAAAGTGGACCAGAAAGTTGTTACCATCACATTTCAAGGAGTTCAAATTGCTTTGAGTTTTGAAGTTGGAACAAGTGGAGGGAAAGCTAAAGTTACTGAGTGCTATTGGGATTCTAGTTCACTTGAGGTTTTCAAGTCTAAAGAATAGTGTGAGGGAACCCTTGCAATCATCAATAGCTAATTTGGTATGTCTGCAAACTCTAGACTTACATGTGTGTGGGGTGTACAAAATGCTAAAAGTGTTTGGGAATATGAAGCAACTGGGGCATTTGTTATTACAGCAAGATCATTTACAAAGTGAGAAATTGTCATTCTCTAGTCTTGGCGATTGGAGTCATCAAGAGAGTTGAACATTTGGAGGAAATCCTGAAATCAAGAAGAATCACATTTAACCAACTTCGATCTCTATCACTGGATGTGCAAAACGGTGAAGAGATATGCCAATGGATATATCTATACAAGCTCCAGTTGACCAGGGGAATCACAGAGTTACTGGAAGGCCTGCTGTGCTTTCCAAACCTCACCAAGATAATCCTGACTGGAACTGAGGTTGAGGAGAACCACCAATTAGACATTTTACAGAAGCTCCAAAACTTGGAACTGAGGTTGAGTGGTTACCCTTGGATTTAGTACTTTCGAGTGGGAGACAATGATTTTCTCAAAATGAGGCTTTCCTTGTCTTACCCTTGATAAATTGTTGTTAAATGAGTTGAGGGTGGAGAAGGGAGCATGCCTACTGCACATTGAAGTTCTATCATTGCAAAAAATTGAGGGAAGTTCCAGATGGGCCAGAAATATATTACTACCCTCAAGGAACCAAGCATCAACTATGTAGAGTGAACTCTGCAGTAGACTTGTTGAAAGAGGAGGGGATTTTGAAAAGATCAAACATGTGCCTTCTTTTTGTATTCACAAATATTCAAACCAAAAAAAAAAAGGTGTGTAGAAGTAGAAGTAGATGTAGATGGTATAAATTGACTGTTTATATATCATATCTATACATACTTGTATACATGAAGAATTTATGTATTTACCTTTTCTGATTTATCCTACTTATAATTAATGTACACTAATTTCTGGTGTATTTTAATTATCAGCTCCCCCTTCTGGTATTCGAAAGGCTACACCGAAGGAACAACAAGTTTCGTTTGATCTCAGCTCCAAGGTTTTGTCTCTTGGCGCACACATGAGTTACAGAATGGTGTTTGGGAAGAAGCATATGGATGAGGAGTTTAATGAGAGGGGTTTCAATAGTCTTTGATTCAATGCTTGCAATTGAATAGCAAATGTAGTGGGAATGGAGAGGATGGTGGAGGAATCAGAAGTGTATGTGCAAATTGGTAGAGACCCTAATGCTTGAATTGGACATGACGGAGTTTGAAATCTCGGTTCCAAGGGCCAAGCATCTAGTAGCTTTTTCATCATATTGCCTTCACAAACGATCATATTGTGTATGTATTGTTTACTTTCCTACTTGCGGATTATCTTGATTTTCTGCTTTTCTATTATAAATTATAACTCTTGCATGTTTTTCCTTTCTTTTGTAAAGAAGAAGCTAAATTAATATAGTGGTTTAAATAAGTTTGGGAGGGAACGAACGATGTTTATTTCCATTGCTGAATGGTGTTGCTGCGTATGTTTAGAGCTCCGTGATTTAAATAACTGCACCCTCTAGAAATTGGTGTACTTGGGTAGAATCTTTGAACCAGGATCCAGAGTAAAAGAGTGAATATCTTTTGCCTCTAGTTAAATTTGGAGGTGGCTAACAAAGGTGTGTGCATGTGTGTATTTGTATAATATCTATGTACAACTGGTCCGTCTCTGGATCTCCCATTCTCCCATTTATAAAGAGAGTATTTATGTCACTCAACCAAAACAAAATAAGAAACTTATGAAAAGTAATACTAGCTAGTATGTATAAACTCAGATTGCCCTACTTTATTTTACTGCAGTTCTGCAACCTGTCAATGCCATCACAGACGAAGCATAGGGTCACTTCAGTATTATATATGTTCGATGGCAGTCCTTGTTCTAATAGTGTACAAGTGAATATCTCACACAAATTTAGAAGAAGAAGAAGCAAGAGCAACATACAGAATTAGTATGTTGCTCTTCCTTTCCCATAGCTCAAGTGGATATAATTTGGTTTCCGTTTTCCTGACTTGTTTGCTTTTTTTTCCTTTCTTTTTTCTCTTTTCTTTTCAAAGCAGCCGGGTTAATTAGATGTTAGGTTTCTTAGTAAACTCTCTATGAAACAAGGCAATAGGGTTGATACAAAGGAGACTAATTTTTTGGGACATAAATCATGATTTGACTTCTTTCGCTGTTTGAAGTGCGCAGCCTGAATTTGGCAATTTCTTTTACCCTATCTTCTCCCAGTTGAGGTGACTAAATCCTGCTCTTGGTTAATACTAAGTACTGATCGACTCACTAAATTATAAAGATTGGGCACTAGCTAATCTAGCTTAGGCAGTCGAATCATATGAATTTGGTATCAATAATCTTCTTTGTGTGGTGTGTAAAGATGTCAGAAACTTAGGAATGGAGGCTCCTCGATGCTTTCTTTTGAATATAACTTTGTTTGGAATGGTGGTAGTGCTTTGGTTGCTTTAGTTTGCCTTTCGTTGGGTGTTTTTTCCTTTTGCTTTGGCTTTAGGCCTTGGTTCGTACCACACTAAGAATAATATTAGTAATCAAGTTAGTTAAAGAATATGCCAAGGGTAAACACTTGGTTTACCAGACTTCATATAGAAACGGAAGAGATGTTACATATCCAGAGCTCACAAAATTTCATCATCTAAACTCTAAACACAAACCAAAGCACTGCTGGTTCTCTTTTGGCAAAGATCAAAAATATGGCTGACGCTGTTGTTTCAGTTGTGGCCGGAGGGATCAAGCTGCTCGGAGACTACATCCTTGTAGCAAGCAAAATCCTCAAGTGGAGTCAGCTATCAAGTTAGGCTTGCACAAGTCGAGCTACACTTGATGCGTGGCTTCCTGAAAGATGCAGATTCAAGAACTGGAGAAGATGAAGTTGTTCGCATTTGGGTAGAACTCATTAGAGATGCTGCTTATGATTTGGAAGATGTCATAGAATCTTTCGCTTTAAAATTAGCTTACAGGAGGAGAGGAAGTACTGTAAAGATTGCTCTTAAAAGGTTTGCCTGCATTTTCAGTGAAGGAGTTGATCTTCACAAGATTGGGTCAGAAATTGAGGATATTATGACCACACTTTCTCATTTGAGGTCGAGTTTGCAAAGTTATCACATAAGACAAGTAAGTGGGGGTGAAAGCGTGGCTTCTGCTTTTAAGAGGCAACGAGATAGGTGGCTAACTTATGCTCATGAAGTTGAAAGTTATATTGTTGGGTTGGAGGAAAACACGGAAAGACTGGTGAAAGAGTTGTTAAGAGACGGAAAGCGTCACAGTGTTGTTTCTATTTGGGGGATGGGCGGCTCTGGAAAAACCACTCTTGCAAAACAGGTTTTTCTTCACAACGAAGTTAAGAGCCATTTTGATTGTTTTGCTTGGGTTTGCATATCTCAACAATGGGAAGGAAAGGATGTATTGGAAGATATTTTAATTAAACTCACTTCCCCAGCAACAGAGAAAAGGAAAGAAATTTCCAAAATGAAGAAGCATGAAATAGCAAGGGAGGTCTGTAGTATCCAAAGAGAAAAGAGATGTCTGGTGGTCCTTGATGACATATGGACTCAAGAGGCTTGGAATTCGATAAAAGCTGGATTCCCAATCAATCAGGAAACAGAAAGCCGGATATTACTCACTTCTCGGAAGAAAGAAGTCGCCTTGCTTGCATCCAGAAATGACTATCTCCACCAGCCTCAGCCTCTAGATGCCATGCAAAGCTGGGAACTGTTTGAAAAGATAGCCATCTGTGGAAGCGACAAAACAGGTATTATTTTTCATCCAACTAATACTGTGCTTTTCTAGCCCAAGGAAGTTTTGCATTCCATAGAACAACTTAGTGTTTTCATATTCAATTGTTTCTAACTTTTTGTTTCATCATATGCATGTTGTAAATGTTATGAATTATATGCAAGAACAGCAATATTACATGTTCTAGTAGATGATTATCGACATTCTGTCTACTCAGAAGTAAATATTGGAAAGAATGACCATGGAAGGGCCTGTTTTGTTTGTTCTTCAAGAACATGATATGGATCAAAAATGATTTATTGTATATGATAGATTCTTGACCGCAAGAACTTTTACTTTGGCATATAATGTTATCAGTTTTCAGTAATGACTAAATCTCTCTTACTTAAGTACTGTTTCTTTTCTTTTCCAGACTTGCAAATTTATGCAAAGAAGAGAGAATTAGGAGAGAAGATGCTTAAACATTGTTCAGGTCTACCATTAGCCATCAGTGTGCTCGCTGGTCTTCTTAGTAGACGAGAGATGGTTGATGAGTGGAACACAGTACTTGGAAATGTTAATGTATACATAATGAGAGGCACAAATGTCCTTGAAAGAGAAAAGACAAGTCAGGAGTGTGGTGTTTCAGGTGTCTTGGCATTGAGTTATGATGACTTACCATCTCACTTAAAACTCTGCTTTCTGTATTTAGCCCAATTTCCTGAGGATTATGAGATACAGGTAACAAGATTGACTCAATTATGGATTGCAGAAGGGTTTATACCTTCAACATCAGAAATTCATGGTTCAATTGAAATAATTGAAGATGTATCATATGGTTGCCTAACTGAACTGGTGCAAAGATCTATGGTTCAAGTTGGAAAATATGGTTTTAGTGGGAAGGTGAAAAGTTGCCGTCTCCATGATCTGATGCGGGACTTGTGCTTGCAAAAGGCAAAAGAGGAGAACTTTCTTGGTATTGTTAACTTTTCTGTGGGTCCGGCATCTTATGCAACACTGATTGGTAAGGTTCGAAGACTTGCCTTCTATTTGAACGAAAATGTTAAATATGAGTTCAGTAGTGAGAATGGCCTCATCAGGTCTCTATTATACTTTGCCCCAGAATACTTCAATCGAAAGTGGATCAAAAGAATAATACGATCAGTATTCAATGACTTCAAATTGCTTAGAGTCTTGAAGTTTGAAAATATATGGAGAGAGTTTGAGTTACCAAAGACGATTGGGAATCTAGTCCACTTGAGGTTTCTGAGTCTAAAGGGTAGTGCATTTCGTTCCTTGCCATCATCTGTATCTAATCTGGTACTTTTGCAAACTCTAGATCTGCGGGGTAATTATTTATCTCATGGATCTTGTTTGGGGATTGTGTGGAACAGGGATAACAAAATCAGGCATTTGTATTTACCAGAATTGCATAGTGTCAGTGGAAAACTGTCATTTGCAAGGTTGTTCAATTTGCAGACGTTGGTCAATGTTTCAATTGAGAAATGCAATCTGAATGATCTTGTTCACTTAAGCAATCTGAAGAAACTACGCATAAGGCCGTTACGGTCTCGGCGAACAAGGCAGTTACGGTCTCGGCGAACAAAATTGAAGGATGACCAGATTAAAATACTGGAGAAGCTGCCCAACTTGAGGGTGCTTTACCTCGATGGGCTTTCTTTCGAATCAGAAACAATGGTTTTCTCCCAAGGAGGCTTTCCTCATCTGGAATTTCTTACCCTTACTCATTTGTTTGATGTGAAGGAGTGGAGGTTGGAGAAAGAAGCCATGCCTAGTCTTCAGAGATTGCGCATATTATGGTGCGGAGAATTGTGGGCGGTTCCAGATGGGCTTCAGGAGATTACTACCCTCAAGGAATTAACAATTGACGGGATGCCCAGTAGATTCTGCAGTAGGGTTGGGGAAGGAGGAGAGGATTTCTACAAAATCAAACATGTGCCTTCTCTTATAATCGATGGCAGGCGCGTCCCAAGTAGTAGTTACGGGCATCAGGAATTAACTGTGGATGGTATGTGACTAATTGACTCAATCCCGTTTTATCATACCTTATATTATTGTGTGATCAAATTAAAGATTTTATGTACTAATCACTTGACTTTTATTAATAAATTCCTGCTGATGTGTCTTGATTATGACCAGCTCCTCGTCCTGATGAGGAAACAGAGGAAATACGAGCTGCATCCCCTCCTATCTGCCCGCCTATAATTCCACCTAATTCTTCATTGGACGCCCTTTCACTCTCACTTCCTCGTTCCTTCCTGCTTCACACAGACCAGTGGAATTTAGCTTTCAAGGGTAGCTAAAGGTACGTCTCTTTTCTTCTTCTTCAGATTAGCTTTCAATACGTTTCTTGTTTATCCTTCAATTTTGATTTTTACGGTATAATTACTACTTTAGGTTTTGTTTAAGAGTGAGTATTGTTTACATTGTAATTACTGGAATTTTGTACTGACAGTAATACAACTATGACTAGCCACCATCATGATCTCATAAAAGTTCTCAAAATTGTTTTCTGTCCTTTCAAAAAAAGAAAAAGAAAAAACAGTAAAAAAGAAAAAGATTACAGTATAGAGGACCAAGTTGTTGATCATCTAGAATGATCTTTAATGATATGGAGAAGCAACCTTTTGTACCCACATGTGCAAATATGGATTTTGCAGTCATGTTTGCCACAATTTTTCTTCTTGTAATTCCGAAGAACCTCACTAACAAAAAGATGGGTTTTTATAATCTTTCAGCTAAAGGATGGATATAACTGAAGAAGAAATTAAGAGGCTTTATCGAGTTCAAAAAACAGTGATGCATATGCTGAAAGATCTGGACTACATAGTTTCAACATTACATTGACACGGCTTAAGAAGAAATATAGAGAGAACATGAAAAGGGATGACTCTACTATCAATAGAAGGAAGTGAGCTCACTACTCTGATGAGTTCTTTGATAATGCTATTTAATGTGGTAGAAGTAGTCTTGTTCAGCTTCTAACTGTTGGTTCTTGTGTACCAGATTTATGTGTTCTTCCCTGACGAACCAAAAAGAAGGGTCAAGACGATCAAGAATTACATCAAACGCTTGGTTCAGGATGATACGGACAAAGCCATCATGCTTATTCAAGAAAATCTGACTCCGTTTGCAAAGCGCTTCATTAGTGAGATGAGATCAAAGTACTACTTGGAGGTTTTCCAGGTGAAGATTAAAGTTGCTTAATTTATTGTTTGAATTGACTGTTCTTGATACCTCGTGAATGACATTATCCTCTTTTAACTTTATGTATGGGCTTGTAAGGTACCAGAAACATGCAGACTATAAGATACAGGTCTATGGTGGATAGTGTGCTCAGTTTATTTGTATTCCTAGGCCTCTTAAGGGCATCTCCAACAGAGTAGCTAAACTCAATTTTTAGCTATATATAACTATTTCTAATGCAAAATTCAGCTCCAACAGACTAGCTATAGGTAAGTTAAATTTAACTATAGCTAAAATGGTTAGCTATATTTAGCTAGAGTATCCTACATAGCTAAAACAAAACTTATATTTCTCTCTCTTCTTTTGTCCACATGTCAGTTTACGATTTGGTAAAATATAGTTATTATTTACAAATAGCTATCATTGCTAAAGCAACATTGCTAAATCAATACCTATATTTCACAATTGTAGCTAAATTTAACTAAGAAACAATTTCTACTGTTGGAGATGCTCTAAGGTTGACAATTAATTTCATCACTTGCTTAATACTTAATAGTATGGTTGTTTTGTTGAGAAGGTTTTACTAACTTAAGAATTACAAACTGGATGCATATATTCTATAGAGTCCCAACAAACAATAGTTGTACCCGAAGTTTTGCTGGTGTAGAAATATGACATTTGTTTATATATGACTTCTCTTTAGCAGGCATCGGCTTTAAATGAAACATTAGTTATTCTGAATCTGTTCTTAGTTAACTGTATTGGTTCAGGAGGAAGAATTGTCGGTTCAAGCGCATGTTCTAGTTCCTGAGCATAAGGATCTTAAAAATGAGCATGTTCTTAGTTAACTGTATTCGGTACCGACAAAGTGGGTAATTGCAAAACTAGTTTGCAACCAATACTCTCCTCCGCCCATCAGTGACTGGTCAAATTAACTAGCAACCTCAGCATTGTCCACCCCCATAACTGTTGGTGGTCTTCCATGCTTAAAATTTCGTTTCCATCACCCCAAACATCCATAACAAATAGCCCTAAGTGCTGAACACTCTTTCTTCCACACGTATTAACACACCCGAAATTGTTACAAACACACATTGTTTGCATTTTCTAATTTATTTTTGTTATATAAATTATCCATAATACCTTTAAATTCATTAAAACATAAACGCTTTTACATTTGCTCTCAGCTAAATTGGACCGCATTGAAAGTGTCTCTTGCATTTTCACCTAGGTAACCTGGTCTATGTTCTTTGGGCTTTTCTACCCAGCCCATCCCGCACGGACAAGGTTGTGTTGTTCCGTGGCAGCTGCTGTGATTTGTGTGTCCTCCTCTCTTCCCGCACCGCTTCCTGCTCAGCCAGGTTCCTCTCTCTCTTCTACCTTCTCATTTCTCTTCCTCACCTACGTTTTCATATTACCTTTTACTTCTCCTCTAATTTACAGCTTTACGGTTTAGTTCAGAATTTTAGGTTTTTGTTTAGAGGACATTTTGATTCTGGTTAGCTTGACTTTTGATACTGGAATTGAAAGGTTTCAGACTTTTTCTCACTCTAGAAAAGAAGGAATATACAAATGTGTGTTGTTTCTTCTATGCATATTGTAGTTGATTTTTATTGGTATGGAGAAGCAACTCTCAACATGTTAGCGACAATTTTTGTTCTTTGTAATGCGAAAGAAATCTCACTAAGGTGGGTTTTGTAAATTATCAGGAAATATGGTTTTGACAGAAGAAGAAATTATGAGGCTCTATAGAGTTCGAAAGACAGTAAATGCTGAAAGATCGGGACTATCTAATTGTTGATCATGATCTCAACATGACAATGTCGCAGTTTAAAAACAAACATGGAGAGAACATGAAAAAGGAGGACCTTACTATCAATAGAAGGAAGAGAGATGACGAGTCTGATCAGGTATTTGATGCTATTTACTGTTGTTCTCCAAGTAATATTGTTTCGGGTTCTAACTGATGGTTGTTGTGTACCAGATTTATGCGTTTTTCCCTGACGAACCAAAAGTTGGGGCCAAGACAATGAAGAGTTACATCACACACATGAATCAGGAGAATGTAATTAGAGCAATCTTAGTTGTTCAACAAAATCTGACTCCTTTTGCAAAGACCTCCATTAGTGAGATGGGTTCAAAGTACCACTTGGAGATTTTTCAGGTGAAAAGTTTAATTGTTTAAATTTTTTTTAGAATGAAGTTTTGTTCTTGAAATTGTCATTGTCATGATAGTCTATTACCTTTCATATTGGAAACTTAAGGTACCAGAAACTTTGGTATTAGAAATATGGAAATATACGCAGATAGGTCTATGCTGAATAATTACAATGTTACTTCCCAACCATTTATGCGTTGGAGAGCTTAGTTTATCGTTACTCTAATGCCGTATTTGATTCACAAGTAATGTTATTGAACGCGCTTAATAGTATTGTCAATATGACACTTCAAAGTGATAATTTGGATGCATAGGGTTATCTGATAACTCTAGTTAATAGAGATGCCCAACAAAAGCATCAAACTTTAACTAGGCCTGTCTTGGGTTCCAAGCGAAGCTGAGAAAGATGTCCTCATTGCTATCTAATGCAGCATATCTGTGTGGTGTTTGCACATTGGGAGAACAAAATAACAATCAGTTTAATACGACAGTCTCCTCTGAGAGAAAAAAAACAAAGGATATCTTGAGGATTAGATTGCAATGTGTGATAGTTTGTTGGCGGAACATCTTCAACTAATGCTGGCGATCACGTTACTTTTGTTATATATTCATCTCACCTTAATATGTATTGGCTATTCTGTGTGGTTTCACAATGTTAAAATATTTTGTTTTCTGAGTAAGTCTATTGGTTCAGGAGGCAGAATTGTTGGTGAATATTAAAGAGCATGTTCTAGTTCCTGAGCATCGGTTTCTTACAAATGAGGAAAAGAAGACTTGCTGGAGAGGTACACTGTGAAAGAAACACAGGTCAGTCCTGAACAATGCTATATTTGAATAATAACAAATGCCTGAAGTTAGATGCATGTACACGCTAACAATGTGTTACAAGTCTCTTTAGTAAATTCTCTTTATTGTTTCAGTGTGGGCATATTTTGTTGGTAGTGGTGCTTAATCTATCTTTGCACCCTCCAAACAATTTTAACAAACTGTTGATCTTTTTTTAGATTGGAATGTTTAAAACACATCTTAGTTTTCTTTTCCGTGGTTATCAAACTGATTTGGATACCTAATTCATTTTCATTGGGTGGATGGTGTTCAGCTTCCTCTTATTCAGCTGATTGATCCAATTGCAAGATATTACGGGCTTAAGCGTGGACAAGTTGTGAAGATAATCCGGCCAAGTGAGACTGCAGGGCGATATGTCACCTACCGTTACATTATCCAAGTACAGCAGAAACCTGGATTGCATTAGTCTTATTTATAATTTTCGTAATGGAAGGTTAGCTCTGAAGTGAACATTGCAGTTGGGATTTTGTGCATATATGATGATGTTTTCAACTCAATTCTGTGCATTCCTCCGTAGTGCCTGCAATGTGAGCTTGTGTAATGCCGAACTCCTGTGATCTATATGCTGTTGTTGTTCTTGTAGTTGTTAAACTCCTCCTTTTCAGACTGAGTTATCCTGATTTTTTTAACCATTTTTGTTTTGGTGGTGGTGAGAGATGAGCCATACCAATTTTTGAGGCAGTCTATGAAGTTTGTAGATATTCGATGCGCAACCAAACTGAGAAACAAATATATAATGCGTCAAATCTTTCTAATTAGCTATTCTCTCTTTTACTAAGCTGCCAAATGTTCCTTAAAATTTGTTCAAAATGCAGGTCATGAATAGTTCTCGTTTTTATGTTCTAGAATGGACTTACCCATCATTTCTCATTTCTGGAAGGGTCGGTAGACTTGGTAATATATTGTTGAGCAGGTCAAAATTCACGCAAGTCTTTGTTTCATATGAAAGACTGAGTAAATTAATGATGAAGCAGCTCTCTGTTTCTCAGAGAGTGGATTTTCTATATGATGAAGCATTTTTCATCACTTTCTCAGTTTAACAAGTTGCTAATCTTACTTTGGTTCATTTTTAAGGCACGTAATGGTCAGCTATGGCAAGGTAAACGATGTCTCCCTCGTCAAGAACTTTGATTCGGTTGACAAGTTTGGATTGATAATCACTTGAGAGCCAAAACTCATGTTCCCAAACCGTGCCACATCACTCGCATGCGCTCTACTTGGAAGTAGCCTCCCCGTCAAGTTCGTGACAGATTCATTTCAGCTGGTGCAGGCAGTCTCATCTCCGTCCTCGTCTCATTTGGAACAAAGACCTATTTATGAAGATGTGGCTGACTTGTTTATGCAATTACCAGATTGTTCCTTCACTCACACCTTTCGTGAAGGTAATGATGCTGCTCATAAATTAGCTGGTTGGGCGTTAGCGACTCTACCTTGTGATATTTATTTTTCTTCCACTCCACTTATTCTTGAGGAAGTTACCTCTGTAGATCGATTGTAACTAATTTGGTTTGTTTATCGTTTGTCTTCGAATATACTAGACTCCAAACACACCCTATGGGTGTGGATAATAATTTCCCATGTAATTCCACAGAATGTGGAGAAAATTACTCCAAATATTTTGTTTTTAATTTTTAATTTTTTTTTTAAATTTTCTTTTGTTTTTCTTTTATTTGTGAATTGACCATTTTATCTTTCTCAAATATTTGAGTTCAAATGTTTTTTAATATTTTAAGGATATTTTAGTAAAAAATTTCAGTCTCTCCACTCTTCTATTAATAATAGTATAGATTTGTGAATTGACCATTTTATCTTTCTCAAATATTTGAGTTCAAATGTTTTTTAATATTTTAAGGATATTTTAGTAAAAATTTCAGTTTTGGAGAGCAAGCTCTCTTCTCTTAATAATAGTATAGATATATATATATATATATATATAATCATGTATTTGACGATCTTCTTCTTTTGTATTTTCTTTTGTTGCTACTTCCTTTACTTTCCTTTCCCCTTGCTGCTTCATCAGAATCTTACGAAACTGGTTGACCGGTTCAGTAGAGCCTACAAGGATAGAATCCAAGGGATGATTGGTGAAGTGATCTTCCCATAAAAGAATACAAAAAGGAAATGACTGGTGAAGCAAGTAGTTGGTGACATGCCGCCCGGGGCCAACCCTCAAAGGAGGCGTTTACACATCTCACAAGACGCAGTTATGTGTTCTTGATATTGAACAGCTTGACTCTTTCGAGTTCAATCTTCATAATCATATTGCTTACTCATAATAGTAAAGATCCTCAAATTTTAAAAATAAGGCGGTTTTCTCTAGAACGAGCCTAGGTGTTGTGTTAAGCGGTTACCTGCTAGGACACACGGGATTTTCTACCCAGTAATGTAATAAAGAACTTCTAACCATTTGGTTTTCGTCTACTTTGATTCTTTTATGGATATGCTCAATTTTCTTTTCTTCATGACTTCATGTTTCCTATGGTGGTTCTCTGATATAGCTGTGAAATGCAATTTGGACACTCGTGTTATAAATTTGGAAGGACGTTTTGTGGGTGCTCTTTGTTTGAAACATTGTCATCGTCTTGCTACTTTGTTTGGTTGATTTGCTATGGTGTCTCTCTTGCGGCTGCAATCATGTCAAGGGGATGCAAAGTGATGGCGTTTAGAGTTGCGTTTTCAATTTGCTACATTGATTCTTATGTACAAGATATTATCTATGTTCAAACTTATTTGTTTAGATCGTCAGGATCTTTAGTAGGTTCATCTTGCAGTTTCAGAGCAAATCTGTTGTTGAATAGATTGACACTATCTCGTTGGTTGTAGACGTATTTGTTAATTAATTTGCAAAAAAAAAAAAAATTTAAATGCCATCACTCTTTCACATAGAAATCAGTGTGAGTTATCTTCCACATAGAAATGAATGTGAGTTAGGGCTTAGGGCTTCCACACAGAAATTAGTCTGAGTTAATTATAATTTTCTACTCACACAGATTGAACTAAAATTAATTATGGATAAATAGTGTGGCCCATGATAAAGATTCAAACTGACTTCTAAAATTGTGTGAGATGAGCATTAGCCCCCATTCGGGAGAGCACGGAAAAACAATCTGTGTGTATCAAAGCCTCATAGGTAAAAGTTTTCACACATTGAAAATCGTGTGTTGGACTCAAGTTAGATGTATATATGCGCATTATAACAATGTCCTACTCGCCTATTTACTTCATTTATCAAATTGTTTCAGGGGTGAACAAACAATCTTTGCTAAAAAAGTTTCAACAAGCTTGACTAGAGCACTCAAAATGTCACAACTATTCAACCACTAGGAGGAGGCGTATTACTTCTTATCAAACTCAAGCAAGTGACTCTGATGATGTAATGAACGTATAAACTCTTAAAGTTGGACTAATAATATTATACATGCAAGAATTATTGCTCTTATATTTTGGATTCAAGTGTTTTGATTTCTATACTAATGTATAAAGCTCACTTACTAGCAATTGTTCCCGTTACTTTAACAGAACTCCCCCTCTTGTATCATCAAACCGGCACACATTAATACAACACCAACATTATTTGATCTAAATTCAGAACAATGCTTGTCGTACCTTCTTCAAATTCCACTAATTTACCTGCTATTATTACATTAAGATCATAAATACGAGCAATGTCATCTCTCACTTGAAGTACAAATACTGATATTTAAAATCTTTACCTCTCAGTTATATTGCTCAATATGTTCGCGAATAATATTACTAATTTCATTCTCTAGCTAGTATGGTTAACCTGCACCAACTTAGGGCAACTAGGGTCAGTCAATCCTGCCAACTATTATAAAATGGACTGAGTTCAAGCCGAACTAATGAGGTCGGTGTCGACAAAGCCTGTAATTGCAATAATTTCCTTATATCTTCAACCACCATTCTCTCCTCCACCGAACAATGATCGATCTACCCTAGCAACATCAGCAATGCTAAAAATTTTTGGTGTGTTCCATGCAAAAAATTTCGTTTCTATCACCCCAATTCTCCGAACATCCATAATAAATAGCCTAAGCGCTGAACACTCTTCCTTCCACAGGCATTAACAAACCCCAAATTGTTATCAACACACATTTTTGCATTTTCTAATTTATTTTTATTATATATATTATCCATATCACCTTCAAATTCATTAAAGCGTAAACACTCTTACATTTGCTCTCATCAAATTTGGGCCGCATGGAAAGAGTCTCTTGGATTTTCACCGGTCTACATTCTTTGGGCTTTTCTACCCAGCCCATCTCACACCCCCTTTAGATTCTTCATCCCGCATGGACAACCCTCCCTCTATGTTTTCTTCCGCGGCAGCTGCTGTGACTTGAGAGCTCTTCTCCTATCCGACTTCCCTCATCGCTACCCACTCAGCCATGTTCTTCTCTTTTAGGTTTTGGTTTAGAGGGTGTTATGTAATTTCTGGTTAGTTGACTTTTCGTACTGGAATTGAAAGTTTTCGGACTTTTTAGAAGGAAAACATGTTTCTTCTACGCATATCGTTGTTGATCATGTAAAATGGTTTTCATTGGTATGGAGAAGCAACTTTTGGTGTCAACATGTTTGCGACAATTTTTAAGGTGCGTTTTGTAAATTATCAGCAAAGATAGTTTTGACAGAAAAAGAAATTACGAGGCTCAATAGGGTTCGAAAGATAGTACGTGATGCAAATGCTGAAAGATCGGGACTATCTAATTGTGCATCATGATCTCAACATGACAATGTCGCAGTTTAAAAACAAACATGGAGAGAACATGAAGAGGGAGGACCTTACTATCAATAGAAGCAGGGCCGTCCCGTGACAAAGTGAGGCCTAAGGCGCAGGTTAGAGAGGCTTTTCTAAAGTCTAAACTAATAAAAAAAAAAAAAAAGGAACAAGAATTTCATATTCCAACCAAAAACAAGCAAATTCCAACTAAAAACAAAGAGAATAATTCATGTATTCAAGTATTCAACCTTTCCAAAAAGATAAAGAAAAATAGAATTAGCAGAGTGATGAAGAAAATGGAGACTTTGGGGTGTTTATTGTTTTACCAGTACAAAATAAGAGGAGGAAATTTTGAGGCCTCAAGCCCTCAAGGAGCGCGTTCAGTCCCACAGTCCAGAAGAATGCAGTGCAGTTGTAATAAGACGCAGGTTTTGGATTTTTCTTTTTAATATATATATATATATATATATATATATATATATATCAAGACATTCTCACAATCTCACCCTTGATTGGTGAGCACCACATGCCTGCATGGATATCAAGACGACAAGAGCACCGCATGCCTGCAGGAGTGCAGGGACTTCACGCTTGGCCGACCCTCCGAAAAAAAAAAGATATGTATATATGATGAGCATTTTGATTGGAGGCCTTCCCCAAACTGAGGCCCAAGGCCACCGCCTTGTCTGCCTTGGTCACGGGCCGGCCCTGAATAGAAGGAAGAGAGGTGACGAGTCTGATCAGGTATTTGATTTGGTATTTAGTTTTGTTGAAGTAGTATTGTTTGGGGTTCTAACTGATGGTTGCTGTGTACCAGATTTATGTGTTTTTCCCTGACGAACCAAAAGTTGGGGTCACGACAATGAAGAGTTACATCACACGCATGAATCAGGAGAATGTGATTAGAGCAATCTTAGTTGCTCAACAAAATCTGACTCCTTTCAAAGTACCACTTCGAGATTTGAAGAAGTGGAGGGTGGAGAAAGAAGCCATGCCTAGTCTTCAGAGATTGCGCATTGAATATTGCAAAGAATTGCGGGCAGTTCCAGATGGGCTTCAGGATATTACTACCCTCAAGGAATTAACAATTGACCTGATGCCTGGTAGATTCCGCAGTAGGTTTGGGAAAGGAGGAGAGGATTGCTACAAAATCAAACATGTGCCTTCTCTTATAATCACAAATATTCGACCCGATGAGAAAGACGATGAGCGACAGATGGAGGAAGCAGCAGGTGCGTCTCAAGTAGTTGCTGATGACTCTGAGGAATCAACTGTGGACGGTATGTCACTAATTGACTCAACTGTGTAATCAAATTAAGATTTTATTTATTGATCACTTCTCTTAATTTTTATTAATATATTCCTGCTGATATGTCTTGATTATGACCAGCTCCTCCTCCTCCCTTGATGAAAAGAGAGAGGAAATACAAGTTGCATCCCCTCCAAACCTCATTAGTTAAATCCACAAGCTGCTGGTTTATCAATATTTGGGCCGCACATAAGGTAGCTCTTCTATGTTCTTTGGGTTAGTTTTTATTTTTTTTCCTCTCTAAATTGTACGTAATAGATTCACAATCATAAGCGAAGAAATGTTAATTCAATATGTTATCCCTTCCATAGTACAAAAGCTGGTGTTTTAACCAGACTTGCATATTTACATATTCCAAGAGTAAAATTTTTACTGGTATTACCATATATAAGTTCTTCAGATGTATCATCATCATCTGCTGTTGATCTGGGGGCTGCCACTGAAAGATTGGATGGTAAGAGAAGAAAAGAGTGACTGACGTTGCCTTTGAAATGTAATCTTGAATATGATCAAACGTACAGTAACATATAAGAATCACTTTCCTTCCAACCCTATTTAATATCAAACAGACACAATAGCAGAAGTAATATTTTGGTCATTTCTCTAATGAGAACTTTAATTTAGAATAAGAGGAGGTAATGCTTAAAAGAAAATATGTTTTAGACTTTAGAGCATTAATCTCCTTAATCAATGTTATTGGAGAAGGCATTAGAAATTGACCACTGTTTATATATAGTTTGCATCTGATTAATCTGTATCTAAGGTTTTTGTTTTCTTCTTGATATTTTATCTGTATCCAAGGTCTTTGTTTTCTTCTTGATATTATTAGAAACAGAAAATTTGGACCAAGAAAGTGTTGAAAAAATAGTGGTATCTAAATTTGAAGATTTGAATAAGAAAAACAGATAAATTGAGTAATCTAATCAATGGGGCCTAAGCAATACTGATGCAGCCAAAAAGCCAGAAGAGCCGTACAACAAAAGTCAATGGTCAGAAATTTCGTGTCAGCAAAGATTTGCAAGAGGACGAACTACTAATGCAATTCACAGGACACAGAACCTACCTCCTCAACTGATTTTGCATTCTAGCAATCTTTATAGAACTCTCAATCCCCAAAACACAGCAGCTCAGCAAGAATATTTAACTTATATTAGCAATACCATACCGTATGTAAGTAGAAGGTTTTTTGAAATATGAACCAACATGGGAGAGGGAATGACTGCACTGTATACACACCACAGGTGGAAAAAGCAATAGAACATTCATAGTCACACATACAAACATGGAAGAGTCAAAACCCTCTCTATTGCATATAAAAGTTCCCATTCAAACGATGTTGTGAATTCTGGATAATAGGATTGATGTACTGCAGAGTGCGGACAAATACAGATATCACAATTCCTTGATGATCAAAAGGATACAGAATAGCAAACTCTGTACATATATCACAAACACGTAGCCTACACTCCCATAAAAGCTCAAAGATTATATTTTCATTATCAAACTTTGTCAGCTCAAAGTTTGTACCGTCATCCTAAGTATCTCTCCAATCAAACACATCACTTTTTAAATGCAATCGACAATACCACAGAAGACAGAGAATTTTGTTTTAGAAAGAAGAAGCACCATAATCAAAAACCCATTACAGCAAACTTATCCAAATACAGAAAGTATCAGAAATTCAAAGAACCTAGAAAGAACATGAAATCAAAGTTTGCAACTTCAAACAAAATTCTTGACAATAAAAGCAGTAATAAATGATTAGGGTTTGTATCTTCACTTTGAAATTTAAACAGAAAATGAAGTTTGGTATTTTAAAGGTGTAAATTGTAACCAAAGGAGGCCATATATCTGACTCTGATATAAATAATGAAACGTAGAATGAAGCAGACTTCATATGAAGGTTTGCAGAAAGATTGAACTACCAGAATTCGTCACCTCAGAGCAACAGTTCTCATGCTGGTGGAAATAAAATGCTGTAAATAAATTTGAATAAAAAAGAAAAGAAAAAACAGAACCAAAAGATGCAATTTATCTCACTCTGACAATTTTCAAAACAGATTATGAATCAAATTAATCGTGCTCTCCAATGCAATGAATCAGAGTTCATGCAATTCATAACATAAAGAAGTCTATGAACTTAAGTGATGAAACACTGAATGAAGCAGTCCCCATAGGAAGGTTTAGAGAAAGGATTGAACTACCAGTATTTATCAACACCTAAAATCCATCACATCACAGCAAGAGTTTTAGATCAATTTGAGTTTGCTTAAGCAGAACCATATTAAAATAAACTATAATTAGATGTTTCTTTTTTTCATTTTGTTGGAGTAAACATGGTTTGGAAGCTCTGGTCAAATTACCCTAGTAATCTTTACACGTTATGACACAATGCAGATGTATTTGCAGACATATGCGTCCACATACACATGGAAACTATATCATTCAACTGAGTAAAAATACCTTGTGCACACCACGAAATCCCCAACCCCTCTTTGGATCCATTTAGTATCTTTCAAGCCACCTAAGAAAAATCGTCAAAATTTTCTTCAGCACCAACTTTCTTTGTGTCATTAGTGTCACTGTCGGTTGAGCTGCTCGAGTACCACAACTTTGAGCTTCTTTGCCTGCCCACCGCTGTAATACAGCTCATGTTAACCATAGACACCAACTATTTCAGTGCATGTTAAAGTGTACATTCTCATTAAGATCACATTATGTAAAACAGTAGCAATTACCTCAATGACAACTCAACATCAAAAACATCATAACCAAAGCCTCACGCTTTATGATCAAGTACTCAATTTTGAAGAAGGTAAGTACCCATTCTCTCTTCATGACAAAACAGAAAGCATAGAGAGTGAAATTCTATATAATCATCATTAGATCCGCATGATCTTCGTTACAAAGAAAGCAGAGAGAAAGCATCAAATATTTATAGACCAACTGGGAAATTAAAGATTCAATTTTGAAGAACCCAACAATCAATTACCAAGAAATTGAAATAGAGCTTACCACAATATTGGAAGTATTGTCGGCGCCGGACCCGAACTATTGATTGGCTCGAGAGTCGTCGATTTTGGAAGCTCAGTTCCCTATTTGAAAACTCGATCGTTCCCCCTTTCTCTCTCATCGTGCGAAGCAAAGAAGCATAGTCACATTCAACAACAAAATTTTATTTCATCAAACTCAGTCATACCGTTCTGTTGACCGCTGACGTGATTTTTATTAATTTGCTCATCCAATACGTCATCATCACTTCGACATTCTATTTTCCTCACCCAGTACGTCACCCCAGCCCAAACCTAAAATCTCCTCCCTCTATATATATAGCATCTTAACTCCATTGAAGGTAGCTCATATACTTCCATATCTGTCTGTCTCTCACCTTTTACTAGTCGAACTACATTAAGCCTCAACACCAAAACCATCAGTTAGGAATCTGCAACAAAGAAAATACTGATGTCTAACGAGCAAGAACACCCCAGGAAGGCATTTGGATGGGCTGCAAGAGATTCATCTGGTGTTCTCTCTCCCTTCAGTTTCTCCAGAAGGTATATTGTCAACTAGTACAACACTTCTTCCTCGATCTTCAGATTAAACCATATATATATATAGTACATGTTTGTTTTATAGCTAGTTCTGAAGTTCAACCGATTTGATTGCAGGGAATCCGGAGAGAAAGACGTGACATTCAAAGTGTTGTATTGTGGGATTTGCCATTCGGACCTTCACATGGTCAAGAACGAATGGGGCTTCTCTACCTATCCTCTGGTTCCCGGGTACGTTCGACCTATTCCTGCACACTCTTTACTAGTATAACTGGTAAAGGTGTTTACCATTTTATTTATATTAATGCTTGAACCCTCTTCAGTAATCTAATATGAACACAATTTGGCAATGCAGGCATGAGATTGTCGGTGAAGTAACGGAAGTAGGGAGCAATGTACAAAAATTCAAAGTTGGAGACAAAGTCGGTGTTGGATGCATAGTTGGAGCTTGCCGATCTTGTGATAGTTGTACCGACCATCTTGAGAACTACTGCCCCAAACAAATACTCACGTACAGTGCCAAGTACTATGACGGAACCACCACCTATGGCGGTTACTCTGACATTATGGTTGCAGATGAACACTTCGTACTCCGTATCCCGGACAACCTACCCCTTGATTGTGCTGCTCCTCTCCTATGTGCCGGAATCACAACCTACAGCCCGTTGAGATATTTTGGACTTGACAAGCCCGGCATGCATGTGGGTGTGGTTGGCCTAGGTGGTTTAGGCCACGTCGCAGTGAAGTTTGCCAAGGCAATGGGAGTGAAGGTTACAGTGATCAGTACGTCCCCTAATAAGAAGGAAGAAGCAGTTAAACACCTAGGAGCTGATTCGTTTTTGGTTAGTCGTGACCAAGATCAAATGCAGGTAATTATTTGAACAAGTTACATCTTTTACGACTTTTAAGTGGATTATTCAATGAACAAGTTACTTAATGTTTGTTTCATTGATTAATTTGTAGGCTGCCATTGGTACCATGGATGGGATCATTGACACAGTTTCTGCACAACATCCTCTCTTGCCTTTGATTGGTTTGTTGAAGTCTCATGGAAAGCTTGTCATGGTTGGTGCACCAGAAAAGCCTCTTGAGCTTCCAGTTTTTCCTTTACTCATGGGTAAGCATGTAACTACGAGTAGTTGGCTTTTCCTGTTTTCTTTTGCATTGTAGGGTTATTAACAGAGCTAATGTTCGATTTAACAGGAAGGAAGATGGTAGCTGGTAGCGGCATTGGAGGTATGAAGGAGACACAAGAGATGATCAATTTTGCAGCCAAGCACAACATAACAGCAGACATCGAGGTTATCCCAATTGACTACTTGAACACTGCCATGGAGCGCCTTGCCAAAGCAGACGTCAGATACCGTTTTGTCATTGACATTGGAAACACACTAAAGGCTGGATCTTAAATTCTCCAAACCAGACTGTATCAATGAAGAAATAAGAACAGAAGCCCAGACTGATCTGGTGCCATAATCATTGTTGTTCTTTCTACAGAGCATTTTTTGTTGTTCGCTACATTCATTCTTTTTCTTCTTTTAAACTCTCTTATCCTCATCACATTATAAGCAGAATGTAATGTAATGATTCGAAATAAATGATTACATGAATAATTTACTGCCTTCTCTAATGATTTGATATAAATGAATATTTGAATAATGTTTCTACCTTCTTTTGTAATGTTAAGTGCTATATAATCACTTCAAATTTTTGCTCTATCTCTAATCCCTACTCCTATTGTAAATTCATCAAAAACCAAAATTAAGAACTGAAAACTAATATCTGGTACAAAATACATGGAGTTATCAGCAATGATGGCTGACTTTAAGATTTAACTCTAAAGGTTGAATTTCTCCTCTATCACAATGTCAGAAACTAAAATTCAAGAGATTTAGTTTTAGAGGACCAGAACAACTACCAGAAGTGCCATATGAACTCCCACTAGAACAATCGATCAGGGTATGCTTTAGACATTCTACAACCAAAAACCTCCGCTTTTGCAGCTTTATTAAGAACGTTGTTGCCTCAAGAATGACAGGAACATGTGCAGGAGAAATTATTAATGTCATAAAAAAAAAACATATTAAGCAAAACAGAGTATACACTCAAATAAACAAAAAGTATTATTTCAAATAAATAATGTCATCCTGATTTTATTATTATAGTATAACTTTCTAAGTTTTTCCTTGTTTTTCTTGTACTTTTTGTTCTATTGATCAATGACCGATTGAACTTTTAAGGTTTTGAATCTGAAATAGGTTTTTTTTGTTATCTTTTAATTACCTTATGTCTCGACCATGAAGGTTTGGATCTTGATTTCCCTCCTAGATGCCGATCTACTTGCATCCAACTCCAAGGTCCAAAGAAAAGACCCGGTGTGGCAATATTGGGATTAATTTAAAAGCACCCGTAGTTTTTAGCTTATGAAAGCTGCTATCTACGAAGTTTTATAAGCTGCTATTTACGAAGTCTGCTGGGCCTTCTGCTGCCGCTGGAAGAAGTCCAAACTTGGGCTTGGGTGTGAGAAAAAAGGTTTTTAAACCTAGTCTGGCAATTGTCCCTCCGGAATTCCAACTGGGTGAACTAGTGGAGGTTCCAATTTCGATGGGAGTAGCTCCAAAGAAGAAAGGTCGTCCACCGGGACGTCGGGCTAAGCAGTTACAATCTCCAAAGAAAGTGGAAGGTAATGATGTCGGTGTGGATTTATGCTCCAACTCGAATGGGAAGGAGCTGCTTATTGTTTGATCGTTCTAGCTTGGGTTTAAGCCTCTTTAAGGGTATCTTAGTTTCTATGAGTCTTCTATGACGTTTCTAGTTTCTTTCTTGTACCACAATTGCGTGATTGGCAAAGGAGGGCTAGTTGAATGATTTCTTTCCATAGGAGGCGAAGTTTTGTCACTCTTGGATAGGCTTGCTTAATTGTGTGCTTCCCAATGATGTTAATTAGTTTGTTGTAGCTTGGATAGGTTTTACCGGATTTTCTTGCCGGTTTTTCTTATGTAAGCTTTGTAAGCTATGGCCAATTGGCGGTTGATTATTTGAATAACAATCAACTTCTATTAAAAAAAAAACTTAATGATGCAACTTTTAAAAGAAGCGATTGTTTTATAATTTCACAGAACATATTTTGTTTCTTAATTTATAAGTTAAGCAACTTTTTGCATAGCATAAGATGTGCATAACTAGACTGCCAAATCTACACAACTTTTTCCATGAGGATCCGACCGTTGGATCTTCGTATAATTTTGAGAGGATGATCCTAAGGGCGATCCGTGAGGATCCGACCATTGGATCATCGTATAATTGGACGATTCAAAAGGCTATCCGTGAGGATCCGACCGTTGGATCATCGTATAATTGTGAAAAGATGATTCAAAAGGCGATCCATGAGGATCCGACCATTGGATCTTCGTATAATTTTGAGAGGATGATCTTAAGGGCGATCCTTGAGGATCCGACCGTTGGATCATCGTATAATTTAGTGAGGACGATTCTAAAGGTGATCCAGGACGCTCCAACCGTTGGATCTTCGTATAATTTTGAGAGGATGATCTTAAGGCCAATCCGTGAGGATCCAACCGTTGGATCATTGTATAATTGTGAAAAGACGATTCAAAAGGTGATCCGTGAGGATGGTTCATTTACGAACCGAATTTTATTATTTTGCATTTAATCGCCAAGTTGTGAAAATTGTTTTTTGGAAATAAATATTTGTTTTAAACATATTGCTTCCTCGTGACTAAACCAACAATTTCTTTCTTATACAATGTCTCAAGTATTTGAAATACTCAATCAACTAAAACAATGATGAAAATAAAAAGAATAAAAAAATTTATTTTTTTGTCAAAAAAGGAAAGGACAAAAAAAACTGAAAAGATAGAAAATAGAAAATTTCAAAATAGAAAAATAAAAAAATTCATATAGAGAAAATGATTAATGCAGGGGCAGGGCGCAAATCCCCCATCTAAAAATATCCCCATATGGGGAATGGGGGAGCTTAAATAGTAAGTATTTAAAATAAATAAATAAATAAATAAAACCTGCCCATATTGAAAACGGGTAAATTGGTGGGTATGGGTTTACCCGTTTAGAAATAGATTGGGTAAGTACCCATACTAGCGAATTATTTGATGGGTATTACCCACGAACTATTATTAGGTGGGTATTACCCAATGGGCATAAATGCCAACTTTACCCAATTTCCTGAGGATTGTGATATACAGGTAAAAAGATTGACTCAATTATGGATTGCAGAAGGGTTTATAACTTCAACAACAGAAATATAGGGTTAAGTGGAAATAATGGAAGATGTATCATATGGTTGCCTAACTGAACTGGTGGAAATATCTATGGTTCAAGTTGTAAAATCTGGTATAAGTGGGAAGGTGAGAACTTCCTGTCTCCATGATCTTATGCGGCACTTGTGCTTGCAAAAGGCAAAAGAGGAGAACTTTCTTGGTATTGTTAACTTTTCTGTGGGTCCAGTATCTAATGTAGCACTGATTGGTAAGGTTCGAAGACTTGCCCTCTACTTGGATGAAAATGTTAAATATGAGTTCAGTAGTGAGAATGGAATAGATGGTCACATTAGGTCTCTATTATACTTTGCCCCAGAACGCTTCTACCAAAAGTGGAACAAAAGAATAATACGTTCAGTATTCAATGAGTTCATATTGCTTGAAGGGTTATTTGGTTTCCTGGTAGTTTTAGGATTATTGCTGATTGGGTTTTAGTTTCAGTTTTAAATAAGTTCCTAGTCTTCAGGAGGTTGTTCACAGCTTTGACACTTTCTTCAGGGATTTCTGTTTTGATTTTTTCCTTGTTGCATCTATTACGTTTCTGTAAGCGTGGGTTGCTTTCTAGCTATTCTGTTTATTCATGTAAGGCTATAAAATAGCCACTGTTATTCAATAAGGATCAAGTCATTCAATCCAGTTATTGTGTTTGAGTTCTTTGTTCTCTTGTTCTCATTCCCAACAAACTGGTATCAGAGCCCCCACTGGGCCTGAAAGAAAAGCTGCAGTCTTTTCGAGTGATTTCCAAAACACAGAGTCAGGAAGTGAAAAATGGCAGCAGAGTCAAGTAACTTTGCGCAACCTTGCATCCCAAAGTTTGATGGGGATTATGAGCATTGGAACATGCTAATGGAGAATCTTTTACGTTCAAAGGAGTTTTGGAGTGTTATTGAGACGGGGTATGCAGAACCTGCTACTGGAGAAGTTTTAACTAGTGCACAGAGAAAAACCTTGGAGGAGACAAAGCTAAAGGATCTGAAGGCTAAGAATTATCTTTTCCAATCCATTGACAAGTCCATTATGAAGACAATTGCTCAGAAGGTGATGGCAAAGCAGTTGTGGGATTCCATGAAGGTCAAGTACCAAGGAAACGCTATGGTGCAGCGTGCTCAACTTCAAATCCTTCGCAGGAATTTTGAAGTGTTGGAGATGAAACTTGGAGAATCTGTCACAGATTACTTTGCAAGGGTGATGCTGGTGGCAAACGATATGAGGAATCTTGGAGAGAACATGCTTGATGTGAAGATCGTTGAGAAGATCTTGCGCACACTTACTGAGAAGTTCAACTACATAGTTTGTTCGATCGAGGAGTCAAAAGACCTCAATCGTCTTTCAGTGGATGAATTGTAGAGTTCACTACTTGTTCGTGAACAAAAGTTCTGAAAGAATGAAGGAAATGACCAAGCACTGAGGGTCTATGAGGAAAGAGTTGGAGGAAGAGGCCGAGGAAGAAGCAATTACAGAGGAAGAGGTCGTGGAAGAGGACAAGTGTTTAATAGGGCCACGGTGGAATGCTTCAAGTGCCACAAACTTGGACATTTCCAATATGAATGTCCAAGTTTGAACAAGGAAGCCAATTACGCAGAGCTGAATGAAGAGGATGAGATGCTACTGATGTCGTATGTTGAATTACATGATGTGAAACGGAATGATGCGTGGTTTCTTGACTCAGGGTGCTCCAATCATATGTATGGATATTGAGGTATGTTTACCAATTTAAATGAAAGTTTTCAACATTCAGTTAAGTTGGGAAACAATAGTAGAATGAGTGTGGCTAGAAAAGGGAATGTGAAGCTATTATTGAATGGAGTTAATCATGTTGTCAATGAAGTGTACTATGTTCCAGAGCTCAAAAATAATCTCTTGAGCATAGGACAACTTCAAGAGAAAGGTTTGGCAATCTTAATTCAGGGAGGAGTCTGTAAGATCTACCATCCAGATAAGGGTTTAATCATTCAAACCCTAATGAGCACAAACAGAATGTTCATCCTGCAAGCACAGACTCAAGTTCAAGTCCTTACACAAGCTCAACCAGAAAGATGTTTTCACACAAGCTCTCAAGACCTCTCCTACCTTTGGCATAGACGATATGGCCATTTGAGCTATAAAGGACTAAGAACCCTGTAGTGGAAGAAGATGGTACGTGGACTTCCCCAATTTCCTGCCTCAAGCATGACCTGCACGGATTGTATCAATGGCAAGCAACATAGAGATGCCATGCCGAAGAAAAGCACTTGGAGAGCAAGTCAGAAATTGGAGCTGATTCACGCCGATATTTGCAGTCCTATCTCACCTGAGTCTAATAGTGGAAAGAGGTACACATTGTGTTTCATTGATGATTTTAGTCGGAAATCATGGGTGTTTTTATTGGTTGAAAAGTCGGAGGCACTGAATTGCTTTAAAAGGTTCAAAATAATGGTGGAAAAGGACACAGGGATGTTTGTGAAGTGTTTACGGACTGATAGGGGAGGAGAATTCACTTCCAACGAGTTCAATGAGTTCTGCAGGCGAAAGGGAATCAAGAGGCAGCTGACCATGGCATACACTCCACAACACAATGGTGTAGCTGAAAGGAAAAATAGAACAGTGATGAACATGGTCCGATCGATGCTTTCTGACAAAGGAATTCCGAAGACATTTTGGCCGGAGGCAGTGAATTGGACATTCTAAGTTCTAAACAGGTGTCCGACATTGGCAGTAAAAGATATTACACCGCAAAAAGCATGGAGCGGGGTAAACGCATGGAGCGACATAGATCACTTCCTAGTCTTTGGCTGCTTGGCTCATGTACACATTCCAGATGTGAGAAGAGGTAAGCTTGATAATAAAAGTTTTCCTTGTGTATTTTTGGGAGTTAGTGAGGAGTCAAAGGGGTATAGATTGTTTGATCCTATCACTAAGAAGATTGTAGTGAGTAGGGATGTGATTTTCGAAGAAGAAAAACAGTGGGATTGGGATGTGTCTTATGAGAAGCAAATTCTTTTAGACTTAGATTGGGGTGAGAATGAAGAAAACAGTGAGGTAGATAGGGAGAGTGACGGTGGAGGTGAAGATGTTAATAATGGTGAGGAGAGAAATAGTGGTGTAGAGATTGGTGAGGGAGATAGAACTAGAGATGAAGTAGGGGAAGATGAAGGGAGAGAGAGGGGTCCTCCGGTGTGGATGCAAGATTATGTTACTGGGGAAGGATTATCTAAAGATGAAGTAAACATGGCATTAGTTGTGTCAACTGATCCTATTCATTTCGAAGAGGCAGTAAAGAATGCAAATTGGAGACGTGCTATGGACTGTGAAATCAATTCCATAGAGAAGAATAAGACTTGGTCACTCACTGAGCTGCCGGTTGGAGCGAAAAAAATCGGAGTGAAGTGGGTGTACAAAACGAAGTACAATGAGCATGGGGACATTGATAAGCACAAGGCAAGGCTAGTTGGTAAAGGGTACTCACAAAAGTATGGCATAGACTACACGGAGGTTTTTGCACCGGTGTCAAGGTTGGATACTATGAGGATGGTTATTGCTTTAGCAGTGCAGAAAAGCTGGAAAATCTTTCAGTTGGATGTCAAATCGACCTTTCTTTCTGGTGAGCTGAACGAAGATGTCTATGTTGAACAACCGAAGGGGTATGAAAAAAGGGGCAGCGAACATCTAGTTTACAAGTTGCATAAAGCTTTGTATGGATTAAAGCAAGCTCCACGAGCTTGGTTTAGCCGAATCGAAGCACACTTCATCAATGAAGGTTTCCAAAGGTGTGACAGCGAGCAGACATTGTTCACTAAGAAAAGCAGGGAAGGAAATATCAGCATTGTAAGTGTTTATGTTGACGATTTAATTTACTGGTGATGATGAAATTATGTTGTCCGAGTTCAAGAGTTCCATGATGAGAGAGTTCGACATGTCGGACTTGGGGAAGATGAGTTTTTTCCTTGGGATTGAAGTGTTACAGAGGTCAGATGGTATCTACATATGCCAAAAGAAATATGCACTGGAAGTTTTGAAGAGGTTTGGTATGATGGAGAGCAATTCAGTTAATAATCCAATAGTTCCTAGATGCAAAATCAACAAAGATGAAGATGGCATTACGGTGGATGAAACGTACTACAAGCAATTGGTGGGCAGTTTGATGTATCTCACTGCCACAAGACCGGATATGATGTTTGTCACTTGCCTCATAAGTAGATACATGTCTAAACCTACAGAGCTTCATCTACAAGTAGCAAAAAGGGCACTTTGATATTTGAGAGGGACTGTAAACTTTGGAATTCATTACAAGAGGGAAGTGGTGAATTGCTTGCATTTACAGATAGCGACTGTGCCGGAGATATGGAGGATAGGAAGAGTACAAGTGGGTATGTATTTTTGCTGAGCTCTGGAGCAGTTTCGTGGAGTTCGAAGAAGCAACCAATAGTGACTATATCAACCACAGAGGCAGAATTTGTGGCAGCTGCAATGTGTGCTTGTCAAGCTCTCTGGATAAAAAGGATTTTGAATGAATTGGGGCATTCTGATGGAGGGTGCACACATGTAAGACGTGACAACAGCTCAACTATCAAACTGTCTAAGAATCCGGTGATGCACGGGCGTAGCAAGCATATCGATGTGAGGTATCATTTCTTGAGAAATATTACTAAGGAAGCTACGATTGCTTTGGTTCATTGTGGAAGTCAGGATCAGGTGGCAGATTTGATGACCAAACCGCTGAAGCTCGATGCTTTTCTGAAGTTAAGAGAGTTGCTGGGTGTTGGAAAAGTTCCTGATGTAAACTGACTGCAATTTGCAGTAAGTTTAAGGGAAGGAATGAAGGGTTATTTGGGTTCCTGGTAGTTTTAGGATTATTGCTGATTGGGTTTTAGTTTCAGTTTTAAATAAGTTCCTAGTCTTCAGGAGGTTGTTCACAGCTTTGACACTTTCTTCAGGGATTTCTGTTTTGATTTTTTCCTTGTTGCATCTACCACGTTTCTGTAGTGGGCTGCTTTCTAGTTATTCTGTTTATTCATGTAAGGCTATAAAATAGCCACTCTTATTCAATAAGGATCAAGTCATTCAATCCAGTTATTGTGTTTGAGTTCTTTGTTCTCTTGTTCTCATTCCCAACATTGCTTAGAGTCTTGAAGTTCGAAAATATATATAGAGAATTTGAGTTACCAAAGACGGTTGGGAATCTACTCCACTCGAGGTTTCTGAGTCTGAAGAATAGTGCATTTTGTGGGTTGCCATCATCTGTATCTAATCTGGTACTTTTGCATACTCTAGATCTGCCGGGTAATTATTTAGAAGATGGATCTTGTTTTGGGATTAAGTGGGACAGGAATACCAAAATCAGAAATGTGTTTTGGAGTATGGAGTAACTGAGGCATTTGAATTTACCTGAATATTGGCAGAGTGTCGGGGGAAAACTGTCATTTGCAAGGTTGTTCAATTTGCAGACGCTGGTCAATGTCCCCATTAAGAAATGTGATCTGAATGATATTGTTCAGTTAAGCAAACTGAAGAAACTACGCATAAGGCCGTTACTGTCTCGGTTGGCAGATCGAGCAAAATTGAAGGATGACCAGATTAAAATACTGGAGAAGCTGCACAACTTAAGGGTGCTTTGCCTTGATTGGCTTTCTTTCGAATCAGAAACATTGGTTTTCTCCTAAGGAGGCTTTCCTCATCTGGAATTTCTTACCCTTACTCAATTGTTTGATTTGAAGGAGTGGAGGGTGGAGAAAGAAGCCATGCCTAGTCTTCAGAGATTGCGCATTGAAAGGTGCTACAAATTGCGGGCAGTTCCAGATGGGCTTCAGGAGATTACTACCCTCAAGGAATTAACAATTGACGATATGCCCAGTAGATTTTGCAGTAGGTTTAGGGAAGGAGGAGAGGATTTCTACAAAATCAAACATGTGCCTTCTCTTATAATAAAAAATTAATTGAAGACGACGAGCCAGAAATGGAGGAACCAGCAAGTGCTTCTCAAGTAGTTGCGGTTTCAGCTGGTGACTTCCATCAGGAATCAACTGTGGAGGGTATGTGACTAATTGACTCAATCCCGTTTTATCATACCATAACCTTGTATGATTGTGTGATCAAATTAAAGATTTTATTTACTAAATTGTTTACTGATCACTTCTCTTACTTTGATTAATATATTCCTGCCGGTGTTTCTTAATTATGACCAGCTCCTCCTCCTCCTGATGAGAAAACAGAGGAAATACAAACTTCATCCACTCCTCAGTGAAATCCACAAGTTCGACGTTGTTGCTCCGCTTGACCACATATAGATACAATAGAATCATACTGGATCAGCATCTGTATTACTTGCTGCAGATTACAACAGACGTGAACAAGGCTAAAGGCTTGATTATCAGAATTTCCAGATTACTTGCACAAGTGCTACTCATGGTCGGTTTCTTCATGTTTATGCTTTGGCAGCCAGTAATCGAACACATTTAGATTGGGCCGCATGAAAAGACCTTTCTCACCCATGGTAGCTTACTTTATGTTCTTTTGGCTTTTTCCAGATGGCCGAATCCTATACGGCCCCGCCTTTAATTCTCCATTGCCTCTCTTTCTTCTTCCACCGCAACAGCAGCTCTGTGTTTCTTCCCTCAGTCCCTCGTCGCTTTACACGGACCAGTCACACAGGTATGTCTCTTTCTTCTAAATTATGCTTTCTTTCCTCACCCATGCTTTCAAATTAGATTGGAATACGTTTTTTATTTATCCTCTAAATTTGATTTTTACGATATAATTACTCAGTTATGTTTACACTGTAATTTGATATCCAGGTCTACATTCTTTGGTCTATTCTACCCAGCCCGTCTCAAACCCCTTTTTAAGTTCTTCATCCCGCACGGACAAGGCTGTCTTCTTCTGAGGCGGCTACTGTGACTTGTGTCTCCTCCTCTCTTCCCACTCAGCCAGGTTCTCCTCTTTCTTCTATCTTCCTTCTCATTTCTCTTCCTCACCTACCTTTTCCATATTACCTTTTACTTCTCTTCTAATTTACACCTTTACGGTTTAATTCAGGATTTTAGAGGGTGTTCTCTTCTTTATCACTCTAGAAAAGAAGGAAAATACAAATATATGATGTTTCTTCTTTCCATATTGTAGTTGATCATGTAAAATGATTTTCTTTGGTATGGAGAAGCAACTTTTTGTGTCAACATGTTTGCGAGAATTTTTGTTCAGTGTTATTCCAAAGAAATCTCACTAAGGTGGGTTTTGTGAATTATCAGGAAAGATGGTTTTGATAGAAGAAGAAATAGAAAATTACATATAAGTGCCATTTTAATTAAAATTTCAGTCAAAAAGCCACCCAAATCTTTTTGTACACATAAGACCACTTTAAGCTACAAAAACATCAGTTTTTTTTTATGCTATACCTATTTTGCCCTCAACCTTCTCTCTCTCTTTTCCGATAAACTGATATGCTTTTAAAACATATCGCATTCTTAAGACCACTTTAAGCTACAAAAACATCAGTTTTTTTTATGCTATACCTATTTTGCCCTCAACCTTCTCTCTCTCTTTTCCGATAAACTGATATGCTTTTAAAACATATCGCATTCTCTCTCTCTCTCTCTCTCTCTCTCTCTCTCTCTCTCTCTCTTCTCGGCGCACCATCTAGTCTCTTCCGGCGTCCAATTTCTGTTAACACCTCGTGTGTTCGATGAGCCTTGCCTTCACTGGATCTTCATTTGCCTCTGCGAGTGTGTCGACCTCTGTCTTCACTGCTTCGCCTTCTACGGTTTTTCTACTCGTTTGTCTCAGTAATTTTTCAATTTTCGTTTGAGAAATTGAAGTATTCACTGCTGGAGAGGACCTCTGGCATCGCCTGCCATCCTCGCGGCCGAACTGGAGCGCCGATCTCCGACGTCGAGGACTGCTATACCAAAATCGGACCGAATTGGATTGCTTCGATTTCAGAAATGGCTCTCGCTGTTACTTCTTCTTCGTCTTGTACTGCAATCTCTGCTCGAACCTTCTCCTCTGACCTCAAAGGTACATGTATTTTTTTTGCTGATGAGATTTTTTGATTCACTTTGGAAATTTGAATTGGAGTCGATTGAGTTAGGGTTTTTAATTCACAATTAAGATCGAGAGGGTTTTACTACCTGTTTCTGTAAACTGATTACCTATAATTGTAGTTAACAATAAAAATGTTAGATCTCTCGCATTTGCAAAGCATAATTTACTTAATCTACCTGCAGGTTTTCCTGGAAGAACTGTGCCTTTTGAGTCACTTCAAGCACTTGGATGCCATGCATGTTGATGCAGTTTGCCCCAAAGAGAAAAGTTAGCGATGTATGTGCAACTGCAGTCCATGATTTTGGAGGTGACCAAACCTACTGTGAGTAATGAAGACAGAATCAATACAAGTTCCTTATTTGAAATAATTCTCATATACATGCTCTCTATCAATTCCAATGTAAACCATTCACATAATAAATCAATTATGCGGGTGTTGTTTTGTATTAGCAGAATTCATATAAATTTATATAGGCATTGATTCAGTACTTATGGTATATGACTACTGATTTTCTTTATATATATATTCGTAAACAGCAGTCATCATTTGCAGATGTTTCTAAAGCTTTGTTTAAACTTTATGCTGGTGCTTAATTTGATAGTTATATTTATTTACCATGCATGGCTTTAGGAACATATAGATATAGATACAGGATCTCCACCTAATGAATCTTGTGCTCAACTTCCGTGGCAAACATATTTAGTAATGGAACTGCAGTTCAGCTCAGTTCTAAATTTATCGATTGAGGAGGCCAGTGAATGCGAACCGTTCTCGGCGATTGGGTGATAACGGAGGCAGTTGGCCCTCAGGCTCGTGCTATTCTAAATCAAGGTCTTCTCCAATCTTATATGTTGCTCTTATTGTTGTGGTAATTTAACACTCATTTCAGTCATTTCCCTCTTTTTTTCTTTTTCTGGTTTGAAAGAAATGATGCATGGTTTCTTGGAATAATGGTGATTATTTCTTTTCAGGGAGCATTGCTTATTCTTGCCTATTCACACAGTGGCAAAGGTCTGTGCTTTTTAGCATTTTTTTGTTTCAATTTGAATTGTTTTGCTTTATGTTTGGTGGAATTGAATTGTTTATTTGTGATTGACTGTAGGTGGACTTGGTAATATTAGAAGGGCTACTAGCAGGGTTCAAGGGTTCAAGCTGATAGTATCTTTTCATTTTGATTGATTTCAAGTTGTCTTCTGTCAATAGCTTATTGGAAAATCAAGATTATGGATGAAATTCAGTTTTCTTTTTGTTTTGATTTCGTTTCTCTAGCATTTCTTGTTTGAGATTTTTGTTAGACTATCAACATGGATAATTAGTTGGTTTTGTTGCAATCAGTATCTATGTCAGCAGCTTTTATTACTGGTCTAATAGCTTTGTACATGTGTTATATTAGTTTTTTGTACCTATGTCAGTAGCTTTTTATTACTGGTCCAGCAGTTTTGTGCATATATTATATTAGCTTTATGTACCCATGTCAGTAGTTTTTCATTACTGGTCCAATAGCTTTATACATGTGTTATAGTAGCATTAGTTTTTTATTATTGGTCTAGTAGCTTTGTACATGTTTTATAGTAGTTTTCTTTACCTATGTCAGTAGCTTTTTATTACTGGTCCAGTAGTTTTGTAGATCTGTTATAGTAGCTTTTTGTACCTCTGTCAGTAGCTTTTTGGATTGTTTGTTTTTGATTATCTAGTTGATAAAGAGTACCACGTTTGCGACGCTGAGATACATTATTGTTTTTTAGTTTTCATTTCAAATACTAATATTTTGTTGTATCTTTGTTTTTGCAGAACTCTTCACCTTTGCATTTGTACTAGTAGATTTTGAAAATCATGTGAATTTGGATATTGAAGCCTCCATGGAGCAAAAGATCATTTAGCCAACCAAGAAATGTTGAAATGAAGTCTCGTGGTGAAGGTGGCAAAATTATGCCTATGGGTTTAGAGCGTCACCATTGAAAAATGACAGTAGCATTACAACATTGGCAATAGCTTTATACATCTATTGCAATAGATTTTCATAAGTATGGTAGTGGCTTTTGACAACTATGGAAGTTGCTTTTCACTTAGTTATATCACTATTGAACCGTGCATACTTTTTATACCATTGAATATGTTTTCTTTTCTCGATACCATTGAATAGCTTTTGGTTTTGAGGAGTGTAACTTTTGTTGCTAGTAACAGTAGTTTTTGTTGGTAAAAGTAGCTTTTGTGACCTCGCCGGAGGTTGCCGGAAATCTCACCAGAGTAGCTGTTGTTGCTAACGACATTAGCTTTTGGTGTTAGTGACAGTAGCTTTTGTGGTCGCCGGAGTTTGCTGGAGACTCGCCGGATGTCGGCCGGAAACCCGCCGGAGTTGGCTGGAGAGGAGAGAGAGAATAATTGTTGACTTTTTACTCCAGTGGCATTTATGTAAATATGTTGGTTTTTATATCCAAAATATAACACCATTTTTAATCTAGTGGCTTTATGAAGGAAAAAGTTAGTTGGTGGCCTTATGGCTAAAAAAACATTCAAATATGCACTTATATGTAATTAACTCAAGAAGAAATTACGAGGCTCTATAGGGTTCGAAAGACAGTGATGCAAATGCTGAAAGATCAGGATTATCTAATTGTTGATCAGATCTCAACATGACAATGTCGCAGTTTAAAAACAAACATGGAGAGAACATGAAAAGGGAGGACCTTACTATCAATAGAAGGAAGAGAGGTGACGAGTCTGATCAGGTATTTGATGGGATTTAGTGTTCTTAAAGCAGTACTGTTTGAGTTCTAACTGATGGTTGTTGTGCACCAGATTTATGTGTTTTTCCCTGACGAACCAAAAGTTGGGTTCAAGACAATGAAGAGTTACATTACAAGCATGAATCAGGAGAATGTGATTAGAGCAATCTTAGTTCACTACTATAGAAATTGAATCAGGCGACGGCTAAAAACTGTTATCTGATATAGAGGCCAACTGTCGTCTATCTCGGTGATGTCTGATGAAGGCACATTTAGAGAACTGTCGTGTGACGAACTCGGCATGCATGTCGACAGGCTCTTGACAGCATTAACTTATGTGTAAACTTTACTCAGACAACGGGCAACTTAAGCATCCGTTGTATGATTGCGACTAAGAAGTCTTTTTTTTTTTTTTTTTATAACCGTTGTATGACTATTATTCACACAACTGTTTTTTTAAAGTATCCGTGATCTCTTTTGAACTCAGACGACAGTTTTTCTTTTGTGGCTAATGTGAATATTGTGTACATATGACAATTTTTTGTGTGGTTATTGTTGTCCTAATAGAATGATTCAATGCATTATATGTGCTGGAACAGGAATGAAAAACGACCAAATTAATAGTAAATGTATTATATAAAAGAGATTGTTATAATTCACATTATGCATCCTTGGGCTATCCTACTCATCACTAGCATATTCTACCCATCTTATAACGAACAAGGTCTCCTGCAAACTACTCAGTTTTAACACTCGTTGACAAAAAGATTGGATTTCCTCAACTCATCTTACAATTATCTACCCCATTGTTCCTTCAAGCTTCAAGCCAATCAGTTGATTCACCTAAGACCCAAACTCATCAGGAAGCTCACTGAATACTGCCTGGCAAAAATGAGATATCATGGCAGCCATGGCTTTCTCATAGTCTATTCCCCTTTGCTGAAAGTAAACTTGCTGGTCTTCACCAATTTTGGAGGTACTGGCTTCATGTTCAATGCGAGCTGAAGGATTCTTGACCTGTTAACAAGTACAGAATGATTTCATTGAGGAACAAAGACTAATAGTATATTCCATGATAGTTTTACATTACACAAGCACTAACTGGAATAAAAGCAACAACATAATGGGAAGAACACAACGATCATTTTGGCAAGGGAACTGCAAACAGCATAGAAGATATCACCAAGGGTACCACATATTCATTGTACATAGCGGCCATTTTCTTTTATTCTCAAGTCCCATATACTCAGCTACAGTTATTCCACAGATAAAGCTGAGAAATTTAAGTAAATAACTGAAGAATAAAGTTTAGTAATAGTATATGATGAAACTACAAAGGCTCAACCTGGCAACCTTTTTGATTCATAACCAATTAACTTTCTTTCCTAATTTAATTCCCACGTTATCATTGACTATTGCATTGCATACAACATTACATGCAAAAATAAATCCATGTGACCTATATCACTCAACACTAACAAAAACACTCGTAATCTATTTTTAGTATCTAAATTAAGAGGTTTAAGCCAATCAGAAAAGCTGGTAAGCACAAGAAAATAAACCAAATTCAAGTTTACAAATCAAAAGCAAACAGGGGAAAAACACTCACTCTTTCAATCCGACTATAGAATAAAGAAGCAATCAACTGATCATACAAATCCAAGTCAGAAAAGATGGTGATTTCTCTAGTAGTCAATTCCAGTATAAGAGCAAGAATCAAAGCATGCTTCTTTTAACCATTATATGTATAAACCCAATGAAACACAAAATTCCTAAAACCTCTAATTTTCTCAACTCATCGAATCGAGAAATTGTGACACACAAAATGCAGATCCAATTTCAGCAAAGCATAAAATGATTCATGAAATGAGAATAAGCAAATCATCATCATCGAGAATATATATATATATATATATGAATCCGTCACAGAGGCCCAAACAGAAACAGGAACCCATCAGGGAAGAACAACTTACCTTCGAGGCGGAGAGAGAGAAAGCTAGCTATACTACACTTCCAACACAGTGAATCCTGTATAACAAATATGTATCTGCATTAAACCCTTCCCACCACCGTTGTTCTATATATGCATAAGTGTAATCAGTAAACATTGTCAAAATTCATGGGATCATCAATATGGATTAAAGAACCTTGAAGAATGAAGACTCAAGCAGCCAAACTACTCAAATTAACGGACCAATCTAATAAACAAAGAAGAGCTTCCAAGTATTGTGCTAGTTATTAACATAAGCCCAGCCAAAAGCATTATTCATGTACCTACTTCCCATAATACCAATCCCATAGTAGCAACTTTCACTACTACATAAATTGAATCAGACGACGCTATGCAATTATCTATCGTGTGAATGATTTTTTTTTTTTCAGACGTCATTTTTGTAAGAGCCGTCGTCTGATAGGGACTTAGGAATTAGTTCAGAAGACATTTAAGATAAAAACTGTTATGTGACGCTAAAAAAAATTGAGCGCCAACTTTCCCACCGTGTTAGTGGTGCCAAACCCCATATGGAACCCTAATTTTTCCCCAACATGTATTGATCATACGACGAGAAATAATATAACTGTGGTCTGATCAAATAGTTTGACATAAAAGAGGGAAATTTCCCACCACAATTTTTCTCCAACTCTCCAAAGGGTGAAGTCAAATCGATTGGAGACAAACCCCAAATTCAAACTGATGCATTCAGACCACATTGTCATGAATTTCTGTTATGTGAGTCCTTGCTCAAATTGACGGGGCATGTCCAAAATTGATATAGGCTGGGCTTGAAACCCTGACACTTAAGCCAAAAAATATCAAACCTCCTCACTCTCTCTCGACACAGACTCAAAAGGCCAAAACCAAAACCAAAACCAAAATCTCCTCACTCTCCCTATAGCGTCTCCCCAAAACCAAAACGACAAAACCTACAACCATCACTGCCTACACTTCAAATCCATCGGATCCAAGACCTCTTTTCTACACCGACACCAAATCCATCGGATCCAAAACTTAGACTTATCTGCTCTCTCCCTCTTATTTTCTACACCTATACCCCAAATCCATCTCTCCGACAACCAAACCAGTTTTCGCATCAACCAAATCTGCGAGGAGCCTCTCTGGCCTCAAAGATGACGTCTTCACCGGCGGCCGAACTCTCTTGGCTCAAATCGAGCCTTCAATTTCCAGCACCAACGGGTATTGAATTTCTCTTCTTTTCTATTTTGACCTAACTTTTTATGAATTTTGGGGATTTTGATTTATGATGCAATTGGTTTCTTTGTTGCAAGAAGAGGACAAAGAGGGAGGTCACCAGGCTTAAAGTGGAGGGTCTGGAGATCAAAATCAGAGCTCTGGTCGACGGCGGAGGTGGAATCTGCTTTGGTCGGGAGCAGCGGAGGAGCTCTGGTCAGGAAGGACTTGGTGTTCGAGTCTTTATCAGAGGACTCCAAGAGTTTCTGCTGCCAGAAGCTTCTCGAATTCATTGATTCTCTTGGTAATTGTCGAGCTATTCTTGTTTCAGTTTCATTTAGCTTAAGCTAATCCTCAACCAAAGTCAGATTTTTTTTTTTGAATTTTTCTTAATTTTTGTTGTCTTTGAAAATGAAGAGGACAGCCGAAGAGGCTTGGGTTCTTGTTTTTTTTTTTTTAGGATTGGTGAGTAGTGAAAGTGGGGAATTGGAGTAGGGGCTAATGATAGGACTGGTAAGGAGTGGAAGAAGCTGCTTCCTTGTTTGAGGTCTCGTCTTGGTGCTGATTGCAGTGTGAGTTTGTTATCTTTCTTTGGTTTGTGTTACCAAGTTTTGAGCTTGACCCAGATACCTAATTCCGGTTGACTAGTTCATTTGAGGTTGGAACTTGGAGCCATTGATTTTATGTCATTGTTGGATAAGGATGAATTCCTTGTAGATGTAGTTTTGGATCGGTTTTTTGTTACTTGGCAACTGATATGATCAGTGGAGATTTGCTTCTTCCATGAAAAATGTCTATTTGTTGAAAAGGGTCATCCTTTTGTTAGGGAAGTGTTTTAACAGTGTATGCTTTGAGTAATGCCACTACATCTATGATTTGGTTGTTCACATTTTATAATATGTTTGAAACTTGAAGTTTTTCTCATCATAAAATTTATGGGATGGTTTAGGACTTCCGTCTACAAGGTATATCTGAGTATGAAGAATGGTATGGTCAGGCACATAGAGCCCCGGATTTCCATGTATGTTGATTAATGTATATGCATATCTAAACATTATCGGTATACTAAGTCCACCTAGCTAGCATCACTTTTGAAATAAATTGCTTCTAATAAAACTCTTGCATTCTTGGTTTCTAGAGCGCGTCTAGTTGCTAACACCGGCTGTTATCTGACTTCGATCTATTCAGCTTCCCCATGTTCCATTGTTTGAGGTGTGTATGTTATTTATTAGTTCTCTACAAATTGCATCATGATGATGAATATGTAAGGTAGCTAGGTGTCATGAAGTATAAATTCTTTTGAAGTTTAGTTATATGCATTTTTTTTTCTTTTTTGAATTAGGCTTCATGAGTCGCTGAGTCACTGACCTGATGCTAGTTAGGATTTTTTTATTTTCTATGGTCCTGGCACATGCTTTATATCTTGAGTTTGTTTTGATTAGCCATATTAGTCAATCACAACATCCTGGTTTTCTTCATGGACTTTCTTTGCAGGTTAATCTCATTCAATCTAAAATATTATTATTGACTCAAAATCAGGTGTTAGTGGAGCAGGTTAGGATGCACCAACTGTTTCTTACCTGTCCATGCAAAATCTGGCCATATATATTTTTCGTCCTACTTTTGTATAGGAACATTTGCAACCTAGTTAATTGTGCCGGACGTGGTGCCAAGGAGGCTAATTTGTACACTGAAATAGCTGAAGGCATATATTCTTATAGCATTACTCGTCATCATCATGGTAAAATTTTGAATTTACTGGAGTTTGGATTGTTCACTTCTTGGTAGCTACTTGAATGAACTTGAGAAATTAACTAAGTTTATGTTTGCTGGAATTTGTATCTCTCGGTTTTGACAAAAGATTTTGATAATATCTCTCAAAATCTTTTGCCAGCTATTATCACTGCAACTCTCCCTTGGTCATTTCAGAGAAAGGGTACGTAAGTGCTAAATGTTATGTTAGCAGAATGTTTTTAATGGCTACACGAATGCAAAAGGCTATTTATGTTTGTAACATGCTCAATATACAAATCCATACTCATTTGTATTTGTAGGCAATGCATTTAAATATTTATTTTTTAAATTTTCCTGCTTTAAGTTTGTTGAGCTATCAACATCTGTAAGGGCGGCTTTTAGGTGGAATTTTGTGGTCCATCTTATATTCTCATGATGTAACCTTCAACTAGGATGTGAATCTGTTCTTCCGTGAGTATAGAACCTCCTAGTTACACACACACAGACACACACTCAAGATGTGCTACGTATGAAAAACTCCAGTACATATGCTTTAACTAGGAATGGAACATCATGTTGAAATTCCTTCATCCTTCCTTGATTATAAAACTTCTTTATGCAGATAAATTTGTGTTGGCCGTATGAGTATTTGTTTTTCAATTGCTTTGTTTAGCTTGTGGTAATTTTGAATGTGCTTTTGTCTAAATGATATTATCCTTGTTTCTCAATAATTTTGGTCTTGAGAATTTGTTCTCAGTGATTATTTTCTAGTATGTTGTCCTTCCTTTTTTACTTACTTTCAGTTCTAAAAAGAAAGTACTGAATTTGTGCGATCATGTGTAATTGAGTTGGTGCTAAAATTGATTGATATTATCAAATTGCAGACTCAATCACAGGATGTTGGGTGCAAAGCTGCTTCATATATAGATTGTGCAGGAGGGGAAATATACAATTCATGTAATCTCAATCAAGTCAAGCTGGGGTTCTTAGTTTAGTTTTTGTTTTCTCCTTTTTCTCCTTTTTCTCCTCTACTGGGTATATTGATTACAACAAGGTGGAGGAGAAGGCAAATGTAATTTGTGTGAATATTTGGGAAATATATACTTCCTTTTCATATCAATTTATTGAATTCATTTTATATATGGTGGGATTTGAATTAATTTTATATAATTTGTAACAATTAGACAACAAAAATGAATGGAAAGAATTGTCCAAGATGTTATAGCACAATGGTAAAAGCTCAATGTGTCGTTGCATAAATACATTTAATTGTTAGTCTTCACATCACACTTTTTGCCAAAAGAACTGTCGTATGTATATGATAGTTACAATGGATATAAACTAAAAATTGTCGTCTGAATAACAGTCACACAACAGTTATAAAAAAAAAAAACGACTTCTGAATTGCAATCACACAACAGGTTTCTAAGTTGCCCGTTGTCTGAGTAACATTCACACAACAATTAATGTTGTCGACAGCCTGTCGACATGCTGTCGACATGGATGCCGAGTTCTTCAGACGACGGTTCTCTAAATCATGTTTTATCAGACGACAGCGAGGTATACGACAGTCAGCTTTGTATCAGACGACAGTTTTTAGCCGTCGTCTGATTCAATTTTTGTACTAGTGTTTAACCAAACATATTTGCAGGAAAAGATTCTTAGGACCTCATCGAAAAAAGACAGAAACACTAATCCTATTCTACCAATCTTCTGGCAACTCAATCAATCAACTCAGCCAATAACAACAAAGGACCTTTAATCAATTCTATACAATAATCCAATAGACAATTATAACAGTTAATTATAAACATATTGGTATAAAAACAATTGGCCGAAACCTACCTTCAAACCTCTGAACCTAGATATGAACAAAGAAATAGCTGCTTACTATTTTGGAAGTTTTGGAAGTTTTTGCTTCCAAATATAAAGGTAAACACCAAGAGATTATCCCGTATACAGATATCTACCAAAAAATTAAAAGAGTAGACAACAAGCATTAAAATTGAAATAATAAAATATAGAACCACCCTTCAAAAATCAGGAGACTGTGTAGTTAAGCAAACTGATTAAAGGTGTGAAAAGGAAACACTTTACTTTGATATGTGTTGACCAAATTTTGCAAAGGAAATAAGAGAAGCCATAATTTTATCACATTAACATAAACAAACAAATGGACGACTGGGGCCTTGTTGTACCTCTAGCATGTTTTCATCAAGAAAATTGGAAGTTGTATGACCCACGGCATGAGAACTATCATATTGGAGGATCCTTAACTTCCCTTCCTACATCACATAATAGGAACCATTGTCAGTTCGGAAAACTGGATGAGGAACAAAAAACCAAAAGAGGAGGATACCAAATCCAGTTGCTTACCTTAGTTCCATAAACAATGCCACCTCTGACAGAAAGATGAAAACAAGCTACATTGACCTCATCTTCTGCACTAGGGAGAATTCTCACAAGTTCCATATCAGAAACTCTATATACTTAATATGGAACATAGTATTTAGACCTATAATGACAAGTTCTTGCCATAATGCCAACTGCAAAGCCTTAATACCGACTTGCCCAGAAACCTTCTTAGTTATCTTCTTAGCCCCAATTTTGACATTTTTGCCTTCAATTCCAAATCCACAGCTCCAATGTTCGAATTCAAATCTTGGTTACCCATAGCTGAATTTCGAATCCGCCGAAAGCAACACGCCACTGCCGAAAGATATGAAGAACACAACAGGTCTACCCATTAGGTTTTCTACAGCTTCTGAACAAGAAAACCCCAAACCAATCAGTTCACACAAAAAACGCAGTTTAATTCCTTCAAGGTCTCAGAAACGAAACAAGAAGACGACGAAGAACCGACGTCAGAAATTGCAAGAGAGAGAGGGGGTTGTTACCGGTGAGATTGTTGGATTTGATGTTGGCCTGAGCGCGGTCGGAGTAGAACTCAGAGTTGTTGGGGTCGACGGCGATGGCATGGGTGTAAAGGTCAACGGCGAGCTCAAAGTGGTCGTCGATGAAGGCCTTCGCTATTTCCCAGATCGAACAACCCATTAGGTTTTGGTAGGGTTTGTCGGAGATAGAGAGAGAGAGAGAGAGAGAGAGAGAGAGAGAGAGAGCTTTGTCGAAGAAGAGAGTAGGGGTTTTGGTTTTGGTTTTGGCTTTGTGTCAAGAGAGAGTGGGGAGCTGTCTAGAGTGAGGAGTGAGGGTTTTGGTTTTTGGGTGATCTGTTCTTATTTTTTTTGCCTGAATGTAGTGTTTCAAGCTCGGCCTTATGAATTTGGACAAGCTCTACAAAGACACACACAACAGAATTTTATAACAATGTGGTCTGAGTGCATGAGTTTTAAATTTGAAATTTGTCTCCTATCAATTTGACTTCCCTAGTTGGGGAGTTGGAGAAAAATGATGGTGGGAAATCTCCTTGCTTTCTGCCAAACATATTAATCAGATCATAGTTTTATTGTTTCTCGTCGTATGATTACTATATTGGGGGAAAAATTTGGGTTTGAGATGGGGTTTGGCACCACAGACATGGTGGGAAACTTGCCGTTCAATTTTTTTATGGTCATACAACATTTTTATCCTTAAACGTCTTCTGAACTAGTTCATTATACCATATCAGACGACGGGTTTTATAAAAGCGACGTACAAAAAAATAAAAATCAATCAGACGACAGAAAAATATGATGTGTCGTCTGATTCAATTTTTGTAGTAGTGGTTGCTCAACAAAATCTGACTCCTTTTGCAAAGACCTCCATTAGTGAGATGGGTTCAAAGTACCACTTGAAGATTTTCCAGGTGAAGTTTAATTGTTTAAATTATTTTTAGAATGAAGTTTTGTTCTTGAAATATTGTGATTGTCATGATAGTCTATTACCTTACATATTGGACAGTCATGGTACCAGAAACTTAGTATATGAAAACTATATGCTGATAGGTCTATGCTGAATAATTACAATGTTACTTCCCAACCATTTATGTGTTGGAGAGCTTAGTTTATCTCTACTCTAATGCCATTTTTGATTCACAAGTAATGTTATTGAATGCACTTAATAGTATTGTCAATATGACACTTCAAAGTGACAATGTGGATGCATAGGGTTATCTGATAACTCTAGTTAGTAGAGATGCCCAACAAAAGCATCAAACTTTAGCTAGGCCTGTCTTTGGTTCCAAGCAAAGCCAAGAAAGATGTTCTTATTGCTATCTAATGCAGCATATCTGTGTGGTGTTTGCACATTGGGAGAACCAAAAAACAATCGGTTTAATAAGACAGTCTCCTCTGAGAGGAAAAAACTCAGGGTATTTTGAGGATTAGATTGCACTGTGTGATCTTTTATTTTGTTGGTGGAACATCTTTAACTAATGCTATATATTCATCTCACCTTAATATGTATTGGCTATTCTGTATGTTGTTCACAAAATTAGAAGATTTTGTTTTCTGAGTTTAGTCTATTGGTTCAGGAGGCAGAATTGTTGGTAAATATTAAAGAGCATGTTCTAGTTCCTGAGCATCGGGTTCTTACAAATGAGGAAAAAAAGACTTTGCTGGAGAGGTATACTGTGAAAGAAACATAGGTCAGTCCTGAAGAATGCTATATTTGAATAATAACAAATGCCTAAAGTTAGATGCATATACGCAAACAATGTGTAACAAGTCTCTTTAGTAAATTCTTTTTATTGTTTCGGGGTGGGCATATTTTGTTGGTAGTTGTGCTTGATCTATCTTTGCACCCTCCAAACAATTTTAACAAACTGTTGATCGTTTTCCGCGGTTACCAAACTGATTTGGATACGTAATTCATTTTCATATTCGGTGGATGGTGTTCAGCTTCCTCGTATTCAGCTGATTGATCCAATTGCAAGATATTACGGGCTTAAGCGTGGACAAGTTGTGAAGATAATCCAGCCGAGTGAGACTGCAGGACGATATGTCACCTACCGTTACGTTATCTAAGTACTTTTATTGTAAGCTGAAACCTGGATTGCATTAGTCTTATTTATAAGTGTCGTGATGGAAGGTTAGCTCAGAAATTGAACATTGCAGTTGGGATTTTGCGAAGATCTCCATTAGTCAAATGGGTTCAAAGTACCACTTGGAGAATTGATGGAGGTTGGAGAAAGAAGCCATGCCTAGTCTTCAGTGATTGCGCATTGAATGGTGCGAACAACTGCGGGCGGTTCCAGAAGGGCTTCAGGAGATTACTACCTTCAAGGAATTAACAATCAACTTGTTGCCTAGTAGATTCTGCAGTAGTGTTGGGGAAGGAGGAGAGGATTTCTATAAAATCAAGTATGTGCCTTCTCTTATAATCACAAATATTGATTAGATGATGAGCCGGAAATGGAGGAAGCTGCAGGTGCTGTTAGTGTGAGTCATCGTTACCTATTAGGAATAGGCTACAAGGGAATATATTGTTGTAAATACTTACCTTGTATGTGTTGTAGTACAGTAGTACACAATAGGTGTAGTACGATTGTAATCTGTTTATATACACCACAGAATGGGTGTAATAGTATATTAGAAAAGTTTATTCTCTCAATCTTGACCTATTTGACTTGGTATTAGAGCAAAGATCCGAAAAGGACTTTGTCTCTTTCTTTCAGCTTTTTCCCAATCTGAGGAAAAACAATTGGGTTAAAAGCCAATTCTTTGGAGCCTTGAAACGACGTCGTTCGACGTCCTCTTCAGTCGTTCGCTCGGCCTCATCTTCAGCAAAAGACAGATCGCTCCGGTCCGTCTCAGATCGCCGGCGCCCTTCTCCCTGACCTTCAGTCCAGACCGGCCTCGTCTTCCTTCCCAGACCGCCTTCGTCTGACATCAGATCGATCTGCAACGCCTCAGCTTGTCTCAGATCACCGAAGATCGTCCACCGAAGATCGCCGAAGCTCGCCTCAGATCGCCGAATCTCTTTGGTCGACGTCCACGATAGTGACCTCGACCCAGTCCGGCGTCGCCCGCTTCCGGTCGTCCATCTCCTCTCGGTCAGACCAGCAACTCGGTACCTCGGTCAGTAGGTACCCCGGTCAACTTAGTAACCCAGTCCACTCGATCACCCAATCAACCCGGTAACTCGGTCAACTCGACCAACTCGGTCAATCCCAACAATTTTCAAAAAAAAAAAAAAAAAATCATATATATCGCTGCAATTGTTGGAATACCTTTTTTTCCGCTTTTTTCCGCTGCATACTCTATGTTCTTTGTTACTGTATTGTTGTGATGGGTGGTGATCAAAGTGAAGGTCAGGGTTCTAAGACCACTGAGGTTCAGAAAGTTGAGGTCTCTGTTAAGAGCTCAGAAGGTGGTTCTTTTGGTGGTACCAAACTCACTAGTACCAATTTCCGAACATGGAAGAAGATTATGTCCGTTTATCTTCGCGGGATACACAAGATGGGACATGTGACAGGAACAATCAAGGTTCCTAGTGAAGATGACATAGAAGCCTATGCTAAGTGGGAAGATAATGATGGGTTAGTAATGTCTATTTTATTTAGAGCCATGACTGATGATGTGCTACAGATGGTAGAGGAATGTGCAACTGCTGAGGCAATATGGAAGACGTTAGGAGATCTCTATACAAATGAGTCTGATTTTATACAGGTTCATGAACTCATGTGCAAAGCTGCAGGAATGCAACAGAATGGGCAACCAGTGTCAGTGTTTTTCACCAAGCTGAAGAATGTATGGGCTGAAATTGATCAGAAGCGTCCCTGCAAGATCAAGAATCAGGAAGATCTTGTGTGGTACCAGAAGGAGAAGGAGCTAGAAAGGGTTCATGTCTTCCTGAGAGGGCTTGATGAGAAGCATAGCAGTGCCAAGGGAGAATTGCTCAGAATGACAGACCCTCCTAGTTTGAACACAGCTTTTACATACATCCGCAAGGATGAGTCTCAGCAGGAAAGTGTCAAACATGCACAGGTTGAAGTATCTAGCCTAGCCATTCAGGCCAAGTCACCTGCACCTTTCCTTCAGCAACAGAGTTCAGCCCCACTTCATCAGCAAGGTTTCCCGCAAGGCTTCTCCAACCGTCCTCGTCCTCAATGCTCTTATTGCAACGATCTTGGGCATGTTCGGGAGACTTGTTGGAAGTTGAACCCACATCTTAAACCTAAAAAACAAGGTTATCGCCTTAAGGGGAAAGCAGCTGCGGTTCACTTGGTCCAAGAACCAGATTTCTATGGAGTGGCTGGCCAAGATCATCATACAGCAGGTGGAGCTACCCCTACAGCCTCTATAGCTGGTCGAGGTAAAATTGGTATGGCTTTACAGATTTCTAACTTCGTTGGTTCTGATACATGGATTATTGATTCGGGTGCCTCCGATCATATGACTTATGATAAATCATATTTGACTGAATTGTCTTCCCCATCAGTGTCCTATGTAACCAATGCCAATGGTGAGGCTTTTCCTGTGTTAGGGTCAGGGTCAGTGCGTCTTACTCCTACCTTAGAACTTCATAATGTGTTATATGTGCCTGACTTATCTCATCACTTGATATCTGTCCCACAATTGAACACTGAGTCTAAATGCTCTGTAACCTTTTATCCTATGTATGTGATTTTTCAGGATCTTCTCACCAGGGAGATAGTCGGTCGGGGGTATCTGAGGGGCCAGTTGTTCCATCTGGATCAGACATACGTAGGAGAGAAACCAGGAGCACCGTCCCGAGTCGCTTTGACTTCGACTTCTGATAAGCTAAGTGAGATTTGGTTGTGGCATCGCCGTTTAGGGCATCCATCTTTTAGTCTTATGAAGAAAACCATGCCTACTCTGTTTATTGGTGTGGATGAGTCAGTTTTACATTGTGAAACATGTGTCTTGGCCAAGAGTCATCGTGCTACTTATTCTCCTAGTATTTCTAATAAAAGTGTTATTCCTTTTGAGTTGATTCATTCTGATGTTTGGGGACCTTCTCGAGAGCCTACTGTCTCGGGTATGCGATATTTTGTGTTGTTTATTGATGATTGTACAAGACTGTCATGGGTTGCTCTTCTTAAAACCAAAGATGAAGTCTTCCCTGCTTTTCAAACCTTTCGTAATCTTGTTCAGACACAATATCATAGCACCATTAAAGTCCTTCGTTCTGACAATGGGGGGGAGTATGTTAATCATGTGTTCCAAGAGTTTTTTCAAAACCATGGGATTGTTCACCAAACCACGTGTCCACAAACACCAGAACAGAATGGAGTGTCCGAACGGAAAAACCGTCATTTACTTGATATGGCTCGTGCCCTTCTTTTTAGTGCTCATATGCCTAAGTATCTTTGGGGCGATGCTATACATGCTTCCTCTCATCTTATCAATCGTTTCCATCTAGTGTCCTTCAGGGCAAAATTCCATTTGAGGTTCTCGCCTCTCATGTCTCCTTACCATCTTTTCACAATCTTCCAGCTCGTGTTTTTGGTTGTGTTGCCTTTGTCCATGTACCCAAAAATCAGAGGTCTAAGTTGGATGCCCGGGCCCTTAAGTGTGTGTTTGTTGGCTACGGCGGTCATCAGAAGGGGTACAAGTGTTATCATCCACCCACCAGAAAGTATTATGTCACTATGGATGTTACTTTCTTTGAAGACATGAGTTGTTTCTCCTCTTCAGATACAGCTCTTCAGGGGGAGAATTCATATTTTGAAGAGCTATATCATGGAGAGGGGGAGGAATCTGAGGGAGAAGGAGAAGGCACACAGCTAGGAGGTATTTTGACGGATCCGGTTGAAACTATTAGCTTGCCTCCTCCAGCAGCAGAAGCACCAGTTCCCATCACTCAGAATGAGGTTGAAGACACAACTGCCCCTCCTGCCCCTGACCCACAGCTTCCTGGTACTGAAGATCACCCATTTGAGGTATGTCCATCCACTGATACTAGTAGTAGTGAGTCTAATGGTGAGAAATATGAATTACCACATAGGACCACTCGAGGTCAATCAGCCAAAAGATATGAACCTACTCTTACTGCCAAATCAACATATCCAGTAGCCAACTATATGTCCACTAGGAGGTTGTCTAAGTCATATGCATCATTTGTGAATCAAATATCTGCTGTATCAGTACCTAACAAAGTGCAGGATGCATTGGGGGATCCAAAGTGGAGGAAGGCTATGGATGAAGAGATGGAGGCGTTGCAGAAGAACAGTACTTGGCAACTTGTGCCTCCACCACAAGGCAAGAAGGCTGTAGGTTGTCATTGGGTGTTTACCGTGAAGCATAATGCAGATGGATCAGTGAATCGATACAAAGCACGTCTTGTAGCAAAGGGATTTACTCAGACATATGGTATAGACTATGATGAAACTTTTGCTCCTGTTGCCAAGATGAATACTATTTGGGTTCTGTTCTCGTTCTCTGCTAGTTTAAACTGGCCACTCCGACAATTTGATGTCAAGAATGCATTTCTTCATGGAGAGTTAGCCGAGGAAGTATACATGAGCCTCCCACCAGGGTATGTAGTTGCTTCTCCTGGTGAGTTTGTATGCAAATTGAGAAAGTCTCTGTATGGTCTCAAACAGTCACCTCGTGCTTGGTTTGGAAGATTTTCACAGTTCATGCGGAAGGTTGGTTACAGGCAGAGCAACTCAGACCATACCTTGTTCCTCAAGCATCAACAGGGGAAGGTAACAACTCTAATTATCTATGTGGATGATATGGTAATCACTGGTAATGACACTGTTGAGATGGATAGACTGCAGAGATAGCTAGCTTCTGAGTTTGAGATGAAGGACTTGGGTGAGCTTAAGTACTTCTTAGGAATTGAGGTAGCCAGGGGGAGAGAAGGAATCTATCTGTGCCAGGGGGAGAGAAGGAATCTATCTGTGCCAGAGGGAGTATGTTCTTGACTTGTTGACAGAGACAGGTTTATTAGATTGCAGACCTATTGATACTCCTATTGAGCAGAACCATGGTTTAGCTGAGTATCCAGATCAGGTACCAATTGACCGAGCTCGCTATCAGAGGTTAGTTGGGCGCTTGATTTATTTGGCTCATACCAGACCTGACGTTGCGTATGCAGTGAGCGTGGTGAGTCAGTTCATGCATAATCCGAGTGAGAGTCACATGGATGCTGTTATGCGAATTCTGAAGTACTTGAAGTCAGCTCCAGGTAGGGGAGTACTATTTTCTAAACACAACAACATTCTTGAGGTTTGTGGCTTCACAGATGCAGATTGGGCTGGAAATATCACAGACAGGAGGTCGACATCAGGTTACTTTACCTTTGTGGGAGGTAATTTGGTTACATGGAAGAGTAAGAAATAGAAAGTTGTGGCACGTTCTAGTGCTGAGGCGGAGTATAGAGGTATGGCTCACGGAGTGTGTGAATTGTTGTGGCTGAGAAATCTGTTACGTGATCTAGGTTTCATACTCAAAAATTCCATGCAGTTGTATTGTGACAACAAGGCAGCTATTGACATATCACAGAATCCAGTACAGCATGATCGTACTAAGCATGTGGAGGTTGATCGTCACTTTATAAAGGAGAAGCTAGATGCCAAAATCATTAGCTTTCCTTTTGTTCCAACTGAAGAGCAACTTGCTGATGTACTTACCAAAGGAGTTTCCAGAAAGGCGTTTTATGACTCACTAAGCAAGTTGGGCATGGTTGATGTATATGCGCCAACTTGAGGGGGAGTGTTAGTGTGAGTCATCGTTACCTATTAGGAATAGGCTACAAGGGAATATATTATTGTAAATACTTACCTTGTATGTGTTGTAGTACAGTAGTACACAATAGGTGTAGTACGATTGTAATCTGTTTATATACACCACAGAATAGGTGTAATAGTATATTAGAAAAGTTTATTCTCTCAATCTTGTCCTATTTGACTGGTGCGTCTCAAGTAGTTGCGGGTCCAGCTGGTGACTCATCAGGAATCAACTGTGGACGGTATGTGACTAATTGACTCAATCCCGTTTTATCATATCATAACCTTGCATATATATTTTTTTTTTGGATATTGTGATCAAATTAAAATATTATTTACTAAAATTTTTACTGATCACTTCTCTAATGTTTATTAATATATTTCTGCTGGTATTTCTTGATTATGACCAGCTCCTCCTCCTCCTGATGAAAAACAGGGGAAATACAAGCTGCTTCCACTCCTTATTGAAATCCACTAGTTCGTTCTATAAACAAAGCAACGCTTGGGTACTTTTGGCAGCCTGTTATATGGATATTTGCTACTGTGAGATTGTGCCGCGAACACTATAATTGGGCCACATGTTATGGCCTTTTCTCACATAAGGTAGCCCGTTCTATGTTCTTTGGGCGTTTTGACAATCCCATATGGCCCGCCTTTTATTCTTCCTCACCCTAATTCTCCATTCTTTCTCTTTCTTCTCAGCGCTGCTGTGAGTTGTGTCTCCTCCTTCTTTAATCATCAACCTTGAGTCTCCCTCGTCGCTTCACACAGATTAGTCACATAGGTATGTCTCTTTCTTCTAACAATGTAAGTAATTTGAATATGTATATATTTTTGAATAAACCCTGCATTACATGTAAGCAACCTTCATTGCTATTTCAGTAGAATGAAGTCATAATTTAATTTTTATATGTTAACACAAAAAGAAAATTCCGCGGCAAAGTGCGGACAAGATTTCTAGTACACACTTTATAAGACAAATGATTTTGGTTTGGGTTATTACCCAGACAGCTATTTGCCCTTGGGAGTGGGCTGGGATAGGAAAAAGAGTTGGGGCAGACATCACTACTAGAAAATTCCCCATTAGCACTTCTTTTTTAGCCACAAAAATTAATCAGTGCCAAAATCTAACAGTATTACACTGATATAGAAGATTGGTGGGTTATTTTTTCATGTCACTGATCATCAGTGTCTAATAAACGCTAGTAGAAGGAGCAATTAATTGTTTAATCGGAATGTCATTGTTAACGGTGTGAAAAAGAAATAGCATTCTTACCATGAAGCACTGTTTAGCTGATTCAAAACTGACAGAATGAAAAAGTAGGACTGTAGCTTTGAAGTCACTATTGCATAGCCACCGATTCTAATTATGCATGTAAAATAATATAGCTTGTGTATGAACATTTCTAAAAGGGCGTTCTAGAAGCTTTGACATGAGTTGTAATGAATTTAGCAATATACATGAATCTGGCAAAGTGGGAAGCAATCAATTAATCACTTACAATATTTCTAAAAAAAAAATTACAATTGCATTTATGCTAAATGCATAATTATCATAAAATTAACTAATAACACAAATAACTGTTGTCCAATCTTTACACAGAAGAGCAGAACTTCAGCTTGACCTCTTGTTCAATTTGAAACAAAGGATGTCCTACACTTGGAGATCATGGCTCCGAAGTTGCAATTTGCACCCACTGCGATCTAAGTATAACCAGCTTTATTCACAATGATGATAACATGACAAGATTATGAAATTGTAAACCTTTCGGATAGCATATTCCGGAACACAAATTCATTTAACTTGAAGTAATGAAAGTGTAAATGAATGGTAAGAGAGGTTGTTCCTCATTCATCTTCAGAAACATGGTTCTTCCAAGTTGCAGCTTCATTTTTAAGAAAAGAAAACCAAGTCAAACAGGGATCAGTTAGCAGAATAGGGTACCATTCTGAACATGAGAGAATATGAATAAAAATGGTTGTCAATTTGCATAGGCAGGACATGTAGAACATGACACAATATTGTTAGGCTAATCGTTTATGAACTAAAGGCACACGGATCGCAGCAAAAATGAATAACAAAAACTCCCCAAAGAAAAGGAAAAAATAGATAATGGTCAGATGCAATTATCCACATCATTTATTGGCAGCAACCCTAGCCCAACCATATCCATGTATCAAACCTTCTCCTTATCCACCTCGATCTGATGTTTAACCAGCAAAAAGTTACCTTAATTACCGCCCTTTATTTAAAAAATTAGTTTAGTGTACTATTGACTGCTTTAGTTGGTGCAAACATTAACTTTACCTGTTCTTTACATGAGGAGCAGAACTTCCAAATATATAGATGAAGGCATTTCTCTTACATCCATCACCCTCACCTCCCTCTATGCTTGCTTTTATTCTTCCTTCTCTAGCCATGTCAATCCCTCCACCTGTGAAACGAAAGCTGGTCTTCTCTGATCAGGAGGAAGACATTGATCACAACCTTTTCCCCACCCTTGAATACTCTGTTTCATCTTTCAGCTCCACTCCTCTTGTACCTAAGCTTATGGATCCCAAACCAATGCTTGCATTATTGCTACCTAAAGCAAGTCAGCTAGTCCTAGAACCCCCATTAACCCTTTATATGACCATATCGGTTATGAAGTATCTCCATTGCCACAGCTCCATCGTCGAAGTACTGCCACATTGAATGGAGGTCAAAAAAGTGTTGTTAAGCACAGTGTATAGGACCCCTAACAAGAATAATGCCCTAGCAGGTAATGATTGTTTTTCCAGCTTGCAAAAAAGAGATGGTGTGAGCAAAGAACCCATGACCCCAACATCTCAATTTGGTGATTCAGTCATTTCCACCGAAAGAAAAGCACCCAAAATACTTTTCCCAGATCCAACTATAGGTGAGGGCTATCCAGATGTTCCTGACACAGAAAGTCCAGACTCTGTAGGTAATTGGAGGTTTTGAAGGTGCATATGTGTTGATGATTTAGAATCTCCTTTTCAAGTTTTATGTCTTATTTTCTATTCCTGTTATATATGGTTCTATTCCTATTATCTATGTTTGTGTGCATGTTGGCGTATGTTATCAGTTAGATACTTCTAACTTGTGTGTTGGTACAAGAAATTAGAGTGCTTTAACCTGGAAATATCTTCCTAAGTGTACCAACTGTAATCGTATTAACTCGGAATAACCCACATAATTAGATTTTGATAAAATAATCAATCCTGAGATGTTTTTCTACTGTGTCTAGCATATACTGTCAATACCTGAGAGTATAGGTTGAATGCCATCCAAGAAACAGATCTAGCTAGCAAGGGGGTCATCTCCACTGCATCAATAACCTCATGGTCACTTGTAAATAGCTTGCTCAATCCAACTTTTAATGAAGCATAATAGCACTGAACACTATGGTAATCAGGATGCTGGTCCCGTTCACTAGAAACACCAAAATTTGGCAACCTTTGGACGACCAGCACCTACCTCATTACTCACTCAAACACTGCATAAGCCAAATCGCATTATCAATAAGAAACTTCTAAAACATTTTTGCCAAGTAAACATTGAAAACTCCCAAGATTTGTCACAAACCTTGTTGAGCAGCAAGGCCTAGCATAAATTGCGTGTCCCGGTTCAAGTAGTTCATGCTGGAATCATCAGAGAATACGATAAGTTAGATAAAAATGCGAGTTAAGCCACTGATGAAATTGACTGAGCAAAATATAGCATATATCAGATTGAAATGGAGTCCAGTCAAAGCGGTGGGTTGGGATAGCCCTGATATAACCACTAGCCCTGATATAACCACTAACCCTTGAAAATAAAATCAATACATAATGAGTTTAGCTTATGTTAGACCAACATAATATGGAGTAATGTGAATCAAATGAGTAAAAAAGATATAGATGAAAAACTGAAATTGAGTTTGGCTTTTGGCCTTGCATGATTCAACAGGCGACATGAAACTTTGCTGGATATTAGAATCAATCTTTTACATTCTCACCCAATCTGTCTATCAGAATTTAATAGTGGGTTTTGCATGATATATAGTAATCTACTAATCTAGTAATTGAATGTTGGCTTCAGTAATGGTAAGAAGCTAGAATAATTAACACTAGCAATATATATAACCAAATTCTTAGCTTAGAATGGACTAAGTATTGCATGATCAGAATATCCAGCAGGAACAAGTAGAGGAATGATATTTGTGCAGCCTCACAATTTGGACCAAAATAAAATGATATCAAAGTCAATACCCAAATAACATTCCCAACGACTAGCCTAACCTTACTATATAATAGTATGTGTGAAGAAATCTAGATAAGATCCCTATTATGCCCACCTTATTATCACTAGCTTCTACAGAAATACCATTATGCTTAATCTGCCATTTTTGTTGCTCCTAGTAATCTATAGTCTTCTACCAATCAACCACTATTATCACTAGCTTGTACAGAAAAAGCCTAGAAAAAACGATTATCAAGGGTATAGGCAACAATGAAATGAAATGTAATAGTTTGTAGTCCATCAGAAAGATCAATCCCTAGTCCCTACTGTCATAGTCTGACTGTTATTCTTAACAAGAAAAATAATTCATATCCATAACTTCAACCAATAACCGGCAATATGATAGTCACGGATTAGATTGCCTGAGTCTCACAATTTATCAGGTGGTAGTCCCAAATAAATACAAAGCGCATCAGACTTATCTCCGTACTGACAAGAGTTTCTTACCGTCGACACTTGTTAATGCCTTGCATCCAACTCAGAAGCTCGCCTGAACACCTGTCGAGCAAGATTTGCAGTTCAATATTCATACTCCAATAAATCAAGTGACTGAAGGAGAATTGGTTCCCTTGGATTGAGTGCATGGCCAATCTTTAATAACTTTCTCCCGTTCTCAACATTTCCCATTTTTGCTTCAAAAAGTCCCCAAACATGCCATGCCAACCTATTCTTTGGGCTTGCCTGTATTGATCTCTACAAAAAGCGGAAGAGAACATCAAGTAAACCCATGTAGAAAGAATTAACAAACTGAAATAGAACTAAACAGAACCCAACTTGTTAACTGAATCATCCTAAGGAAAAGATCAAATATGCCTATCTACATGGAAACATAACTCATACTGATGCATAATCATATATAATCACCTCAAAAAGTTGGGTAGCAGCACGATTGTTTTCCTATTGCATCTCCATTTGAGCCCATGCCTGCATCATGATTATTTGACAAGTACAGTAAGAAAGCCATCTGAACATACCACAAACCACAAACCACAAAACACATGGAAACTAACTTCATAACAGAGAGGCCTACATGCAAGAAACTGAGGACTTACAAGCCAACTAGCATAGCTTTTGGGATTGCATTTAGTGGCCTACCTGAACAAGTACCGATCCTGCTCATAGCGACTTGCTTTAGCTTCCAATCTTGCCAGTGCCTGGTATATGTATTCATTCCCACCACAAAATTTCAAACCTTTGGCAAGCAGATGCCATGCCTTGCTGATATTTCCTTCCTTTAGCCCTAAAACTCCCCATCCATTCTAGGCAGCAATGTGCTTCTTATCAGCAACCGTCGCCGCATCAAATAATTCACATGCTCTCCTCGTATTTCCCATCTTATCTTCCAAATGGATAAACAACAGGAAGACACGTCAATGGCTAGTTTGTCTCTCATCTGAAATAGGTACCACAGACTAAGAATTCTTGGGGAAAAAATATAAACCAAGACCTTTACAGTAGCATGATTTCTGAATTGGATCTTCTTGCATACCTGACTGAAAAGTGTATGGGTTGTTCATATATTGCAAACCGAAATTCCAGCGGAGCGATGGGTTTCGAATTGCGATTCTTCTGGTGGTTATTTTATCTATGGTTCAAGAGCATGTCCGCCTTTGCGGCTGCCGATCATGGCCAGCTATCGTATGCACACTGATGAAGTAGATAAGAATCATGTATCTCAGTGCATTCTCTCCATTAAACACACCACCATAGTCTCCAATTATATCATAGCCGTTAATTTTCTTTCATTTTATGTTGACTTCATATCATAACCCTTTATTGCAGATTCTTAAAATCAGTAAAAATAAAAAACAAACAAATATCACTCTCTCTATCTGTGCCTTTACTCTATCCATCCAAAAGACCAAAACCTTTTTGCAATCGAACAAACACACCCTCATCCGCACCGGCCCCTTAGAAAAAAAAAAATTACAAATTCTTTCTGGAAATCATAATTTTGCCTTATCTCTTTTAAAACATTCTTTTTAGAAAATATAGCTTTAAATTTTGAATACCAAGATTTAATTTTTAGCTATATTTAACTATTTTTGAAGCAAAATTCAACTCCAACAGACTAGCTATAGCTTAGCTATATTTAACTTTAGCTAAATTGGCTAGCTATATTTAGCTAGAAAATCCTACATAGCTAAAACAAAAGTTATATTTCTCTCTCCTCTTTTGTCCACATGTCAGTTTACGATTCGATGAAACATAATATATCACTTACAAATAGCTATCATTGATGGAGCAATATTGTTAAATCAATAGCTATATTTCACAAGTTTAGCTAAATTTAACTAAAAAATAAATTATACTGTTGGAGATGCTCTTAGCTTCCAAGCCACACCTCTTACCTAATAGGAGGGAAAGTCGCCCTAATTAAGTGATGCTTGAAAAATTAAATTGATATTTAATTATTTTAACTTACCAATATAACATTAAGATCCTAGTGGTATATATACGACCCTTTCATTCAAGAGTCCACAAACGACTGATACTGAAGGAGATAGAGACATACAAAGGTGAGAGTCCAAATCATTTCATAATCTCCTTGATCATGAGCAATAGCAATGTCTCTCCATCTTAAACAATCTTTATTTATGACTATTGCAGGTATGTTTTTGAAGATGCTGAGTGGAAAAGGAATGGCTGGCCACATCGGAAGGGTAGGTATTCTGAAATCTACAGTTTAAATATAGAATCAGTAAAGCTATGACAGGGATATGGTTAAGTATCGAAAGTCAGTGTTATTTTGTTATGATTTTTTTTTTTTAAGGAATCTTCTTTAGAGTTTACAGTATTGCTGTGTAATATCTTTTGGTTACTGCTGTATATGCCTAAGAGGTTTTAGCAGTCTTGAATTGCCATTCATATCGAACATAAATATTAAAAAGAAAAAGATGAAAAAAAATAGTTAATATGATGTGTTGATCAAATTCTATTGTTCTGAAACTGGTAGTCTTCCTTGTCATCCTTCTTATGCTCCCAAGGAGACTAAGATGGTTAAATTAAAAAAGTTTGAACTTTAACTTGTTCTTTTAGTTGTGCTTGTTCTTGTTTTATTTCATTTAGCTTTGACATGAGCTGTTTCTAGTTGTTTAGTTGTAGGGTTGAATGTTTTAGACACAAATTGGTTCACTTATTTGTGATGAAAATTGGAGAAGATGAGTCCCCCCTGCTTGGATGGGACTGAAGATCACCTAGTTACGTCACTAGGTGCAGACTCTGAAACTCAACCAGAGCTTGCGCCATTGTTCAATTACCAGGGACCAATGGATCCTCGATCTCAATGAAGAGCATTTTAAGGAGCACACTGAGCATGATCTTGTTCCAAGTGTTGTGGGATCAATGGCTGCTCTTTCTGTCAATATGCCTAGGATGCGCAGACCAATGGAGTCAAGAGGACATAATCAAGCAAGGTGGGCAAGGAATGGAATACCAGAGAAGATGAGATTTAATAAGAATGGTCAACCAGTGGAACCAGCAGCTACTGTGGCAAGGTTTTCCCGTTTCTTGGGAATGAAAGCAAAGGAATCTTCCTTGTTCCCCATCAATACAAAGGATTGGAGAGCATTCCATGCTGGTGCCAACATAGATAATGCTTGGATACGGATAAGGGTAAAATTTCAGAACCTATTACAGTATTTCCATTGTCTTATATTATCTAGGTTGTTCATATAGAACACAATACATATTTAAGATATGCTATTTAATCTGACTCAGCAAACACTACAAACGAAACTAAAGTTTTACTTTTATACTTTGTAACTGGAAATTATTGGGTTCTCTATTGGTTTGTCATAGAGGAAGGAATCTACTTTCTTGTTTCAACATAAGAATTGCACTTGTTTTGTTGCCATATGTACTAAGGTGTGACATTATTGTGCTAGGGGACTATGGATTGGAGTGACCCTATCACACTGTCGAAGGAGCCTAAGATTAGGTGCGTAGTTGAGATGAAGTTGACTGATAGGTGGAAGCATTTTAAGGGTGAACTGAAGAAGAAATGGTATACACCATTTAGTGGGACTGAACAAAGGTTTTCTTGTGGAGACAAGCGTGTGAATGTGCATCAATGGAACTTGCTGGTGAGATATTAGGACCTCCCACACAATCAGGTAATCAAACCTACTATACATGAGCATAAAATGTTACAGATGATGTTCCTTGTAAAAGTAAAACTGTTTACAACTTGATACTCTTACTCTAACAAACCAATGAACTAATTATTGATAATTTGTTATTCACTTGCATGATATAGGAACGTTCGGTCACAGCTACACGGAACAGGCGAGAGTGTCAAGTGAGTCACACTTGTGGAACAAAGAGCTTTGCTCAAGTCAGATTTGAATTTGTGAGTATTGTGAAACACGCTTTTCTCTTCTTCAGTACCACTGAATTCATAATTGGATCCTAAAAGGAATGAGTGAAGCCTAATATTGAATTCGATACTTGTATGCATGAATCCAAAACAATACATCTACTCCATTGGTTTTGGGCATTGGTCATGTCGGTGGATTTGTTCTATAAATACTTTTCATCTCTGTTTTACTGCTTTGCTTGTGTTTGAAATTGATTAGTATTATCTTAGCTAAAAGGTTGCATAAGAAAAAGGTTCTGCATACATAAATAATGATACTAGCAGCTAGGAATTAGTCTTTAAATTTATGGGACGCTGAATTAATTGGTTCTATGACTACCTTCTTTTCATCTGAGTTTTTATGACGATCTACTACTGAAGGGTTAGCAAGATTATGAAATGAAGTGCAATTTGAATCACTTGATGAACTAAGTATTAAGATAAGTGTATAGGAAAGTATATCTATCTTGACCATATTCAAGTGCTGCATTCTTGGTTATGATGATAGCAAAAATGCTCAATATTTGGTTGTCAATCAATTTAAAAAAAAAAAAAAAAACAAAAATTTCTTGATGTTGCTTGTGCATTTAAAGACATACTCTTATCAAGTAAGAAACTATTTCTCATTCAATGTAATTGTTCTTTGGCTTAAAACTTGATCGAAGACATGGATTAAGGATTACATACAAATCTGACAGTTCAATGTTATGGTTAACTATGATTAGTTCTTAGAATCTGATTTCCCATATTGATCATATTATAAATTGTATGTCTTCTTTATGTACATTAATAAGTAAGAGTGTTCTGGGAAACTGCTTCGTATATCCTTCTCTAACCCTGAGCTACACTATTGAAATTGAAGGAGCAAGTATATGGTCAGGAACTTGACCGTATGAGTTTTTTCACTCTGACCCATACGCGCAAAGATGGAGAACCAATTGATACTAAGTCTGGCCAAATCATTGTGAGTTTATTCTTTACAAAACTAGTGTCCATTAAATATTTCTATATATAGCAATCTGTTGGCAACATATTGAATGCAGATGGTTTGTCAATGTAGGATGATTTTAAGGAAAAACTGAAGGAGTATGAGGACAAGAATGAAGAGGTCACTGATGTAGTTCGTCATAAGGTGTACTGTGATGTTCTTGGTCCTGCAAAAGAGGAATAAGGTCAGAGGCTTTGGAGCAGGAATGAATTGGTCAAATGTGCCTGGTATTGTGACTGAAGAGAGACATGTATCAAGGGAAGTTAAAGAACTGAGAGCTGCATACGAGGTTCAAGTAGAGGCTGTGAATCTTGCACAACAAGAAGTTATTAGGCTTAGGCTAGAAGCAACAGAAAGGGAAAATAGGTGGAGTTTGGAGGCTTCAAACCTTGTTGAGAACCTGAGGAAGGAACAGGCAGATGCAATAAACGAGCAAAGGAATCAAATGGAACTGGAAATAATGACAATCAAGCGTGGGATGATAGAGTTCATGGCTAAGTTTAAAAACTCCAAGAGCAAAGACAAGATAGAGGATGGAAGTGCAGCTGCTATGTTACAATCATGGTTGAACAAGGTTGATATTGGAACTGCAGAAATATCAAGAGATGAAGACTATGAGGTGGTTGAAATCAATAGTGACAATGGCGCTCTCCCGAGCATGCCACAGGGCAAGCTAAACAACTGAATATAGAGGTACGAGCTCGGTATGCATTTTGGTGATCTGTTTTGCTTTTTTGTAAACGCAGACTGTTGGGAAGCAGAAGTGAAAATGATGTGTTTTGTAACTATACTGGAATGCTGTTGTAGAAAGCTTAAGGTAGATAGGATACAACATTAACTTCAACAGAGGATGGCTATTGAGCTTCTAAGGTGCCTTTCAAAGTAGTAGTAGTAGTGCATCTATTATTAGGGATTCCAAGTGTATTTTGTATCAAGAAACTTAACATCCTTTGCAAAGGATGATGTTGAAGGTGTAATACTGTTGTGAATCCTCTAATATATAAATATTAAACTTTACTGAAATTATTGTTCAAAATTTGAGTTCATAATCAGTGCTATGCCTCTTCATTTATTGTAAATTGTACGTCACAATCATCTAATGTATAATTGATGGTAGGAACCATTTCAGTGCTGACGTGATAATAGTTTTGGTACTGATATCAGTACCTAGTTCATATCAAGAAAGCCACTGATATCAATTGGTGTTTAAACAAGATCGTATGTATTTGTTCTAGATTCACACTGATATCAGTATATATTTGTTTGACATTGATATCTGTAAGATTTGATTCACACTGATATCAGTATGCTGCTGTTTCACACTGATATCAGCAGACAGTGGGAATTGGACACTGATTGAGATGTAATTTTGCTTTGGTTAAAGGTATGACACTGTTACAATATTGGTGTGTAATGCCCCAATAGCACCTGCTATAGAGGAGACTGATTCTTGATTAGTGGCTGCATAGTGGGAAATGAGATTAACCACTCTTATCAGTGTGTATTGGGACAAAGGAGACTAATTCACATTGGTGTGGAATGGGGAAATTTCTAGTAGTGCATGTTTGTCTTTTATTGGCAGGAAGTCAACAGAGCAAGCTGCACCTCACTTTGCAATGAGGTGGAAGTGGAGGTAAGCATACATGGTCTTGGGTGGAAGGAAATTAAGGTATGAAAATTCTGGCTAGGAACCAAAGAGGGACGGTCAAAATTGGAGATGGACGATTTGCATCCCAAGTTGATGACCCCATTAAGATCACGAAAGCTAGCTATCCCGAAAGTGACTAGTTGGGGCCGGGGCTGATCATAAAAGGAAAATGAAAATACCACCATACATGGTTGGCTCCACCTTTCAGCCTTATCTTCATCACTTCATGACTTCCACAATTGCAGATTGCATTAATGGAGTTATGGAGGTAACTACTAAGAAGCATCTTTGCATATAGAAGAACTCTTGTTTTCCATCCACTGCTAAGAAGATTAATTTCACCAATTTGAGAGACAGAGATAGAGAGAGAGAGAAGAGGAGAAGGGAGATCAGAAATATGGCTGAAGGTGTTGTTAGAGTTGTGGCTGAAGGGATGAAGCCCCTGGGAGACTTCATCATTCAGCAAGCGAAGTTCTTGAGTGGAGTCAGCTATCAAGTTGAGCTTGCACAAGTTGAACTACACTTGATCCTGGGCTTCCTCAGAGATGCAGATGCAAGACAAGGAGATGAAGAGGTAGTACGCATTTGGGTTAAACTGATTAGAGATGCTGCTTATGACTTGGAGGATGTCACTGAATCTTTTGCCTTGAAAGTGGCTTCCAGGAGGAGAGGAGGTACTGTGAAGATTGTTCTCAAAAGGTTTGCCTGCATCTTTAATGAAGGACTTAATCGATACAAGATTGGGTCCGAAATTGAGCATATTATGACCAAACTGTCTCATCTGAGGTCGAGTTTGCAGAGTTATAACATAAGACAGATAAGTGGGGGTGAAAGTGTGGCTTCTGCTTGCAAGAGGCAACTAGATAGGAGGCTAACTTATGCTCATGAAGTTGAAAGTTATATTGTTGGGTTGGAGGAAAACACAGAAAGACTAGTGAAAGAGTTGGTGAGAGACGGAAAGCGTCACCGTGTTGTTTCTATTTGGGGGATGGGCGGCTCCGGAAAAACCACTCTTGCAAAACAAGTTTTTCTTCAAAATGAAGTTAAGCGTCATTTTGATTGTTTTGCTTGGGTCTGTATATCTCAACAATGGGAAGGAAAGGATGTATTGGAAGAGTGTTTAATTAAACTCACTTCCCCAACTACAGAGAAAAGGAAAGAAATTTCCAAACTGAAAAAGGATGAAATAGCAAGGGAGGTCTGTAGTATCCAACGAGAAAAGAGATGTCTGTTCGTCCTCGATGACATATGGACTCAAGAGGCTTGGAATTCGATAAAAGCTGGATTCCCAATCAATGAGGAAACAGAGAGCCGGATATTACTCACTACTCGCAAGAAAGAAGTCGCCTTGCTTGCATCCAGAAATGATCATCTCCACCAACCTCAACAATTAAATGACAACCAGAGCTGGAAATTGTTTGAAAAGATAGCCATATGTGGAAGAGACCAAACGGGTATTATTTTTTCATCCAACTAATATTGTGCTTTTCTAGCCCAAGGAAGTTTTGCATTCCATAGAACACAAAATCTTGACACTGTAGCATTTTCATATGCAATTGTTACTAACTTTTTATTTGAGCATTATATGCATGTTGTAAATGTTACAAATCATACATATGCAAGAACAACAATATATTCATGTTCAAGCACATGTACATTATATTTACTTATAGTAAATATTGGAAAGAAACACTATGGAAGGGCTTTCGCTTGTTCCTCAAGCACATGATATAGATATTGAATGGTTCATCGTATATCAAGATTCTTGATCGGAGGAACTTTTATTTTGATATATAATTAATGTTACCACTGCAAATTAATCAGTTTTCAGTAATGACTAAATCTCTCTTACTGAAGTACTGTTTCTTTTCTTTTCTAGACTTGGAAGTTTATGCAAAGAAGAAAGAATCAGGAAAGAAGATGCTCGTACATTGTTCAGGTTTGCCATTAGCCATCAGTGTGCTTGCTGGTCTTCTAAGTAGACGAGAGAGAGTTGATGAGTGGGATACAGTACTTAGAAATGCCGATGTATACATAATGAGAGGCACAAATGCCCTTGAAAGAGAAAAGACAGGTCAGGAGTGTGGTGTTTCAGGTGTCTTGGCATTGAGTTATGATGACTTACCATCCCACTTAAAACTATGCTTTTTGTATTTAGCCCAATTTCCTGAGGATCATGAGATACAGGTAAAAAGACTTGCTCAATTATGGATTGCAGAAGGGTTTATAACTTCAACGACAGAAATGCATGTTTCAGGGGAAAGTTTGGAAGAAATGTCATATAGCTGCTTAGTTGAATTGGTGGAGAGATCTATGGTTCAAGTTGTAGAATATGGTTTAAGTGGGAAGGTGAAAACTTGCCGTCTCCATGATTTTATGCGAGACTTCTGCTTGCAAAAGGCAGAAGAGGAGATTTTTTTCCGAATTATTAACTTTTCTGCAGGACTGGTATCTAAGACAGCCCCAATTGGCAAGGTTCGAAGACTTGCCCTCTATTTGGATGAGAATGTGAAATATGATTTTAGTATAGATGGAAGAGATGACCGCATTAGGTCTCTACTATACTTTACCCCAAAAGGGTTTGACCAAAAGTGGAACAAAAAAGTAATGCGATCAGTATTCAATGACTTCAAATTGCTTAGAGTTCTCAAGTTTGAAAATATAGAGAGAGAATTTCAGTTACCGAAAACGATTGGGAATCTAGTCCACTTGAGGTTTCTGAGTCTGAAGCACAGTGCATATCGTGGATTGCCATCATCTGTATCTAAGCTGGTACTTTTGCAAACTCTAGATCTGCGGTATAATTATTATTTATATGAAGGATCTTGTTTTGGTCGGGAGAGGGCAACCAGAATCAGAAATGTGTTTTGGAATATGGAGCAACTGAGGCATTTATATTTACCTTGGCATCACTATATAAGTGAACAGAAACTGTCATTTGCAAGGATGTGCAATTTGCAGACGTTGGGTGATATTTCAATTGAGAAATGTGATTTGAATGATCTTGTTCAGTTAACCAATCTGAAGAAAATATCCATAATTGTATCACAGCCTAGTCACTTGGAAAAGTTCAAGAATATGTTGATATCAAGAAGTATAACATATGAGCATCTTCGATCGCTATCTTTGAAGCTAAATCGAGATGATATTGGGGATATAGCAAGAGATATAGTATTAAGGTGTCCTCATATATACAAGTTGCGACTGCTTGGGAAAATGACTGAGTTTCCAGAAGAGCTCCTGGGCTATCCAAACCTCACCAAGATAACGCTGGTTAGTACAGAACTGAGGTGTGACCAGATAGAACTAGTGAAGATGCTGCCCAAGTTAAGGGTGCTTTACCTGGGTAGTAATGCTTTCAAATCAAAAACAATGGCTTTCCCCCCAGGAGGCTTTCCTCATCTGGAATTTCTTACCCTTAGTTCTTTGTTTATGTTGAACGAATGGAGGGTGGAGAAAGAAGCCATGCCTAGTCTTCAGAGATTGCATATTGAATGGTGCCTACAATTATGGGAAGTTCCAGATGGGCTTCAGCATATTACTACCCTCAAGGAATTAACAATCAACGTGATGACCAGTAGATTCTGCAGTAGGGTTGGGGAAGGAGGAGAGGATTTCTACAAAATTAAACATGTGCCTTCTATTATAATCACAAATATTCAACCGGACTACGAGAAAGACAAGGAGCCAGAAATGGAGGAAGCAGCTGGTGCGTCTCGAGTAGTTGCTGACGACTATGAGGAATCAACTGTGGACGGTATGTGACTAATTGACTCTGTCCGTTTTATAATAGCATAGCCTCATATATTGTGATCAAATTAATAATTTATTAATTAAATTTTTTACTTTTGGTGTATGGTGATGTATCTTGATTATGAATAGCTCCTCCGCCTCCTGAAGAAAAAACAGAGGAAATACAAGCTGCATCCACTCCTTAATTAGTTAAATCCACAAGTTCGAATTTATATATGGTCAGTCTTTTCTCCCAGTCCCATATAACACTCACATATATTTATAGCTCTTTGTGTTTCACATAGAATCAGACTAATGTGATGTATATATCTGGTGTATTACTCGTTGCTGCTATTACAATTTACAACAGATGTGAACAAGGCTATACGCTGTTTGCAGTGCTAGATGTCCTAGCTTTGTATATATTTGTAAATTGTAATCCGTCCAACAACCTACTTTCTTCGCAGATTGATCACCCTTTCATTTTCAGAACTTCCGGATTACTTCACCTATAAGCTGTGAGCAAAATAAAAGTAGTAATTTCATTGTATCAGTAACCAGTTCTTTTTATTGTGGCCTGTGTTCAATATCTGGGACGCTGAATATTATTGGGTAAATACTAAATAATAACAAAACGAGGGAAAATTGGGCTATGTTCTTTGGGCCTAGTCAAACGGCCCGCCTTTAATTCTTCCCCACCCAAGAATCTCCAATTCCCTTCTCTTTCCTCAGTCTTTCTTCCCCGACTGGCTTTGCACAGACCACAATCTTTTTTTTTTCTTTTCTGAAATATGCTTTCTTTCCTGACCTAGGGTTTCAAATTAGGTTTGAATACGTTTCTTATTTATCCTCCGAATTTGATTTTTACAGTATAATTAGTTCTCTAGGTTTTGTTTTATAGTGAATTATGGGTTTTATAATCTTGATGGATTTAACTGAAGAAAAATTACGAGGCTTTATAAAACTCGAAAAACAGTGATTTCACATTGTGATATCAACATTACATTGTTACAACTAAAGAACAAATACGAAGAGAACAAGAAAAGAGAATACGTGCCACATGTATTAAATTTAAATGCTGAAATTATAACAATTTAAAACTGTGCATTTATCATCGGCAGTCAGGTACACTTGTTCCTCCTTACATTCCTTCCTTTAGGTGAGCAACTCTGTAAAAATATTATTACAACCAATCCAGTTGTTTTAAGCTACTCCAATATTGTACTAGACTACTAATCATCACCCCTGTAATTAAATAGATGTATGTGTATCTACTAGCTAGCTAAATTTGTATCAGCTACAATGGAGCTTCCTACATGCTTCAATAAAAGGAATACTTAATTTTTTACTCGTTCTCGTTTTGGTTGAACTAGCTTTTGTTTGTGTGAGTCATCGTTCCCTATTAGGAATAGACTACAAGGGAATATATTGTTGTAACTACTTACCTTGTATATGTTATGTAGTACAGTAGTACACAATAGTTGTAGTATGTTGTAGTACGATTGTAATCTGTTTATATACACCACAGAATGGGTGTAATAAGACATCAGAAAATTCATTCTCTATATCTCGTCTTATCTGACTTGGTATCAGAGCAAAGATCCGAGAGAACAATTTTTATTTTTCTGAATTATTTCAAAAACCCCATTGTTAGGGTTATTGTTCTCTTAGCGGCGTTACTCTCACGTCCGTTCAAGAACGACCAGATTGTCTTCTTCTTGGAATTCAAAGTCATCAGACCAGCTACCTCCATCGCTTGTCAAGATCGGCTTCATCTTCCTCGTTCAGACCCAACCTTTTGCTTGGGCACCAGAAAATCAATTTCTCTAGAAAAGTTTCCTCCACCGCGCCGTTCGGCAGTTTGTTCCGTTCGGTGACAACATCATCAGATCGGGTTCACATTAGACCCGTCGAAATCAGACCTGACCCGTGACTTCCTTAGCCCCGTAGCGCCGAGCTCCTCAGCCCCAGATTGACAGGCGACGTCATTCAACCAAGCTGCTCCAATCCCATTCCAGACGGAGCCTGAGCGGGAGTTTATCTTCCACCTCTGCGAGCGGTTGGGTTTCAGCAGGCTGGAGGGAATTGTGCGCTCAACCGCCATTGATCAGTCGCCCTACAGATCGACCTTCAGGCACTTGTCTGTTGGGCTACATGAGATATTCTTGGGAACCTCAAAGTAGCCCCTGGTGGAGTAGCAGCTCAGGGAGGAGATCGAGGGTCTCTAGAGGGAGCTGGCGGAGGCCAAAGACAGGTTGGCGGATGAGGAGCGGCAAGCTGTCTGTAACCGTTGAGCGGGACGTGGAGTGGAATGACCACGTCTCTAGGCTAGAGCAAGACATAGCCTTGTTAAAGGATCAAGTGGCGGCAAAGGTAAAGAAAGTTGAGATCCTTCAGCGGGATTCTACCGCTAAGTCTGCTGAGGTGAAGAGGCTGGAGGATGACGTTGCTCGTCTGGGAGCGGAGGGGAGTCTTGCGGCGTCTGCCGCAGTGGAGGCGTTTAAGCAATCGACGGAGTACAAGAAAGCATTGACTGAGGCGGCGAAGGCCGGTGCTATTGCCAACATGGAGCTGTTGACCCAAAAGGGCGCCATTGACTGGGTCAAGGCGTCCCAGCCCGTTAGGTCATCCAGTCAGAACGCACTGCCCGCGCAGGGTGTGGTTCGCGTCGAGGTTGAGGTTGCTCGTTCAGGTAGTGGGGAAAGTAGTGTGCGTCTGGCAGACGACTCTCAGCAAACACCGCCTCCTACTCAGTCCGAGGTCTCCCGTTCTGGCTTTCTGGCCGCCCACACCCGAGCAGATGGTACCATTATAACGCCGAGCCCTACCACTCGTGGGTCCGATCAGACGAACCGTCAGTCCGAACAACAACCGCCGCCGAAGGGCGAAACTGCCGCGGATGCCCCTCGTCTATGAAGATAGCTCCACAGCCTGAAGTAGTGCCGTTGAGGCCTTTATCTTTTTTTTTTTTTTTTGCACCGCTAAGGCCTTTTTTAATTCAACAATATTCTTGGGCGGGGAGTCCCGACCCTAAAATGCAATTGGTATTTTGCTTCTGAGATGAACGTGTTTATCGATTGTATTGTTTGCATGATTATGGACCGCTAGAGTTTTGACTGCTGTTTTGTGACAATGAAACATTAAAGGGATTAAAATTGTTCCAAGTGCATGGTGTAGCGGACGTAGTCCGCTGAACTTTGTTGGCGTTGCCCTTTAATTCTTGTGCTTGGACTTGGCGACAATGGTTTGAATAATTCCTCGTTTCATTGATAACTGATATGTTAGCGTTTTACAAAAAGCGGGGTTGTACCCGTTGGGTAGCTTCCCTTAGCTAAATATTGTGTCAAAAATTTAGCTAAGTCAAGATGCTCTAGGGTAGCGGGATGTCTACCTGTAATAATACCGAAGGTGTTCAGTATTCCAAGGGTGGGTCGTTGTGACGTCATCCTTGTCCATTAGGTAGAAGGTGCCGGGGCTAGCGACTTCCACAATTTTGTATGGACCCTCCCAAGTTGTGCGAAGTGTTGTTGGCGGTGGAATGACTTTCTTCATTACCCAGTCCCCGAGTTGGAGGTTCCAGGCTTTGACCCTGGCGTTGTAGAAACGCGATACCCGCTGCTTGTTTTGCAAATTGTGCAAATGGGCCTTGTGTCGTTTTTCTTCTAGGAGGTCTCTGTCGAGGTTGACGCCCTCGCCGTTGGTCTCGGGGTAGGACGGCCTCAGTTTCGAACATCATACATACAGAATGGTGTTTCACCAGTGGCGGAAGTTGGGATAGTTTTGATAGCCCACAGAACTTTCGGAAGCTTCTCCGCCCATAAACCCTTGGCGTCGTCGAATTTCTTTTTTAGCAGTTTCTTTATTATTTTGTTTGCTGCTTCGACCTGGCCGTTGGTTTGGGGATGGGCGACACATGCGAAACTCATCCGGGTGCCTAAGCTAGCGGTGAAAGATATGAGTTCCTTGTTGTTGAACTGTGTGCCGTTGTCTGTGATGATTGTGTAGGGGACACCATAGTGGCAATAGATGTTCTTCTAGAGGAAGTGAGTTACCTTGGCGGTGGTGATTGACGTCAATGGCTCCCCCTCTATCCACTTGCTGTTATAGTCGATGGCAACAATGATGTATTTGAACTGGTTTGGAATTTTCCCATTAAGTCCAAGCCCCATGTGGAGTGAATCCATGGACCAATGATGATAGACAGTGGTTCCCCCAGGGCATGTGGGAGATCAGCATACTGTTGACATTTGTGGCAAGATCTCGATATCCTCCTGGCGTCGTCACTGAGAGTAGGCCAAAAGTAGCCTTGTGGCATTGTCCGATTGGCCAAGGATCTGGTGCCCGAGTGGTTTCCACATTCTCTGCCGTGTATCATTGCCATAACGACCTTTCCCTCTTCTGGGGTTAGACACCGGAGGTTGGGGGTGGGTGAACCCCTGGCGGTAAAGCTTGCCATTCTGGATGTTATAGCGGGTTGCTCTCCGCTTGAGCTGTCGTGCTTCGACCTTGTCCTCTGGCAATGTTCCATTGCGCTTGTATTCGATGATATCGTCCATCCAACTGGGATTGACATCAATGTTGAAGATTTCCGCTAGGGTTTTTGTGTTGCTAGGCCTGTCAAGACACTCTACCCTTGTGTCCGCTGGAGTTCGGTGTGGTTGAGCGGTTGCTAGTCTGGCCAGTGAATCGGCTTTGGCGTCATTTTCCCTAGAGATCTGAGTGATATTGTGAAATTTGAATTTTTTGAGGAGCGTCTTGACATAACCCAAGTATGCCGCCAACTGTTGATCCTTGGCCTGGAAACTCTCGTTGACCTGGTTGAAGACTAACTGGGAGTCCCTGAATATGTTGACACTGTCAGCTTCTGAGTCAATGGCGAGGAGTAGGCCAGCGTTGAGCGCTTCGTACTCCGTCATGTTGTTTGAGGCCTTGAAGTTGAATTTTAATGCGTATTCCACATTTAGTCCCCCTGGCCCTATTAAGATGACTCCAGCGCCGCTGGACTTGGCGCAAGCAGAGCCGTCCACTTGTAAGTTCCAGTCTGACTGCTGGGGAGCTGGTTCCTCAACGGTTACCATTTTCGTGCTGGGTTCGACCTATCACTCGGTGAGTTCAGCAATGAAGTCTGCCACCGCCTGGCCTTTCATGCACAGGAATAGAGAGGAGCAGAACTACGGCCAAGTACTCTTTCAAGCTTTAAAACGCTGCCTCACAGTCTGGGTTCCAGTCAATGACCTTCTTGTGGGTTGTCTTCAGGACTTTGAAAAATGGGAGACATCTGTCAGTGAGTCTGGAGATGAACCGAGAAAGGGCGGTTAGTTTGCCCTGGAGACTCTGAACGTGTTTCTTCCACTCTGGAGCCTTCATGTTGAGGATGGCTTGTACCTTGTCAGGGTTGGCCTCTATGCCTCGTTCACTGACTATGTAACCTAGAAATTTGCTGGCGGTGACGCCACAGAAGCATGTTTCTAGGTTAAGGCGCATACCGTAGGCCAAGAGAATGGCGAATATAATTCTGAGGTTTGCTACGTGTCCGCTGGCCTTTATGCTTTTTACCAACATATCATCCACGTAGACCTCGATGATTTTGCCCAGATGTTCAGCAAACATAGCATTCATCAGCCGCTGGTAAGTTGCACCGGCGTTCTTCAAACTGAAAGACATGACATTGTAGCAGTATAGGCCCTTATCGGTGGTGAAGGAGGTGCACTCTTGGTCACCAGGGTGCATCTTGATCTTATTGTAGCCGGAGAAGGCATCCATCATGTTAAGTAGCTCGTGCCCAGCGGTTGCATCGACCAGTTGGTTTATGCGAGGTAGTGGGAAACTGTCCTTAGGACATGGCCTGTTGAGGCCTTTGAAGTCGACACACATTCCCCTCTTTCTGCTGGGTTTTTTGACCATGACCAAGTTGAAAATCCACTGAGGGTAATTTACTTGGCGGATGAATCCAATGTTCTGGAGCTTGGCAACCTCTTCCCCTATAGCACAGTATCTCTCCTCATCAAAGGCCCTTCGCCACTGCTTGGTAGGGTAGGTGGATGGTTTGATACTCAATTTGTGTGTATGATCTTGGGGGAGATGCCTGGCATGTCAGCGTAGGAGCGTGCAAAGACGGTGGCGTTGTCACATAGAAACTGGATGAGTTCAGCCGCTACCTCTGGGTCTAGCTGAGCGTCGATGCCGACTGTCTGCTCAGGGTGCTCGTCGGAGATGCTGATAACCCTTAAGGATGTTTCTGGGTTGACAGGCTCCTTTTTGACATATTTCTTCTCATTATCCCTGGGGTCCTTAAAGATATTTGGTGCCGTTGCATGATTTCCCACTGTTAGGATTTCATGGCGGCGCGCTGATCGTGCCACTGAGGAGCATGTACCCAGCAATGATGCATTTGAGTTTGTTAAGTGCCGGTCGACCAATGATGACATTATATGAACTGAAGCAGTCCACAATGATGAACTCCGTATGGATTTCCGCCGTTCGTGGACTGGCATAGATAACTAGTCGCATGTAGTCAGAACCCAATGGCTGTGTGACATCACCGGAGAAGCTAAGCAATGGTTCATGATCCTGCAGTAGTTTTCTGTTCCGCCGAAGTTTTTCGTAGCACCTGTTGAAGATGACATTTACAGCAGACCCGCTGTCGACAAGGATCCTACCTACTGACCATTTATCGAGTACGGCGTCGATCAAGAATGGATCATAGTGGGGCAGATGTACCCTACCCTCCTCCTCCTCTGAGAAGGTAATAGGCTCCCGACTAGATTTTGAGAGTTTAGCAGACCTCTCATAACGGATATTGCACACTTCTTTGGGGTGGTTAGCATGCGCATAACGCTTTTTTGCCCCGTGAGACATGTTGGTGATTGGAGCACCAGCGTCAATGGTGTTTATGCTGCCCAAGGGCTCAATGTTAGCGATCACCGGTGGTGGTTGGTGTACCTTGAATTGTTCCATCTTACCGTCTGGGTATAAGGTCTCAATGACTGTTTTGAGGGCATTGCAATTGTTAGTGTTGTGGCCGCTGTCCTCGTGATATTTGCACCACTTGCCAGTGTTTCTGGGCTTTCCCACCCTTGGGTATTTCCTTGGGGTGGTGGCAGTATCTGGTCCTTGCACTGATCGTATATTTCCTCATATGAGGCCGTGAGGACCATAAACACTGCGTACCGCTGGGATGACTTCATCTATTTATTACGGTTGTCCCCATGAAATGAGCGACTGCCCTTATTGTAATGCTGGTCCTTCTGCCACTTGCTCTGGTGGTTGCTCTGTTGCCATTCTATCTTTTTATCAGTTGGCGGTGCAGCAGAGGTTTTGCTAGCGGTTTCCTGATGGCTGGCGGAGGGTTGGGTGGACTTTACAAGAGTTGGTGGTGGTGGTGGGGTTTCTCCATATGTGATGAATTTTGCCTGTGCATGGATGACAACCTCGCTCATGACATGGTCGTAAGCGGCGTTTGGATGATTGTAGTTGAGGTGATAGAGAAATGGCCCCTTGAGTAGCCCCTGCTTGAAAGCTGCCAGCGCCATTGTCTTATCAAGATCGCTGCACTGGGATGTTGCCGCTCGCCACCTGGTGACAAATGCCTTCAACGTTTCCTCTACCCCCTGCTTGAGGCTAAATAGTTGTGTCGTACTGTGGTGTCCGGCAGCCAACAGGATGAACCGAGAGATGAAAGCGTTTGATAGTGCGTGGAATGAGTTAATGGACCTCGGCGGAAACGAAAAAAACCAACAAATTGCCTCACTATCCAGTGCTTTGCTGAACAAGTGGCGGAAGGTGGCGTCATCGAACCCCTTGTTATTGGTGACTTTTTTGAAGGTGTCCATATGGACAAATGGGTCTGTTATGCAGCTGTAATGTGACATCTTTGGTGTCTTTGAGTGTGTCGGGCGGATGGCATGCAGGATCCTGGTAGTGAATGGTCTTGATCTTGACGCAAAGAATGGATTTGGTATTGACGGTGGGGCGCCTGCTTCGGCCCAAATTAGCCTTTGCTCTAGTTGTTGCATCCGCTCCAGTATTAGGATGGTTATATCCCCATCGGGTCTTGCCTGTGTGTTTCGCTAACCCAGCTCTCGCCTGGGGACAGGTATATTACCCTTGGTTCTGGCCTTGATTGTTGAGCGGCTGGTGTGTGGTTGTGACTCCACCTCCTGCTCCAACATTAGTCGGGGCGGAGGTGGTGGTCCCATTCCCCGTAGCTCCTGTGGGTTCAGCGGTATCTACATCTGTATGATTGGTCCGAGTACCAATCCGCCGGTGTTGGGCTGACTGAGCCTGGTGCTCCTTGATTGTTCTCTTTGGGCTAGGTTGGTGTTTCCTCCAGCGCTCTCTTAAGCTTGTCAAATCTTGACTTCTGTGTGACCACCTGCTTTTGGGCCTCGGCCTTTTCTCTGCGCTCCTGCTCGCGTTCTCTATTTGCTTTGTGAAGGTCCACCAGTGCCAGCTCATACATATCGTCTAGGTCCTGCACTGGAGGGCGGCTTCCACTCGGCTAAGCCTCCGCTATGGTTTAGGTTGGTGGGACCTGGGAACTGGCCTGGGGTTCCCCTCTAAGGTTGACCGGCGTGCTGAATAGTGCACGGTTAACATTAACCGTTAGATTGACGTTGATCACTGGGTTGGTGGGATAGGGGTTGGCGGATTGATCCGCTTGCTCCTCAGTGTTTTCCCCGCTACCGTTAGTCATGGTGGATGTGGTGGGATAGCCTTCTGTTCAAGAATTCCCACAGACGGCGCCAATGTTATTGTTTAAAGTTCAGCGGTAGCTAAACCTTTGCTAATGCTGGTCCGATGGGCGGATTGCTATCTATGATACTCTTTAGAACTCCCGCTACATGTCAAGTGAAATATAGAGGGCGTCAAAGGGAGACCGCGTTGGGTGGTCTTCTCTTATCCGATACCTAAGTTAGTCAATGTATTTGTATTGACAAAGTAACAGTAGATAAGTATAAAATGCATAATCAATGAGGAGAGAAGAGAGAACCTTTTATAGGTGAAGAATGAGCTGATCTTCTTCATGTTTTTGATGTGGGACTGACATGCTTCAGTCCTCAGCTTCTGGAGCTTCTGATGCTGTCTTGGCCCTGCTCGTAGCGGAGCGTTAGCGGTGATCTGGGGGTAAGCCAGGGCTCAGGCGGTAGCCTGCTTGGCTATGTTCCCGTAGGTCACTCCTTTGGCTGGAGTTGGTACCACTAGTGGTAGCATGAGCGTGGCTCATTATAGCTGATTATGTTTGCAAATTCCTATGTAAGTACATGGAACTTCTCCCTTTTTCATCTTGCAACACCGCCAGCAGAACTTCCCCAATTACCTTACAAGCGAGGCCGTCACGCCATTCACTGAGCTACTGCCAAGCAGAACCCCGCGACACTACTGGCCACGTATTATCAGTGGAGGGACTTTCGCCAATGCGCGATTCCCGAGGCAACGCCTCAATTTTACAACCACCGCCACACGGGGTTGCAGTCAAACCAAGGTCCTCCGGGACAAGGGGATGCTTCAACAGAGTCTTCAACGGCCCTAATCAGGCATGTTGACCCCCGCCACTTGGTTAACAAAGATTGGGTTCGCTACCCAACACCCTCTGCCAAGCGCAACTCCCCTCAACAAACAATACACTGACCAAACAGAGGTCTATCTTAGCTGGGGAGTGGGGGACTCCCTAGGGGGCCTAGCAGGGGCCCACCCGAAAGGGTACAAAGTGTTTGCTTAGTAGGACCATGGTTGACAACGCACTGACGCTAATTATGCTCTTGCAAGTCTAGTGGAAGTAACGCTTCGAACCGCTATGCAACTTGATTCGGTGCCTATACTAGCGCCTCACGCGTAATACAACACGGTCATCAAGTTTAGGGCAAATAAATTAAGCTCCAAGTATCGTAGCTAAGGGAATAGGGAACCCCCACTTGGTTATGGACAACTAAGCACAAATACAAATTATGCTAGCAACAAGTATCCGAAATTGTGATTTTTGATTGTGAAGACTTAAACTAAATATGAGATCCGAAAACAGAAAATTGCTAAAAATAAAAATGCAATGCTAAAGTAATTTGTGAAAAATTCAAGACAAGAGAGTGTTGGGTGCTAGGGAGGTTCCTTCACCCAAATCCTATGTGTCGGGAGCTATCTAATGTAGATGCAAAATTCTTGATTAGGCGGTAGTCGAATCCAAGGCGGTTCAAGGCTCAAGGACCATATATTCTCAATTACTGCATTAATGCGCCATTTCAAGGGTCACACAAACTCAATTAGAGAGAACTAGAGCTGGTTCAAAGGTCTCTAAGTCGCTCTAATTGGCATAAAGCTCAAGAATTAGACCACTAAACGATTCACCCTCGCAATCACGCGACGGGTGTTAATCACCATGCTTATAACTCCTACAATACTGACTTGGTTCATAGACTCTTCGCAAGCGTACGAATCGTTGTCAAGTAAGGGAAGTAATTGGACCTTAGTTTATCGTACCTCGGGGATTAGGTGTTGGACCTAACCAAGATAATTGGCGGTAGGATACTACAAGCACACAAGAAAAATAAAAAGTAAAATAAGACTATAAACAATCAAGGCACCAAGCCTTGGCAATGCTAGGCTTAGCTCACATCAAGCCTATTCAAAGCCACTAACATGTAGCCTCAAGATTGGTATACACAAATGAGTCGATGGATTTAATGTTCGAGAGTGGATTTGAACTTAACAAAAAGTAATAAAATGTAAAGCGATTAATAAAAATGCAAGGAAATTAAACTAGAAAAGTGTGAACAATATAATGGGAATGTCGGGTGCTAGGGAGGTTCCTTCACCCAAATCTCATGTATCGGAATCTAATCTAATGTAGATGCAAATTTCCTACTTTGGCGGTAGTCGTATCCAAGGCGGTTCAAGGCTCAAGGACCGAAATTCCCTTTCATGGTATTCCTACTCCGGTTCAAGGTTCGTAGGAACTCACTTGACATGAATTTGAGCAGGTTCAAGGGTCTCTAATTCACATCAAGAGGCCTAAGATCTAGGAATTAGACTACTAAGCGACCCGCCCGCGCATTCACGCAACGGGTGTAAATCACCATGCTTATAACCCCTCGAATACGAAATTGAAGGTTTCTAGCTTAGGAATTAGAGGGGGTCAAGCCTCTAACTCCATCCTAGACATGCTCAAAATACACACCCTAGAGTTGACTAGGCTCCTAAACATGCATTTTAACCCAACAAAAATTGATATAAGCATCCAAGAAATTAAATTGCATCATGATATTAAAATAGACATCCTTTACATAAAATTTGGACTAGGGCACACAACCCTAGCCCCCAACAACAAATCTACTCACTACCCATCATTAAACAAACATCAATATACAAAATTTAAAGAAGAACAAAGTGAAGAGAAGTAGGAGTAACAAGAACAAGCCACAAATTGCTATAAAGCAATTATGGCTAGCCTTGATTTATGGCTCCTGCAGTAGTGGAAGAGAAAATGATACGGTGTGCTGGCGCATGAGAAAGAAAAAGTGGAAGTCTCCCACGTGGGCTTCCTTAATTAAACCAAATGGCTTAATTAAGGTAAGTGCGGCAGTTCTTCATTAATTAAAATTTTTTTTTTCTTTTTCCTTTTCTTTTCTCATCTCCATGCAAGTCCGCATATACAATCGGAGGCAACTGAATTCCGCTCTCTTAGTGGTATTGACCATGCTTGACCCGCATTGACTATTTCCTCCTTTTGTCGGAAACTCCATTTTGCTCAATTTTTCCGTCATTTTCTTTCGATTTCCGCAACTCCGCTTATTTCCTACAAGTAAATAAAAATGGATTAATTACATTATAATTAACTTGAGGATTAGTTAATTTATCGTGTTTTAGATACAATTACATGCATAAAAATGCGTGTAATCAAATACCAAATTAAGGGTTCTAGCTTAGGAATAAAAGGAGGTCAAACCTCTAATTCCGTCCTAGACATGCTCAAAATACATACCCTAGAGTTGACTAGGCTCCTAGACATGCATTTCAACCCAATAAAAATTGATATAAGCATCCAATAAAATAAATTGCATCAATCCATTAAAATAGACATCCTTTACATAAAATTTGGGCAAAGGCACACAACCCTAACCCCCAACAAAATTTCTGCTCACTACCCATAAATATATACATCATCAATTCCATCAATTTCATACAAACAAAAGAGGAAAAGGTATAGAAGAGGGAGAACAACCAAAACAAGTTACAAATGCTAAAAAGCAAACATAACAAGCCTTGAAATTATAATTTCTCCCTTTTACCCAAGTGGTGATTAAACCCCTAATGCTTGAAGTGCTTCCCCTTTAAATCTTTGTGAAATTGATGAGAAGATGGAATTTTGGTGAGGTGGATCTTAGTGAGGAAGTATGAATCTTGGTGAGGAAGTGTGGATCTTGGTGAGGAGAAGAAAAGATGAGAATGAAGAATTTTGGTGAAGTAGATCTTGGTGAGGAGAAGAAATCTTGGTGAAATAGATCTTGGTGGAGAGAAGAAAAGATGAGAAGGAGGAATTTTGGTGAAATAGATCTTGGTGAAGATGTGTGAATCTTAGTGAGGAGAAGGAATTTTAGTGAAGTGGTGTGATTCTTGGTAGGGAGAAAAAAAATGGAGAAAGAAGGGAAAGAGAGTAGCCCAAAGGACTGCCTCTGTTTTGGTGTTGTGGCGCTGCGGAGAAGAAAGGAATGAACAGTCTGCCTTTTAATTGTGAGGGGGAGGATTAAATATGGGGCTCCCTTTTTTTTTTTTGGTTGAGAGACATGAAGGGATAGGGTAGGCTGGCGTGTCAGCATCTGAGAGGAAGGGTGAAAGGAAAGAAACAGGAAAGGGAAAGCCACCGTACATAATTATGTAATTAAACATTCTGACGTCAGCATGACGTCATAACTATTTTTTTTAATAAATAAATTTCATTTCCTTTTCTTTTCTCCATTCTTTCCCTTCTTCTTTTCCGTCTTCTTTCTTCTCTCGTCACCATGTACTTTCCACACATACTCTCGGAGACAATTGAATTCCGCTCCCTTGTGGCATTGACCACGGTTGATCCGCATTGACTATTTTATCCTTTTGTCGGAAACTCCAGTCTGCTCCAATTTTTGCACCAATTTCTCTCGTTTCCGCACAATTCCACTTATTCTACAAAATAATAAAAAATAGATTAATTACATATTAATTGACATGGAGATTGACTTATTGCTAGTGTTTTAGATATAATTATACACATATAATGCATATAATCACAACTCCCCAACCAAGATTGCCCTCCTTGACTGGGGACTTGGAGGACTTGTACTTACATAGGCATTTGCAAGCATAATTAGCTACAATGAGCCACGCTCATACTACCGCTTGCGGTACCAACTCCCGCCAAAGGAATGACCTACGAGAACACAACTAAGCAGGCTACCGCCTGAGCCCCGGCTTACCCCCAGATCACCGCTAACGCTCCGCCACGCGCCGCGCTAAGACAGCATCAGAAGCTCCAGAAGCTGGGGACTGAAGCACATCAGTCCCACATCGAAAACATAGAGAAGATCAGCTCCCTCCTCACCTATAAAAGGTTCTCTCCTCTCTCCTTATTAATTACACATTTACTACTTACCTACGGTTACTTTGTCAACACAAATACATTGACTAACTTAGGCATCGGAGAAGAGAAGACTGCCCAACGCGGTCTTCCTCTGACGCCCTTTGTATTTTACTTGACAGGTAAACGAAAGTTCTGAATATCACAAGTAGCGGTCCGCTCATCAGATCAGCGTTAACCGAAGTTCAGCTACCACTGAACTTTTAGACATTAACATATATATATATATATATATATATAACAATAATAAAGTATATTATAAATGAACAGAGATTAAATATAATAAAGTATATTATATATTACCTTTTGTGCAACTTCTGCTAATTCTGGAACTTGTGAACCATATGTTGACCACCAATCAATGGCATCCATAGTTACAGCATCTTTCTGGACAACTTGTGTAGCAAAAATACCTTTGTGCTGATGAAAAATGGCATATTGTTGACATAATAACTCTGCTTCTTCTCGATCTTCTGATATCTTATCAAATGCTTCCATGAGGCTTGTAATCACTTCTATATCTTGATTAGGGCTCTTTCGAGTGAATCCTCCTCATGCTTTTTTACTGAGAAATTCTCTATCATAAAATCTTGGCGTCAGGGCATATCCAACACAATGGATAGGGTAATTCATTTTTTGCCACCTTTGGAGCACAATCTTTTCGACTTGTGGAAAATAATTTGAGTGCGGCCCAGAACTCATAACTTCACTTATTTCTCCAAGCATATTGTCCATCCTTTCATAAATTTTACCCATCTTTTGACCATCACCATCACAATATTTAATTAAAAAATATATTGGCTTTGTGATATTCACTATAGCCAACACATCATCCCAAAAGTTGTCTGCCAACACAGCTTGTGTTATATTCTTCCCAAGTTTTCTTTTCTCGGGGTCTAAAGTCTTCACCCAATCTTTCCATTTTTGAAGAATTACCGTACTTGCTAGTGCTTCTTTGCAATCAATAAGTCGCTTCAACAAGATATAATGTGATGCAAATCTAGTTTTGCGACTTTCAATAACTCCAATTTTGATTGACTTTTGAACATGGCCAAAGCATGTGAATGGTTCAAAAAGAACTTAACAATAGCTTTTCCAATATTATAAATTTTCAGAAACCACTCAAACTCTTTTGCCAATTCTTTAAAAATAAGATTCAAGGTATGAACAACACAGGTAGACCAAAAGATATGTTTATGTACCTTTTCAATCTCTCTCCCAGCAGATTCACAGTTTTTTGCATTGTCAGTGACTATCTGGAGGACATTTGACTATCCCACATCTTGAATTGCAGTAAGCATAAAGGCAGCAATCACTTCACCAGTTTTTTGTATCCCAGAAAAATCTTGAGCATAAAGAAGCAACGCTCCTCTACTTTTTGCAGCAATAATGTTGATAAGTGGCTCATGCTTCATGTTAGACCATCCATCTGATACAATTGAAACATTGTGAGTAAACCATGTGTCTTTAATAGGAGCTAATTATTTTTCCAGACTTCGTTTACACTCATCAAGCAAAGTAGTTCTTGCTTATTCAGAAGATGGAGCCTTATAACCCTTGGGTCCATTATTTATTGCTGAAATCATCTCATGAAATTGGCGATTTCTTAACACATTAAAAGGAATTCCATTAGCGCACAATCCTCTCATCACCTTCATATCAACACGATTTTTGTCTATAATCTTGAACATAACATCAAGAGCACCCGCAGTGGATTTTTGTGGTTGTTGCCTCAAGATTGTTGAGCTTTTCAAAGATGAAGAAACTCCTTTTTTTTTTTTTTCAACTTCCATATCTGCGAACCCTCTCATATTCCTCCCAATTATTAATCAATGATTGACATCGACAAATCTCTGATTTTTTTCCAGGGAGATTACCAAAAAAGTGGTAGTGAATGCGAGTGTATGAACTCTTATACTGACCATCACAATGTTTGCAGGTCCATGATTTTGTTCCACCCGAATTTTTTCCTTGCGCTCCACCTGTGATAATAACTTCATTGAGCAATGGCTTTATGTCAGAATTCATTGGAATTTCTTGAGATTCTTGAGCTTGTTCATGGCTGTTTCTACTCGATGATTGGTCTGTATTACTTGCTTGAGTTTCTTCAATAGTATTATTGTCTTCATGCTCACCGACATCACCTTCATAATTTTCTTCAAAAATTGGTTCTTGATGGGATGGTTTTCCTTTTCCAAACACCATTGTTGAGTTGAGCTAAAATAATAGAGGTTTTTTTTTTTTTTTTGAAAGGGAGAGGTTTTTTTTATGCTTTGTAGTTGTACGTACTGTTTGCATGTAGTAGATTGAGATTTTGTATTCTTTCCTAGAATCCCAGAAAATCGAACATTACATTTTTGCATCTGATTCTTTTCATCTCTTCAAAGACTAGAAGGAAATGCTGCCGCCGATCTAGAGGAAGCCAAAGGCGAGCGGTCCTTCCTTCTCTGCCGCAAGCTGAATTCGCGGTGGCGTTTGATGATGCGGTGCAGATCAGCAGAGGTTCAGCTTCCTTAGATCGGTGTGGAAAATCAAAAGAGCTCTTGGAATTGGCTCAGATTCTCAAAATCTCAGTACCAACGTCTCTGATGTGTGTGAGTTTCCAGTTTCTAGTGACACCATGTTTTTGATATGTCTGAGTTGTGATTGGAATTGGCTCTGATGTGCATGAGTTCGCCAACACCAGGGGATCGCTAAACATAGAAATCTGGATCGTGAACGCCTAGCGATTGGGTTCGTTCGATCCAGAACGCGGGTCGCCGGCAGGTGCAGCGTTTCCAGTGACTCTGGTTCAGTAGAGCCTACAAGGAGAGAATCAAAGGAATGATTGGTGAAGTGATCTTCCCATAAAAGAATAAAAAAGGAAATAACTGGTGAAGCACGTATTTGGTGACAATCCACCCGGGCCAACCCTCAAGGAGGCGTTTGGCAAGACAATGACAACGATCACACTACAGGAAGAGCAATTTACATATCACACAAGACGCAGTTATGTGTTCTTGATATTGAACACCTTGACTCTTTCGAGTTCAATCTTCATAATCGTATTGCTTACTCATAATAGTAAAGATCCTCAAATTTTATAAATAAGGAGGCTTTCTCTAGAACGAGCCTCTAGGTGTTGTGTTAAGCGGTTACCTGCTAGGACACACGGGATTCTACCCAATAATGTAATAAAGAACTTCTAACCATTTAATTTTCGTCTACTTTGATTCTTTTATGGATATGCTCAATTTTCTTTTCTTAACATGACTTCATGTTTCCTATGGTGGTTCTCTGATATAGCTATGATCCGCCATTTGGACACTCGTGTTATAAATCTAGAATGAGGTTTTGTGGGTGCTCTTTGTTTGAAACATTGTCATCGTCTTCCAAGCTACTTTGTTTGGTTGATTTGCTGTGGCATCTCTCTTGCGGCTGCAATCATGTCAAGGGGATGTGGTAGAGGTCGTTAAACCGAGTCTATGGACATGTGGTAAATAAAAATCGGAGTTCGTATGCGAAAGTTATAAGCGAAAAGGTAAAGTTACTGTTCATGGTTGAAATTTATATAAATAATGAAAATTTACTGTGGTAGGTTTCCAAATCCGGAAACCCACCTTTCTCTCTCCTCTCCCCCGACCTCTCCCCTTTCCTCTTCGGGCGATTCCTTCTCCCCTTCGATTCACCGCCATCCGGCCATTAACAGGTGGGTAACCGGCCACCACATGATCGCCTCTTCCTCCTCTTGACGTTAGTGCCCTTGAGTTTCGGCGATTTTGCCAGAAAACCCCGAATCGAAGCAAGGAACCTCACGGGGGTAGTTTGAGCTTTCACTACTACAAAAAATGCATCACACAACGGTGGAAATCTTTAGTGTGATTTGGACAATGTCTGTCATCTATCTCGGTGTTGTGTGATGGGCACACTCCAACAACGGTGAAACACCGTTGTGTGTATATCATAGACACAACGCATCAGTTAAAACCGTTGCACCGATTCTGCACATGACAATGCCAAAAATTGGATGCGACGCATATAATTGTTGTTCCGATAGTGGTCAGACAACAGAAGTAAGTACACGCTGTTGTTGGTTAGCTTCTCACACAACAGAAAAATGAGATTCAGACAACAAAAGTAATAACATACTGTTGTTGGTTAACCTATCATACAACAGAAACATATGGCACTATTGTTGGTTGTTCCTTCACACAACATATATCATAAAGTAACTGTTTTATGTGTGAGGCTCAGTGTTGAATTCTTCACAAGTCATACAACATATTGTTTCTATACCGTTATATGATTTAACATTGGACAACTGATACCTAGTCTTTCTGTTGTGTGAGTACTAATGAGACAACAAAATTTTCTAGATACCGTTGGGTGATTGTTAGTGATTTGTTGTGTGATTGACGACATATGAACATTCATACAACGTAATTTAGTTCACTATTGTTATATCATTACCGATATTCTACCTGGAATATTTGCACAAATATAATGATCAATATATTATTACGAAATGAAGTACTCTAATTCAAGCGTTTGACGTACCAAAAGAGCTAACATTTGCCAATCATCTATACATTCATGTATCCATACCATAAAACCAAAAAAGAAGGCATTCTAACTAGCTTGATGGCTACTGCATTCCAGTTAACACTGAAAATTAAAATACCGTAAACCCAAATCAATTCTTCTTCACGACGCTCTCCTTATTCATATACTTCAACAACATTCCGATACAGTCTTACCCTTGTCCCCAAATCCATCTGAAACATAAAGCATGTTAGAATAGAAATCATATCATAATTGTCAATTCTACATACAATAAATTCATGGGGCTTGAATACAAAGAACAAATACATATTATAAGCACAAATACTCAAGTAACAGAAACTACAAAGAACAAAGTGCTTCAAAATCTGTTCTGCATTACTGACAATTTTGTCTTTGAGGCCAGCAACAAATATTCCACTCTGAACAAGACGATAAAGTGATTTCAATTCATTTAAAGAAGCAACTTAAATTTAAACTCAAAACGGTGGTCAGCAACCTACCTCCAAACTCTCCTGAATCTGTAATTTCTGGTTCTCTACAGCCAGAAGGCCATTAGTTTCTTCATTATAGATTTCCATGCACGAAACTCAAATCAGAAACTCCCGGTGCAACATTTGAGCATACAAAAGCACCATTACAATCAACACAGATAGCAACAACATCAACATGCAAAAGTACCATCACAGCAAGCTACACTATACGGGTCATTTCCATTTCGATTCAAAGAAGCTCAGACCAAGCAAAAAAAAAAAGATAAGGAAAGCTTCTTCACTTCAGGCAAGAAGAACAAATAAAAAGTACTTGTAGAATTTCTTTAATAGGTTCTCCAGACACATCTTCTTTATCCAATATGAGTGTTTAACACTTTAACTACAATCAAAGTCATTTACACAATGCCCAGACCCAAGTAAAATATCAAGCATTTTCAAACATAAGCAGCAAGTATAAATGAAGAGGTCTTACAGCTAAACGTCTGCGAGATCCTTTTAAGATAAGTCAGGTTGTATTTGAACTTTGAAGCCCTATCTCCATTACTGTAAGAAGACAAACATAGATAAGTCATGTTGATGATTGTATAAGCTAAGTATTTTAAATACTCACCATCTTCTCCCTTCCCCTCTTCACATAGCAAACACAGAGATAATAATTAGTAAGTATAACAAAAGTAAGGAGAGAACATACCCTACAATGGAGTTTATGTGCTTTCTTGGAGAAGATATAAGCCTGCAGACTGGACAATAATATCAAATAAGACAGAGAGGTACATTTGAACAAAAGCAATTCACAGTTTGCTTACCCATTGAAGATTTCTATGGTGTCTGCATCCAATTTAGGCAAAGGCCTCATATCTGCAACGAAATCCACTTTTAATAATCAGCATATAAAAGAATAAGACATATATTAATGAAAAGATTAGTACTTCATTCAAGTAACGAGCAGTAGTATCCTTTCTTCACTTGAATTGGCAGTTGAAGGAATGATATCAGAATCATTCTCCTTAATCCTTGCAACAATCAAGTCTACAAAAGTATTTTACATACTAACTTCCACTGTAAAGAAAAAGGCTCTACAAATCTACAATGAAGAATACAAATATATAAAGGTAGCATCATGCTTCTATTAAGAAATTCCATTTGCAAATTTATAGTCCACAATAACGAAAACAAATGGTCTAGACTTGTTAATAACAATTTGCACACTCACATGTGTGTGTGTGTGTGTGTGTGTGTGTGTGTGTGTGTGTGTGTGAGAGAGAGAGAGAGAGGAGCAATCTTACATGCATAGAAGATGATATGGCTTCAGGTCAATTCTACATCACCAATAAAAATGTTTATTAAGTCACCAATTCTTTAGAATGATTAATTCACTTGAACTCAAGAACCATTAACCAACTAACAAGAATGGTAGAGCAATATTTTTGGCCTCTAATTCTAAAACCTTGATCCAACTAACCAAAACAAATATAACCTAATTTGAATCACATACAACAATGCCAATGAGAAAAGGAGTTGCAAGAAGGAAAAAGGTTGAGCTAAGAACCGTTTGACTGTGAGTGACCCAAGGATCATTTAACTATAGTAGTTTGTAGTGTCATAAGCTAATACAAAGAACTTTGACAAAAACTTAATATCAAATATGAAAAGAGAATAAGATTCAAAGTCTCTGGTACAAATCATACAAATCATAAGTCCACAAATTTAATGAATCTGAGACACCATATGAAGATTGAACAATAAAAGAAGAAATTTTATCAAGATAGCCATAACTCACCAATAGTCGATCACATTGTTGGATTTTGGCTCAAGATCTTGAACTCACTTTCATTGTGGATACACAACCCACTGTGAGGAGAATCTGAATTTGAAAGGAATTAGAGATGAAAACTCCAATTAAATTAGATTCACAGCTATATCTCAAAACAGGAATTGTTTATGAGGAGTCGGTAGTGTTACCTTGTTTCTAAATAATCAAACCATTGGATTTTCATGATTTTCAAGTACAGAAAATATGACAATATTTCAAACAAGTTTCATGAAGAAGTCAAGGTGAAATGAATATCAGAAGTTACATGTTTTAGGCCATGAAGTTGACTGACGGGAATTGTAGCAAGCTATGATCGATCTTGTGAATAAAAACCAAAATTCATCACCATGGTCAAAAAATTCCCAATTCAAACTGTAAAATGAACCCAATAAAGAAGCTAACCAATTGCAACCAATGACCTCCTTGGTTCAGTAACCCATGGTGTTGACGAACCCATCAGCTGCTCGTCCAAGTTGATAGCATATAAACTCTCCAGGATAGTGCCCAACTGAAAACCCCTAATCTTGAAACCCAAAATGTAATCATATAAACCAACCCTAGGAAAATTCGATTCAAAACATATCAAATTATATCAAGAAATCAAAGGAAGCAAAACTAGATCTAATCACAAGTAAACAAGGGAATCTAAATGCAATCATATAAGAGGAAAACAAAACCAAGTGCATTACTAAAACAACATATGTAGTGAAAGACCCAAATGAAAAATAAGCCAGAGAGATAGCAACTTAGACAAGCAAAGGTCCCAAATCCCAGGACAATCAAAGCATTGATAGCTATACTGGTCAACTTATCCAAATCATCCCCATACTCCATTTCCTCTAGAACCAGACAATTCATATTGAAGACCCACAAATTCTTCAGACCCATCAACCAACAACCGGCTAACTATTTCTTTTTCCCTAAGTTTGGAAAGAAATGTGTTCCCAGACACACACATATACTCGAAATCACAAAAGCAATTCAAAAATTCATGGAGTCTGTATAAAACTGAAACAAAGCAAATTGCGGGAAAACAAAAGAAAAAAGAAATTAGGAAAAGATAATACCTTGGCTAGATGTTGAGCTATGTCAGTGCCTTCGACTTGTAAAAATGTCAAAGCTTCCAAGAAAACGAAACCTAAAATATCTTTGAGAACGACCCCCTGAGGCGGGCCTTGTTCATCCTTGGAGAGAGCGGGTTGGTTCTCGTTGTGAAAGTAACTGAGTTGGGTCCGTTTGGTGAATTGGCGGGTCAGCTGGGGAGAGGAGAAGCCATTTCGGGTTCAGAGTCATTCATGGAAAAGCAATGGCGGATGACAAAGGCGAAATCAGATCTAGAAGATGATAGAATTCGTTAGAGATTAGAACCTTACCTAATCGAGAAGCCTTGAATTGATTTAGGTAATGCAAAGCGGAGCTTCAATTATCAATTAGGTAGATGGAGTTGGAGGCGGATTTGGACAAGTGAAGAGCGAGTCCCAATTTGAACCCTAATTTCTCGCTGAAGACTAAAAACTATTGGTGAATTAGGGTTTCAAGGAGAAGCGTAAATCGGAATAGAGGATTTGGGTCAGTATATAGGGGAAGAAAGAGTAGAAGCGAGGAGCTGGACTGAGAGAGAGGCTTAGGCTCAGCATTTTGACAGAGAGACGAGGAGTAGGGAGAAAGGGGAAAGAACAGGTTGAGTGGTTGTACGTAGCTCTCTTCTTCTTTTGTTTTTTTTGTTCTTTCTTTCTCTCTTTCTTTCTAACATATGTGTTTGGTGGCCATAATTTTGGTTCATCCCACAACCTTATGGTTATAAAACTGTTGTAGGAGAGTATGCATAAAACGATATGTGCCAAAAGAAGGAGGGAAATTTACTGCCTGCCTAGGTTTGGTGGGAGGATTTCAAATCAATTTGAGCCAAAATGAAAATATTGCTGCCGCCTGTGTTCCTCATTCAGACAACAGAATGACAATATCTGTTGTACAAGATTTTTTTATCTTTCCCTATGTACACCTAGTAGAAATTGTCAAATTGTCATACAACGGAAACAACTAGACTGTTGTACCATGCAGCACATTTCCACAACAGAACATGCATAATTCTGTTGTGTGATAGAATGGGTGAACTTGCCTTCAGAGAGAATTTTGAGTTCAGTGATGCCAAGATATCTGCCTCTAAATTTTGTGTCATTCATACAACAGAAAATGCATAATTCTTTTGTGTGATAGAATGGGTGAACATGTCTTCAGAGGAAATTTTGAGTTCAGTGATGGCGGGATATGTGCCTCTAAATTTTATGTCATTCATACAACAGAACATGCATAATTCTATTGTGTGATAGAACTCTGAAGAAAAAGTTCTCAATTTAGTAGCATTCCCACAACAGAACTTCATTAACACCGTTGTACAATGGAGTTCACGTTATCAGACGACGGTAAACTTTTATTCTCTTGTCTGATCAGTGTTGTGTGATGCACTTTTTGTAGTAGTGTTTTCCGGCGATTCAGCCATTTTCGACCGTCTCCGGCCACCAAACCGGAGTCGAAGGTGCGGTTTTCACCAAGGATCATTTTCCCCCTAGCCTTGAGCCACGATTTGTAGTGTAGAGGGAGAATCGATGAAAACCTGATCCTAGGGTTCTTGGATTTTCTGGGTTTTCTTCACCGGCCAATTTCGAGCACTTAAAGGGCCATATACCGAGCTATTACTCGATGAAGATACTCGTATGCGTGATCGCCTAAATAGTACAGTGAGTGGACTTTTGTTTTAAATAATGATGCATGCATTTATTTTGAAATTATTGATTTATTTAATTATCATTTTATTGATCGAGCATAATATTTTGCCTTGGATTATAATTTTGACATTGTTTTTCCATATGAATTTCGGTTACGAATCTATTATGCTTGGATTTGGATTTATGATTTATTTTCGGAAATATGATTTAATTTTTGGAGATTAATTATGAATTATTTTCAATTATGATTCGGAAATGGATTTTGAGCCTTCGATAAGTATCTTCGATATATGGCTTTTATTTGAAATCATGATTTTCGACGAGTTATTTTCCGAGGTGATTTCCGGAAATTTATAATACATTTCGATTCGTCGATATTGAGATTTCTGGAATATTTTTCAAAAATGAGATTTTCGATGGAATTATATTTATCGATTATTTCTCGCCCAATGGTTCATTGACTTGAGATTATTTTGGCGTGCGGGGCCATGTCGTTGGAATATGTCCTTTCTCGTGAGTATTGGGGAAGCCTTACTGATTTTTGAGTTTTCGTATGGTTTTAAACCACCATACCTGGGTCGTCATATTTATTGCTAGCTAGCCTATTAGTACTCCTCCCTGCTTACTATGTGTTCGTGGGTGAGTAGAGCAGAGCAGGGGATGCTCTAGAGTGTGGGACACTCCGACCCGAGCCTGGGAGGCTCCCTTATTTGTATGGTGAGAACTTCTTCCCATCTTTGACTGATACCTTCAGCTAGCGGGGCTAGCTCGATTTCTTTTGACCAGCTGGGCTGGAATGTTTTCACGAGTTTTTTGAGTTTAAAGAAATACGTTTTATCCACGTTACATGCATCGAGTTTTTAAAGGAATAAATGTGGGAAAGTATTAAAGCTTTACTTTCATTTGAATTAACTTATTTATTTTTGTCCACTCACTCTAACGTGTTTTAAATTACTTTCCCCTGGGCCCTTCAGTTTCAAATGCCCAGTTTGCAGGAGAATTAGTGGAGGTCAGGCGTACATGGCATTTGAGGCATAATTGTCACTACTTCCGCATTGTAGGATCCCTTAATTGATCTTTTACTCTTCTTTTTATATTCTTTTGTATTAGTATTGCTCTGATAAGCTTTGGGATTAGTATTGTTGAGTTTTGTGTTTTGTGAAAATGGAGGTGATGGTAACTGGGAGCAAGGTGGCTACAGGAGTATAAGGTTGGTTTGCTTGAAGTGTTTTGTGTGTTTTACAAGTTTTTGGGTAGTCCATTTTAGGGGTGACTCTGCCGAAATTTTGGTAGAGCTATTCCTAAGGTGGGCCCCACAGGGCCACCTCAGGTTTCAGGGTGAAATTTGGGGCGGGTCCTGTCAATTAGTCCTTAACAATGCTACGATATTTGAATACTACCCATGTTGGCCTCAAGTTAGATGTATATATGTGCATTATAACAATGTCATACTCGCCTATTTACTTCATTTATCAAAAAAATTTCAACAAACTTGACTAGAGCACTCAAAATGTCATGACCATTCAACCACTATGAGGAGGCCTAATACTTCTTATCAAACTCAAGCAAGTGACTAGCTCTGATGATGTAATGAACCAAGAGTTTATACAAGTTGGACTAATTACATTATACACACAAGAATTATTGCTCTTATATTTTGGATTCAAGTGTGTTGATTTCTATACTAATGTATAAAGCCTCACTTACTAGCAATTGTTCCCATTACTTTAACAGAACTCCCCCATTAATACAACACCAACATTATTTGATCCAAATTCAGAACAATGCTTGTCGTACCTTCTTCAAATTCCACTAATTTACCTGCTATTATTACATTAAGACCATAAATACGAGCAATGCCATCTCTCACTTGAAGTACAGATATTGATATTTAAAATCTTTACCTCTCGGTTATATTGCTCAATATGTTCGCGAATAATATTACTAATTTCATTCTCTAGCTAGTATGGTTAACCTGCACCAACTTAGGGCAACTAGGGTTGGTCAATCTTGCCAACTATTACAAATGGACTGAGGTCAAGCCAAACTAATGAGGTCGGTGTCGAAAAAGCCTGTAATTGCAATAATTTCTTTATATCTTCAACCACCATTCTCTCCTCCGCCCAACAATGATCGATCTACCCTAGCAACATCACCAATGCTAAAAATTGTTGGTGTGCTCCACGCTAAAAACTTAGTTTCTACCACCCCAATTCTCCGAACATCCATAACAAATAGCCTAAGCGCTGAACACTCAGCAAACCCCAAATTGTTATCAACACACATTTTTGCATTTTATAATTTGTTTTTATTATACAAATTATCGATAACACCTTCAAATTCATTAAACTGTAAACACTTCTACATTTGCTGTCATCAAATTTGGGGGCCGTATGGAAAGTCTCTTCGATTTTCACCTAGTATCCCAGTCTACATTCTTTGAGCTTTTCTACCCAACCCGTCTCACACACCCTTTAAATTCTTCATCCCGCACGGGCAACCTTCTCTCTTTGTTTTCTTCCGCGGCAGCTGCTGTGACTTGAGAGCTCTTCTCCTGTGAGGGACTTCCCTCACCGCTTCCCACTCAGCCAGGTTCTTCTCTTTTAGGTTTTGGTTTAGAGGGTGTTATGTTTACATTGTAATTTGTGGTTAGTTGACTTTTGATACTGGAATTGAAAGTTTTCGGACTTTTTCTCACTCTAGAAAAGAAGGAAAACATGTTTCTTCTATGCAAATTGTAGTTGATCATGTAAAATGGTTTTCATTGGTATGGAGAAGCAACTTTTGGTGTCAACATGCTTGCGACAATTTTTGTTCCTTTGTAATTCCAAAGAAATCTCACTAAGGTTCCTTTGTAATCTCAAGAAGAAATTACGAGGCTCTAGAGAGTTCGAAAGACAGTGATGCAAATTCTGAAAGATCGGGACTATCTAATTTTGGATCACGATCTCAACATGACAATGTCGCAGTTTAAAAACAAACATGGAGAGAACATGAAAAGGGAGGACCTTACTATCAATAGAAGGAAGAGAGGTGACGAGTCTGATCAGGTATTTGATGGGATTTAGTGTTCTTGAAGTAGTATTGTTCGGGTTCTAATTGATGGTTGTTGGGTACCAGATTTATGTGTTTTTCCCTGATGAACTAAAAGTTGGGGTCAAGACAATGGAGAGTTACATCACATGCATGAATAAGGAGAATGTGATTAGAGAAATCTTAGTTGGTCAACAAAATCTGACTCCTTTTGCAAAGACCTCCATTAGTGAAACAGGTTTAAAGTACCACTTCAAGATTTGAAGGAGTGGAGGGTGGAGAAAGAAGCCATGCCTAGTCTTCAGAGATTGCACATTGAATATTGCAAAGAATTGCGGGCAGTTCCAGATGGGCTTCAGGATATTACTACCCTCAAGGAATTAACAATTGACCTGATGCCTGGTAGATTCTGCAGTAGGTTTGGGGAAGGAGGAGATGATTGCTACAAAATCAAACATGTGCCTTCTCTTATAATCACAAATATTCGACCCGATGAGAAAGACGATGAGCGACAAATGGAGGAAGCAGCAGCTGTGTCTCAAGTAGTTGCTTATGACTCTGAGGAATCAATTGTGGATGGTATGTCACTAATTGACTCAACTGTGTAATCAAATCAAGATTTTATTTATTGATCACTTCTCTTAATTTTTATTCATATATTCCTGCTGATATATCTTGATTATGACTAGCTCCTCCTCATCCTTCTCTTGATGAAAAGATAGAGGAAATACAAGTTGCATCCCCTCCAAACCTCGACCCAGTTTGGGATTGATTTTGAAACCTTCTTTTGATCCCAAAAGCGCTTCTGATGGGATTGAGGGTGTTTGGTAAACTCTAAAATTTGTGCTTCTGGAAGAAGCGCCGCTGCCCATAGCAGGAAATCAAAAGCAGCTCTGAGGTGCTTCTTGTTTCAACTTTAGCGGAAACCAAATGGAGGATGCAGAGGATTTAATGAAACTTTACAGACTACCAAAACTACCCTTGATGCTCTCACTAATTTATATCAAATGTCCTAATTTTCTTTGCTTCAGTTCTAGCGTCTTCCCTCTTCTCTCACTGGGTCTGACCCATATCTCTTCCCTCTTCTTTCACTGGATTTGATCCAAATCTCTTCTCCTAAACAGTGTTTGAGTCTTAGATCTATGGTACTTTATTTATCTGTTCGAGATATCGTTTATCCCCTTCTCTTTCTCTAATTTTGGTGTTCATATATTTTCCTTCAGTTTCATTGTCTTCAAAAAATTCATAGAAGAATCTCTCCTCTCTAAGAGGTAATTTTTACATGTTTGGGTTGGGTTATTTTAGTGTTCATATATTTTCCATCAGTTTCATTGTCTTCAAAAAATTCATAGAAGAATCTCTCCTCTCTAAGAGGTAATTTTTACATGTTTGGGTTGGGTTCTGATTATTTATTTGCCTCATGGTTAATATAATATTTGTATTTGATGGACATTCATTATTTCATGTTGGATGTCCGTGGTTAATTAGTTGCTGGGTTCTAAAGAATCGATGGTAAAGAAATTGATTTCCATAGTGGACATTCTTTGACTCAGCCTGCTGGTTTGAACCGTTGGATGGATTGACCCACAACTTGGCGTCGTCGAACTCGAAGACTCCTTCAGAGTTGCGAATCGGGTTGTGGGTCGGGAACATGTAGTTGGGTTTGGACTGGAAGCTGGTCATCCTTGACGCCATTGATGGATTGAAGAGAGGAAATGGGTTGGTTTGGCTTGAACTGATTTATAGCTAAGAAGCTAATTTGTGACTTTAATGGCTGAGATTTTGGCTATTAAAGAAGGTTTGCTTTTGGCTCATCCATTCTCCTCTTCTTTGATTTTCGAATCGGATAATCTTCAAATTGGACAGTTGCAACTTTGTTAGAGAGCATTAGAGAAGTTACAGCTGCTTTTCTAGCATTGGATCAATAGAGATGTTAATTAAGCACATATCATTTTGCTTGTTTAAATCGCAAGGGGATCTGTTCTCTGGATTGGATTCACAATCCACTATCCTCTTTCCTATTAATTCAGTTGTTTTGCTGTTCATGTGACCCTTTTCGTAATTATGCCAATCAAAAATATTTTATTTATAACTTATCAAATACTCAGAATTTATTTTTCATTCTCACAACACTTCTAAAAATAGTTTACCAAACACTCAGCTGCTTCCCCTCATAGCAAATTCAGTAGTGCTTCCCCTCACAGTAGATTCAGAAGTGTTTCCCCTCACAGCATATTCAAAAGTGCTTTCCCTCACAGCACAACAATCCCAAACTAAGTTGATCATTAGTTAAATCCACAAGCTGCTGGTGTATCAATATTTGGGTCGTATATAAGGTAGCCCTTCTATGTTCTTTGGGATAGTTTTTTTTTTCCTTCTCTCTAAATTGTACGTAATATATTCACAATCATAAGCTAAGAAATGTTAATTCAAAATGTTATCCCTTCCATAGTACAAAATCTGGTGTTTTAACCAGACTTGCATATTTACATATTTCAAAAGTAAAATTTTTACTGGTATTACTATATATAAGTTCTTCAGATGTATCATCATCATCTGCTGTTGATCTGGGGGCTGCCACTGAAAGATTGGATGGTAAGAGAAGAAAAGAGTGACTGAAGTTGCTGTTGAAATGTAATCTTGAATATGATCAAACAGTAACATATAAGAAGCACTTTCCTTCCAACCCTATTTAATATCAAACAGACACAACAACAGAAGTAATATTTTGGTCATATCTCTAACGAGAACTTTAATTTAGAATAAGAGGAGGTAATGCTTAAAAGAAAATATATTTTAGACTTTAGAGCATTAATCTCCTTAATCAATGTTATTGGAGAAGGCATTAGAAATTGACCACTGTTTATATACAGTTTGTATTGATTTATCTGTATCTAAGGTTTTTGTTTTCTTCTTGATATTTTATCTGTATCTAAGGTCTTTGTTTTCTTCTTGATATTATTAGAAACAGAAAATTTGGACCAAGAAAGTGTTGAAAAAATATAGTGGTATCTAAATTTGAAGATTTGAATAAGAAAAACAGAGATATTGAGTAATCTAATCAATGGGGCCTAAGCAATACTGATGCAGCCAAAAAGCCAGAAGAGCCGTACAACAAAAGTCAATGGTCGGAAATTTCGTGTCAGCAAAGATCTGTAAGAGGACGAACTACTAATGCATTACACAGGACATAGAACCTACCTCCTCAACTGATTTTGCATTCTAGCAATCTTTATAGAACTCTCAATCCCCAAAACACAGCAGCTCAGCAAGAATATGTAACTTATATTAGCAATAACGTATGTAAGTAGAAGGTTTTTTGAAATATGAACCAACATGGGAGAGGGAATGACTGCACTGTATACACACCACAGGTGGAAAAAGCAATAGAACATTCATAGTCACACATATAAACATTCATAAGTATACTCCCTATACTTATAGGGTTTCATCGTTTCAGTCCCTGACCTTTGAATTTCACCTAAAAAGTCCTTGAACTCCCAATTTCCTCCTAATTAGTCCCTGCCGTTAAAAACTCTGTTATCTTCCCCTAAAAAAGTCTATTATACCCTCAATTACTTCAAAAAAAAAATTATCTTCCTCTATTTTTTTATTTTCTTTATTTTTTTCTCTTTTTACCTCTTCTTCTTCCGGCTTTCTCGCATCCTTTTGTTCATTTCCTCATCAAGATGGTTCCAATCCATACACCTTCAAGAGGTGAAATGAAAAAAAGAAATAAAAGAGAGAGAAAAATAAATTTAAAAATAAATAAATAAAAGTGAGGGCATAATAGACATTTTTGGCAAATTTAACAGAAAATTTTGACGGCAGGGACCAATTGGAAGAAAATTGAGAGTTCAGGGACTTTTTAGGTGAAATTCGAAGGTCAGGGACTGAAACGATGAAACCTTATAAGTATAGGGAGTAAACAGTATTTAATCCTAAAAGTTCCCATTCAAACGATGTTGTGAATTCTTGATAATAGGATTGATGTACTGCAGAGAGTGCGGACAAATACAGATATCACAATTCCTTGATGATCAAAAGGATACAGAATAGCAAACTCTGTACAGATATCACAAACACGTAGCCTACACTCCCATAAAAGCTCAAAGATTATATTTTCATTATCAAACTTTGTCAGCTCAAAGTTTGTACTGTCATCCTAAGTATCTCTGCAATCAAACACATCACTTTTTGAATGCAATCGACAATACCACATAAGACAGAGAATTTTGTTTTAGAAAGAAGAAGCACCATAATCAAAAACCCATTACAGCAAACTTATCCAAATACAAAAAGTATCAGAAATTCAAAGAACCTAGAAAGAACATGAAATCAAAGTTTGCAACTTCAAACAAAATTCTTGACAATAAAAGCCATATCTTCTGGTAAAGCAGTAATAAATGATTAGGGTTTGTATCTTCACTTTGAAATTTAAACAGAAAATGAAGTTTGGTATTTTAAAGGTGTAAATTGTAACCAAAGGAGGCCATATATCTGACTCTGACATAAATAATGAAACATAGAACGAAGCAGACTTCATATGAAGGTTTGCAGAAAGATTGAACTACCAGAATTCGTCACCTGAGAGCTGACAGAGCAACAGTTCTCATGCTAGTGGAAATAAAATGCTGTAAATAAATTTGAATAAAAATAAATAAAAATAAAAACATAACCAAAAGATGCAATTTATCTCACTCTGACAATTTTCAAAACAGATTATCAATCAAATTAATCGTGCTCTCCAATGCAATGAATCAGAGTTCATGCAATTCATAACATAAAGAAGTCTATGAACTTAACTGATGAAACACTGAATGAAGCAGTCCCCATAGGAAGGTTTAGAGAAAGGATTGAACTACCAGTATGTATCGACACCTAAAATCCATCACATCACAGCAAGAGTTTTAGATCAATTTGAGTTTGCTTAAGCAGAACCATATTAAAATAAACTATAATTAGATGTTTCTTTTTTTCATTTTGTTGGAGTAAACATGGTTTGGAAGCTCTGGTCAAATTACCCTAGTAATCTTTACACGTTATGATACAATGCAGATGTATTTGCAGACATATGCGTCCACATACACATGGAAACTATATCATTCAACTGAGTAAAAATACCTTGTGCACACCACGAAATCCCCAACCCCTCTTTGGATCCACTACTCGGGCTTCCATTTCGTATCTTTCAAGCCACCTAAGAAAATTTTCTTCAGCACCAACTTTCTTTGTGTCATTAGTGTCACTGTTGGTTGAGCTGCTCGAGTAGCACAACTTTGAGCTTCTTTGCCTGCCCACCGCTGTAATACAGCTCATGTTAACCATAGACACCAAATGATCTATCTAAAACAATCAGCCTCCACATACACACACTCACCACTATTTCAGTGCATGTTAAAGTGTACATTCTCATTAAGATCACATTATGTAAAACAGTAGCAATTACCTCAATGACAACCCAACATCAAAAACATCATAACCAAAGCCTCACGCTTTATGATCAAGTACTCAATTTTGAAGAAGGTAAGTACCCATTCTCTGTTCATGACAAAACAGAAAGCATAGAGAGTGAAATTCTATATAATCATCATTAAATCCACATGATCTTCGTTAAAAAGAAAGCAGAGAGAAAGCTGTCATTCTCTCTTCATGCAACAATACCGTTACTTCCAACATAGATAAGGAGTTGTAGAAGTATGTCCATAATCAGATGAAATTCCCGCCACATCAGAGCTAATAAAAAGAAGTCTCTTATACTTGACCTCTGACGATAGAAGTCGCCTCTGAAATTCCTCAATGTATACACCTAAGAAGCACTGATACGGGTACGAGTATCTGGATACGATACGATCGGATACGTGGATACGGCAAATCTTAAATATAGTTGGATACGGGTACGAGAAGGATACGTCAATTAAATTATATATATATATATATATTTTATACTTATCTTCTTCCTAACATACTAGTGATGTGTGGCAGCAAGCCAGCAACTAATATTTTTTATCAAGGTATTAAAATATCCTTATCCTTTTAGCATCAAACCCATAAAACCATCAGAACCATCAGATTGTCATCAAAAAAAAAAAAAAAAACAGAACCATCAGACCTTTCTAGTCGAGTCGAAGCAATCAAACCCATATAACCAAACCATCAGACCTTTCTGGTCGAATCAAAGAAATCAAACCCATAAATCCTTTCATCCTTATCCTTTTATCATCAAACCCATGAAAGCATCACACCCTTAAAACCAATCGAAGAACTTGTACCAGCACAGAAGCAATCAAATTCATATGGGTAAGAAGAAGAGAGGGGAGAACGTAATGAAGCGAGCCCAATTGAAGCTCCAACCTCCAGCTCCAGGTGAATCAAAGAAGAGGAGAAGAGAAGAACAAGTCTGATTGATCTGTAGTCTGTGACTTGCGAAGAAGAGGAGAAGAGAAGTGAACGACCAAGCGGCGTATCCGGTTTATTTACATACTACGTATCCGCATAGGATACGAACGTATCCAAACCATATCCACTCTGGGTCCGCGTATCCGAGCGTATCCAAGCGTATCCAAGCCGTATCGTACCCGTATCCCGGATCGATACGGGATACGAGGCCAAATTGCCGTATCCGTGCATCATAGGTATACACACATCAATTCAGTATTGAATTTCAAAGGACCACCACCAAACTACTTCAGAAACCATCAAATATTTATAGACCAATTGGGAAATTAAAGATTCAATTTTGAAGAACCCAACAATCAATTACCAAGAAATCTTACCTCAGTATTAGAAGTATTGTCGGCGCCGGACCCGAACTATTGATTGGCTAGAGAATCGTCGATTTTGGAAGCTCAGTTCCCTATTTGAAAACTCGATCTTTCCCTTTCTCTCTCATCGTGCGAAGCAAAGAAGCATAGTCACATTCAACAACAAAATTTTCCGTTCTATTGACCGCTGACGTCAGTTTAATCTGTTGAATTTTTTTTATTAATTTGCTCATCCAATACGTCATCATCTCTTCGACATTCTATTTTCCTCACCCAGTACGTCACCCCAGCCCAAACCTAAAATCTCCTCCCTCTATATATAACATTTAACTCCATTGAAGGTAGCTCATATACTTCCATATCTGTCTGTCTCTCACCTTTTACTAGTCGAACTACATTAAGCCTCAACACCAAAACCATCAGTTAAGAATCTGCAGCAAAGAAAATCCTGATGTCTAACGAGCAAGAACACCCCAGGAAGGCAGTTGGATGGGCTGCAAGAGATTCATCTGGTGTTCTCTCTCCCTTCAGTTTCTCCAGAAGGTAGATTGTCAACTAGTACAACACTTCTTCCTCGATCTTCAGATTAAACCATATATATATATATATATATATATATAGTACATGTTTGTTTTATAGCTAGTTCTGAAGTTCAACCGATTTGATTGCAGGGAATCCGGAGAGAAAGACGTGACATTCAAAGTGTGGGATTTGCCATTCGGACCTTCACATGGTCAAGAACGAATGGGGCTTCTCTACCTATCCTCTGGTTCCCGGGTACGTTCGACCTATTCCTGCACACTCTTTACTAGTATAACTGGTAAAGGTGTTTACCATTTTATTTATATTAATGCTTGAACCCTCTTCAGTAATCTAATATGAACACAATTTGGCAATGCAGGCATGAGATTGTCGGTGAAGTAACGGAAGTAGGGAGCAATGTACAAAAATTCAAAGTTGGAGACAAAGTCGGTGTTGGATGCATAGTTGGAGCTTGCCGATCTTGTGATAGTTGTACCGACCATCTTGAGAACTACTGCCCCAAACAAATACTCACGTACAGTGCCAAGTACTATGACGGAACCACCACCTATGGCGGTTACTCTGACATTATGGTTGCAAATGAACACTTCGTACTCCGTATCCCGGACAACCTACCCCTTGATTGTGCTGCTCCTCTCCTATGTGCCGGAATCACAACCTACAGCCCGTTGAGATATTTTGGACTTGACAAGCCCGGCATGCATGTGGGTGTGGTTGGCCTAGGTGGTTTAGGCCACGTCGCAGTGAAGTTTGCCAAGGCAATGGGAGTGAAGGTTACAGTGATCAGTACGTCCCCTAATAAGAAGGAAGAAGCAGTTAAACACCTAGGAGTTGATTCGTTTTTGGTTAGTCCTGACCAAGATCAAATGCAGGTAATTATTTGAACAAGTTACATCTTTTACGACTTTTAAGTGGATTATTCAATGAACAAGTTACTTAATGTTTGTTTCATTGATTAATTTGTAGGCTGCCATTGGTACCATGGATGGGATCATTGACACAGTTTCTGCACAACATCCTCTCTTGCCTTTGATTGGTTTGTTGAAGTCTCATGGAAAGCTTGTCATGGTTGGTGCACCAGAAAAGCCTCTTGAGCTTCCAGTTTTTCCTTTACTCATGGGTAAGCATGTAACTACGAGTAGTTGGCTTTTCCTGTTTTCTTTTGCATTGTAGGGTTATTAACAGAGCTAATGTTCGATTTAACAGGAAGGAAGATGGTAGCTGGTAGCGGCATTGGAGGTATGAAGGAGACACAAGAGATGATCAATTTTGCAGCCAAGCACAACATAACAGCAGACATCGAGGTTATCCCAATTGACTACTTGAACACTGCCATGGAGCGCCTTGCCAAAGCAGACGTCAGATACCGTTTTGTCATTGACATTGGAAACACACTAAAGGCTGGATCTTAAATTCTCCAAACCAGACTGTATCAATGAAGAAATAAGAACAGAAGCCCAGACTGATCTGGTGCCATAATCATTGTTGTTCTTTCTACAGAGCATTTTTTGTTGTTCGCTACATTCATTCTTTTTCTTCTTTTAAACTCTCTTATCCTCATCACATTATAAGCAGAATGTAATGATTACATGAATAATTTACTGCCTTCTTTAATGATTTGATATAAATGAATATTTGAATAATGTTACTGCTTTCTTTTGTCATGTTATGTGCTATATAATCACTTCAAATTTTTGCTCTATCTCTAATCCCTACTCCTAATGTAAATTCATCAAAAACCAAAATTAAGAACTTGTTGTAGGAGAATAGAATTGTGTTTATTATTGATAATAGGAGCCCTTTATATAGGGAGTTTACAGAGTACACAAAAGGTAACAGAATCGGAATACAATTAGTATACCTAGGGTACTTTCCTATTACAACTCTAAACCCTAGTTTGTAGAGGCACACATTATGTTGATATCCTTCAACACTCCCCCTTGTGCCGCTCAAACTTGGTGATGACGCTTTAATTGTTGCCTCGTTAAAACCCTTGCCAGGTAACAAAAACCCTGTGGGACAAAAATAACCCTGGTCGAAGGACAAAAAGAGCACAACACGTCCTTCACTCTTCGAGATCGAACATGTAGACATCATGTCTCCCCCTGATGTCAATATCTCCCCCTGATTGCTACAATCATGGGAGTTCGGATAATTTTCTCAATCCGATGCTCTTCACATGTTTCTCGAAGGTGGATTTTGGTAACGACTTAGTAAATAAGTCCGCTACATTATCCTCTTATCGGATTTGGTTCACTTCAGTATTTAGAAGTGCTTGTTGTCATTTTGATAGAGAGGAGGAGGAGCACGGAAGGTGGCATTTTTCCTTGTGGAGTCCGATCCCACACTTCCGTCGTCTCTTTTCTCTGCAGGGATAGAACAAGCCCATATCAATCGTACCTCTCAAATATCGAAAGATTGTCTTTATACCAATCTAAATGGTATTGCGTTGGCGCGGGGCTATATCTATCCAACAAGTTCATAATAATTGAGGTGTCCGGTCTTGTATTGTGCTAAGTACAATAATGCGCCTATTGTACATAAGTAAGCACTTTCGCTATTAACACGTCTTCGTCATCATCCCTGGGACGAAACGGATCCCTTTTAGGGCTAAGACTACGGACGACCATGGGAGTGCATTTTTTTACTTTATCAAAAAAATGTCTATTGACACGGTATACAAGTTCTGAATCTAGACAAAACCGTGTTCTCCCAAGGTCCTTCCTCTCAAACTCGGATTTCAGGTGTTCAGCGGTTTCCCTTAACTCTCAAGGGTTCCAATTATGTTTATCAACATAAACCGCGACAATTGCAAATCTGGAACTTGTCATGGAAACGCATGGGCATAGTTCACCATATCCCTTCCCAATCAAGTAGTCATTTTAGTGAGCATTTCAACCTCGTTGCAAATGCGCTCCGTGGTCTAGAGCCACTTGACTTGGGTAAATGAAGTCCACAAGAACCTTCAGTATATTCCGTATCTAGATCCCCATAAAGATACGTAGTGACCACATTCGTAAGCTGCGTGTTCAGTTATTTGGAAGCTACCAAACTGATAAGGTAGTGGAGTGCAATGACATCCATTACGAGAGAATATGTCTTCTCGTAGTCGATTCCAGGGCGTTGTGAGAAACCTTGCGCCATAAGGCGAGATTACCATCTCTTTTTCTCATCACGCTATCTAACGAAGACCTATTAATGTCAATAGGTTTTATGTTAGGAGGTGTTGACATCTCAGGCCCGAATCCTTCCTCTTCGTTAGTGAATCCAATTCAACCTGGATCGCATCTTTCCATTTAGGCCAAGTTTCTCTACGTTGGCATTCTTCAACGGAGTAAGGTTCGATGTCATTGGTCTCAATAATTCCACGTCCTCATGTACACTAGTGTAGTTCGTAGAGATCTCTATATTCTTAGGAATTGGTTCTAACATTGAGGCGTCCCCCAACGATGTCTCTTGGACATAACCACAATCCAAAATATTCTCATGAGACGGATTATGAGTATCAATGATCAATGGATCAAGTTGTGCCAAACTCGCTCTCTTCTTAGGGCGAGAATCCATCGAACCTATGGGTCTCCTACTCTCTCTAGCGGAACCCATGGCCTATGACGCCATTATGCCACTTTTGTGGCGTCACCATACTACCATCCATGGTAGTGGTGTAGTACCCATCTTCTCTGGGTGGCACCATGTCCTCTTGTGGGGACATCAATCCTTGCAGGCATGTTTGCAGCAGGTATATGTGATCTCGTCACTTTTAGGGGATCAAGATGAGACATAGTGGGGACAGACCACGACAATTCCTGTCGTTCCTGTTGAACATTGATGTTCTAATCTCCCCCTAACGACGGGAAGACTGTCTCATCAAAGTGACAATTCGCAAATGCAGCGAAATAGAGATCGCCTGTCAAGGGTTCTACATAGCGAACTTATAGTTGGAGACTCATGTCCAACAAATATATATATGCATTCGTTGCAATGACTCATGTTGATGCGCTGTGGCGACGCAATTGGCACATGAACCGCACACTCAAATATGCATAAATAGGAGATATTAAACTCGAACCCAGTCACTAGCTGTAACTCAAATAAAAGTTGAGTGGCGGCTATGAGTCGTAGACGAATTAGCATAGCTGCATGCGTTATTGCATAACCCAAGCGGAAATATTGGTGCGCATTACCAATGTCCGGGCTACCATTGTAGTCGTTTAATGGTGGCTTTTCCGCGAGACCAATTGGGTGTGTACATGGGAATATGATACTTGATATCAATACCCAATGATATGCAATAGTCATCGAAAACTGTCGATGTAAACTCTCTAGCATTATCAAGTCAAATTGACTGAATGGGATGATCTGGGTAGTGAGCCCGTAGCCATATGTTATGTGCTAGGAGTGTAGTATAAGCAGCATTACGAGTGGATAATGGCACAACACGTGACCAGTGTGTTTGCGTATCAACCAACACCATAAAACATCTATATGGTCCGCAAGTTGGTTGATCAAATCCATAGAATTCCCTTAGATTCTTTGTGAGAATGGAATTATTTCCTCAATCTCCTTTGCATAGGATGGTCTCAATCATAAATAACAGGCTTTACAGAACGAAACATGGGCTTTATAATCAACCAATAAAGGTTTTGGTCAAACCATAGTGTCACAATAGACTTGAGAAGTAGATAGAGGAGTTTATGGCGTCAATGCCATGTATTTGCCGCAGGGGGTAGGCAGCACTGGCCATGTATGGCCTGTCTTTGCACAATCATGGCGCCATGAGGCGCATGTACAGCTCCTCTAACCAATTCTTGGTTCTTACTTTTCTTCGTTCTGAAAATGGATGTCCGTGTAAAGTCTTTAATACACGGATCATCATGTCAAAGCCTATATGTGTCAAAATCCCATAAGTCGTCTCTCATGACATAGTTGGATTCAATAACTCAAATAGTGGTTGCATACAACCCACTAGAGCGACACATAAGTTTCTCTAATACTCGTTTATGTCCGTAGTCATTAGAGGTGATGCAAAGGAACTCTGTCCATTCTCATAATGTGTTTCCACATGAAAACCATTGGCTCTATAAAGTTCGAATTAGGGTATGTCCAAGACATTAAGTAAAAGAATTGACACTTTATTAATAGCCAATGATTGCATCAAAGTTTCCAAAGTCTAATCCAAAATAAAATCAAAGTAAGACACATTGTAGTCACTCTATCCATTTGGTAACTCCAATCAAATATGACCAGGAAAGTAGAGAGAGATGTTGGTGGAGCAAGGCTCTCTTAAGTACCAATAATCTCAATGACTTTCCTAGACATCACATTTAATTGGGTCCGCCACATAAGAAAGAGTTTAAGACAATTGTCATTTATTGAATAAGGCAAATTGCCATTACAAAAGTTCTTGGAAAAATAAAAAGGACTAATCTAATCAAAGTCTGTTGCATCCATGTGCATTTCATCTTCAGCTTTGAAGTCCTCTATGGTGAGATTGACATCTCCACCGTCTTCTTCTTCTTCTGCAAGGTACACTTCTTGCTCTCTCAGGTCCCTATATGCCCTGTAGCTTGCAGCTAGTTCCTCGCTTGCCTTGCATTGCTTGAACCAATGCTCAATTGATCCACATCGATGACACTCATCATTACGGTTGCCTCCCTTTAATTGAGGTGCACGTTGTGCACGTTGCGGGCGTTCCCTAGGAGGGTTGGTGCCACCACCACGACCCATTGAGCCACCATTACGGCTAGGGATACCACGACCCCCTCTCCCACGTGTGGCATTACCACCACGTGTATCCGCACCAAACTTGCGGTTTCCTTCCTGGTTAGGGCGGTTATATGGGCCCAAACGTCCCTCATGTCCCCCATTCTTAGGGTACCGCTCCTTGCGCCCTCCTTTGGGTGCATTATAATTCGCCTCATGAACGCTCTTAGTTCCAATGGGCCTTGAATTATAATTCCTCACGAGTATGTTATCATGTTTCTCAGCAACAGATATAATATTAATAAGCTGATGGAACCTCATGATCCGTCCAGCATTGACTTCAGTACGGTATTGCTTTGATACCACAATGGCTGAAACGGGGAAGGTGGAGAGAGTTTTCTTAATTAGCTCTTGCTCTGTGACAGGTTGTCCACAAAACCTTAACATGGACTGTATGTGAAGAGCTTCTGAATTATATTCAGTAACAGACTTGAAGTCAGCAAAGCGCAGATTGTTCCATTGAACCTTCAAGTCAGGGAGGAGGGAATCTTGGACATTGCCAAAGCGCTCTTCTAGCGCTACCCATAGCTCTCTTGCATCCTTGATCGACATATACTCCAATCTGAGTGCCTAGTCCATATGGCGTCGCATCAAGATAACTGCTTGAGCATGCTTTGTAGATGTTCAGTTGAACATAAGATCCGGGTTAGGTGCCTGGATTATGGGTAAAATTCCCTTTGAAGTGAGATGGTTCTCAACATCGGTTACCCAACTGTGGTAATCCGAGCCTGTTGAGTCAAGCATGGGAAAGTCGAGTCTAGGTTCATTCGACATCCTGAAAATAAGAAGAGAAGATATATTAGTTTCGGAGCTAAACTTCCACGAAAACTAAAATAATAAGATTTCCGAGCTATGCTACCAAGAAATCATTTTCCAAGAATCTCTTTTGGATTAGACCAACAATGATGTTTAATATGGTCACAATTTGATGCTTACGGACGCTCTTAGTCCAAGCATTGTGAACGCTCTTAGTTCACACGAAACTCTTAGTTCGTTTAATTATGAACACTCTTAGTTCATACGAACACTCTTAGTTCGTTAAGCGTGAATCCCCACAATTCCGCTTTGTTAAGTACTCAAAATCATTTGGCAACATATATTCCAATATTATACAGAAAATAAAAGGAATTTAAATATAAGAAAGCAGGAACTTTAATTATAAAAACTTACGTGATTGTTCTTGGTTTGAAGACACGAGCGTGTTGATGCAGGCGTGTAGTTGGAATCTGGTCGGAAATTGGTAGTTGGTGGCTGCCCTTCTCCCTTCTCCTTTTTTTTCTTCTTCCCCCCCCTTTTTTTTTTTTTTCTTCTTTCCGGGCCCAGCCCTTCTCCTTCTCTCTTTCGGGCCCACCCTTCTCCTTCTCCTTTTTTTTTTTTTTTTTTCTTTGCTTCCTTTTTTTTTCGGGCCCAGCCGGGTCCCCTCCCTCCTTTCTTCTTTTTTTTTCGGGTCTTCTTCTCTTTTCTTTCTTCTGGTTTTCCTTCTTCTCCTGGTCTTCCTCTCTTCTGGTCTGCAGGTGGCGCTGCGGCGGCGGCGGCGTCCGGGTTGGGCTGGTACGCAGGCGGACTGGTACAGTACGCAGGTCGGAGGCCGGGGTTTGCTGCAGCAGATCGGCGGGTTGCAGGGACGCAAAGGCAGGTGGGCTGGTGCTGGAGCTATAGGGCTGGTATCGCTCGGCGGGCTGCAGCAGAGCTATAGGGCTGGTGGAGCTATGAACTAATGGTGGCGGCAGTCTGCTGGGCGCGGGGGCGATTGAGGCTGAGGCTGGGCTGGTGGTGGACGGCCGGTATGGAGTTTTTTTTTTTTTGGTTGGCTGCAGGGAACAAAAAGATTTTTCTTCTAGGGTTTTTTTTTTTTTTCTGAAGCTAGGGTTAGAACTCGTGCTGATAACGTGTTGTAGGAGAATAGAATTGTGTTTATTATTGATAATAGGAGCCCTTTATATAGGGAGTTTACAGAGTACACAAAAGGTAACAGAATCGGAATACAATTAGTATACCTAGGGTACTTTCCTATTACAACTCTAAACCCTAGTTTGTAGAGGCACACATTATGTCGATATCCTTCAACAGAACTGAAAACTAATATCTGGTACAAAATACATGGAATTATCAGCAATGATGGCTGACTTTAAGATTTAACTCTAAAGGTTGAATTTCTCCTCTATCACGATGTCAGAAACTAAAATTCAAGAGATTCAGTTTTAGAGGACCAGAACAACTGCCAGAAGTGCCATATGAACTCCCACTAGAACAATCGATCGGGGTATGCTTTAGACATTCTACAACCAAAAACCTCCGCTTTTGCAGCTTTATTGAGAACGTTGTTGCCTCAAGAATGACAGGAACATGTGCAGGAGTAATTATTAATGACATTAAAAAAAAACATATTAAGCAAAACAGAGTATACACTCAAATAAACAAAAAGTATTATTTCAAATAAATAATGTCATCCTGATTTTATTATTATTGTATAACTCTCTAAGTTTTTCCTTGTTTTTCTTGTACTTTTTGTTCTATTGATCAATGACCGATTGAACTTTTAAGGTTTTGAATCTGAAATAGGTTTTTTTGTTATCTTTTAATTACCTTATGTCTCGACCACGAAGGTTTGGATCTTGATTTCCCTCCTTGATGCCGATCTACTTGCATCCAACACCAAGGTCCAAAGACAAGACCCGGTGTGGCATTATTGGAATTAATTTAAAAGCAGCCGTAGTTTTTAGATTATGAAAGCTGCTATTTACGAACTTTTATAAGCAGCAACTTAGTGATGCAACTTTTGAAAGAAGAGATTGTTTTCTAGTTTCACAAAACACATTTTGTTTCTTAATTTATAAGTTAAGCAACTTTTTGCACAGGATAAGATGTGCAAAACTAGACTGAAGCCTATAGCTTGCCAAATCCACAATTCTGAGCCGAGATTCCATGTGGTAACAACCAAAACATTAGCCACAATGTAATGCCAATGAGGTCCATAAGCTCATAAATCGATTGCTTAAGCCAACCAAATAAGCAAGGTTGACACCCATCAGTATATTGTAAGAGAGGTCGCACCAACCACCTCTAAACTTGGATCTAGAACGATTTTGCGAGTCTCTAAGAATCAATGTAAGAAACTTTCAGAATGGACACGCATGGACCCATCAGTATTCAATACTTTTTTGGTTTTTTTTTTTAATTTATAAATTAAATTACGTAATTATGTATTGTAACATCCCGACCCGAATTAATAGAAGAGAAAAATAAGACAACACCATCTACTAGATCCATACCTGGATCAATATTGATTGTATCCATTATAATCAGAAAATTCAAAACCTTTGATTCACCAATCACTGTCCTAAGAGAAGATTCGTCCCCTACTGCACAGGGTTGAATGACGAACTTCCCCCAAGATACAACAACTCTTCGAGCTCCGTCGTGCAGCTAAGAAGCCCTATTGAACCTTTATCACCCGTGCACTCAAAACTGTGTATAAGTAAAGTATGTATATATATAGTTTGTAAGAATATATTTGGTAGAGGTATTTGGCTAGAGTGGTTGCATTATGGTCAATTATACCGTCATGTATACCCTCATTATCCGACGATCTAAACTCTCACACATGTGCATGTTTCATGTCTCACCATATGCCTTCCAACCATAGCCATGTACCCTTATATAGGGCACACTTACCATACCATCAATAACCTCATTAACCATATAACGGTCAAATAATAATTAAATATTTAAAACATAAAACCGTTAAACCATAAATAGAGAAATAAACACAAAATAAAAATAACCCTCAAAATAAATAAATAAAATATATTTTAATTTTAAATCATATAAAATTTCCAACAACATTTGTTATTCAGAATGTATTCTTGGTATTGATTCAGGGGGCATAATTGTTGGTTCAAGAGTATATTTGAGTTCCTGAGGATAGGAGCTTTAAAATGAGGGGAGGGGGGGGGAGACTTTGTTGCAGAGGTAAACTGTGAAAGAAGGTCCTGACCTCAAGTAACAATGTCTTACTAGATTTAACTAATTGTTTCAGGGGTGAACGCACTAACTTGGAGTAGTATTAAGTGTATCTTTGGTAGAAAAGTTTCAACAAGCATGACTGGAGCACTCAAAACCTCAAGAACTAGGCCTCTGATGATGCAGTTCTAACATCAACCACTCTAAAAGCAGTGTTTATTGCGATATCGGTGATGTAAGGACATATACTTACCATGTTTATGCTTAAGTTGCCAAGGAGATAAAACGGGAGCCTAGAACTCGCAATTTCTGTTACAAGAAAATATGCTATATGTACTATATTTTCTAATACACTATATAAGAGCAATAATTCTTGCAAAATCAAGCGACTCTGATGATGTAATGAACTAAGAGTTTATACAAGTTAGACTAATAACATTATACATGCAAGAATTATTGCTCTTATATTTTGGATTCAAGTGTTTTGATTTCTATATTAATGTATAAAGCCTCACTCACTAGCAATTGTTCCCATTACTTTAACAGAACTCCCCCTCTCGTATCATCAAACCGGCACACATTAATACAACACCAACATTATTTGATCCAAATTCAGAACAATCCTTGTCATACCTTCTTCAAATTCCACTAATTTACACTATGCCAAAAAGTGCATCAGACGACACACTTCAGACGACATAAGTTTTGTTTTATGTCGTCTGAGTTTTTCAGACGACATAATTTTTTTTTCTGTCGTCTGAATATACACTAAAACCATACTGGTTTAATTTGGAAAAATGGTGAGCATTCAGACAACACATTTGTGTAGTTGTAGAAGGTGGTGATTTCCTATCTCAAATTTGGATAAATGGTGAGCATTCAGACAACACATTTGTGTAGTTGTAGAAGGTGGTGATTTCCTATCTCAAATTTGGATAAATGGTGAGCATTCAGACAACACATTTATGTAGTTGTAGAAGGTGGTGATTTCCTATCTCAAATTTGGAGGGATATCCAAAAATTGATTTGGTACTTTTCCCTCTCAAATAACCAAGCCCTAGTTGACTAGAAAATATTGTGACATTCAGACAACATTTAAATGTTGTCCGAGTGTGGAGCTTCTTTTACAATTTTCTAATTATTTTGACCTGTGCTTATAGAGATCGACCTCGACCCTTCACTCATTCTCTCTCCTTCTCACTCGGGCTCTCTCAGCTCGACCTAGAAACCGTGAGGAAAACTCAAACACGAGCCCTCTCTCCTTCTCACTCAGCTCTCTCAGATCTCGATTCTCACTCTCTCGATTCTTTGTTGGCTAAGATTGAACTTCTTCATCATATTTCTATCAAATCTGGCCACTTCAGTAGAAGATCTACCAACTCTCTTCTCCTTCTCTCTCGCTCCCTTGTCTTTCCAAACCCTACTCTCCCTCTCCCTCTCCCTCTGTCTGTGTCTCCGAATCTCACATTCTCTCTCTACAATCCTCTCCGTCTCTCTCTGAAATTGACGGAGATGAAGTCTATCTGCGCCACAATTTCTTACGGGAGACGATGGAGCCGCCCCAGTAGGGTCTGGCAAGCCTCCGTGATCTTCATGAATTTGACCGCTGCGAACTCCTCCACCGCCCCTTGTTGCCCCACCTCTACCTCACGGTATTTCAATTACTTTTTTTCGATTGAGTTTCAAAATAGTAAGTTTTGGGACTCTCTTGTTTGCGATTTTTGTTTTGTTGAATTTTGGGTTGTTGGTTCAGAAATTGATTTGGGGCCATTTCTAATTTTTGCAATCTCGTCCATTTTGGTGACAAGAGATGGGTGTTGAGTGGGCTGGGCAGAGGCACCATAGGCATCGTTCTCAAGCGTGTGACCTTCACGTCACCTGCATCAAAATCGGTTCTGTCTCTCTATCCATTTTCTTCTTTCTATTTCAATCTTTGATGACTCAAAACTGAAAAAAGATGTATTTCTCTTCAATAAAACTTTATTAAATATGGTTAAAATAGATGAAACTGAAGAATAAGACTATTACATGTACTTGGATATGGATTTTTCATTCGTAATGGTTCCATGATTGATGCTTTTAGTTAATTACTTGTTTTATATGACAACAATTTGCAGATCTGAAGTTAAATACAAATGGTGGTACTATGTCTCCCTTTGATTATGGTATGGTTTTCGTTCTTGATGGTGGTGCATAGATACTTCACCCTTTAGCCTTTTCCTTTCATTACAATTGATAATTGATCATTGCTTCTGGAATATGACTCACTGTCTTATACCAATACTATTATTAAGCTTTTTGAGCTGAATCTTTATTCCTAACAAGTTGATTTAGACTGGGTAATTATAAACAATATAAGTTCTTGTGAAAAGTTGGTACTCTTGGACGACCCATAGCAGAATCTTTCACAGGTTGCGGAATCTTGGTTTGTCCTATGGTACTTTTCATTGTAGCTCTAATTTTTTCTATTTTCTGATATGTATATATATTTTTTTCTATTGGCTCTTTGTGGTTGAAGTTCATACCCTGGTATTATTAGTTTCTTTTTGTATATATAGTTCAAGATATACGAAACCACCTCTGTTCCTCTACTGTAATGGTAAAGCTCAAGTTGACCTTTTTGATTTATTGGTATTGTTTTTATCTTAAACATGTATTACAATGCTAGTATTGATCCCAAAATGAGTGGAGACCTAGTAGCTGCTCAGGTTGTCAAGCAATCAGGTCAAGCTTTTAATTTAGTTCTTTTATTCAATATCCCATGAAGAAGTTCACATTTTTGTTTGAACATTTTGAATTATAGTGCTTTATGACCAGGGAGGCAATGGTAATCTTGAAACTTTGTTGAATGAGTTTAGGTACCCAAGCATTTCACACAATTGACACTTTATGTTGGATATAATTCTTAGGGTCTGCTTATGACATCTTTGGTTTTTGTTATGTTTTATTTGTTGTAATTAAAAAGGGGAAAGTGGAGAACATAAGAGAGATACTAGAGAGATGAGCCTTTGGTAATTATTAGTTTATATTGTCAATTGTGGGCTGTGTCTTGTTTCCATTCAGCAATTACTTAATTATGGTGTTTCACCAATGCACATGATATACTTACTGTATTGCTGGTTGGTTGTTACACAGGGAGCTAACGAACAAAATATACTTATTTGAAGATGCAATTGCAATTGGCGCAACAAGATTCAGCGCAACATACAGGTGCATGAAGCTATCTAAATTGTGTTATTGGGTTTCAGATAGGGAAAGCTTTTTTGAAGCAGCTGAAAGTGTTCCTGAGGTGAATTTTTTCAACTTATTTCTCTGTTTTTTAGATTTGGTTGTATGGAATTCAATTGTGATTTGTGTTATCGATTTTGTGAGAGTTTTGGATGAAAGAAAGCAGGGAAAGTTTTGATTCTCTCTGATATGGAAGTACTCCTTGATTAATGATTAGGATTACTTCTGCTACCCTCTTGCAATTTCAAAATCGAAGTAGAATAAAACTTCTGGATTCTGCCTTACATGACAGATTTTGTCTGACCACTTTGGTGGCAATTTTTGCATCTCTTGGATTTTCAGTTGATGCCATGGAGATTGGTGAATAAGCTTGAGCTTGAGCTTCATTAAGTTGCTATGTCCTGCTCTTGATGAGCTCAAGTTAGAGTGAGTTTTAGAATAATACTGAATGTTCAATTAGCTTGGCAGTATTGGTCGTTTGGTGCAAAAGTAACTTTATTTGTTCTTGCCTCACTATCCCAGACATCATTCACCATATGTATCAGTTTAAAATCCGTCTGCTATGCGTTCATTGTGTCAATACAACTGCTGCAGTATCTGTCTATCTGTGAGGGGCTGACACTACATACTACATATAATGTTTATGTGGTTGGCAAATAATTGTAGTGTTTGAAATTTTATCTGAACCATTGCTACTGCTTTTGTATCAGAAAAATTACTTAGATGTGTATCGCTTTGAATCATGGGGAGGTTCACTGCTACCAACATATGCTGTTGGACAACAGGTTTGCTATTGATCATCCAACTAAGCTATGCATCTAAATTTATGATTAGAGTTTATGATTAGTTCACTGGAAGAGGAAGACAAACAACGATACGGTTGCAAGTAATATAAAAAAGATTTGGTATATAGTGTCATTATATGATGAACTAGATTTACATAGTTGATCAGAAGTTGGGATTTTTTGTCTAATTCTTCAAGTCAATTACCAGCCTTAAAGTACTAATTCGGGTATTGCTGTTTTACCTCCACAAATGCAAATGTTTATGGGTTTAGTTATGCAATATGAAGTTTTCACTGAAAAGGGTTGTGACAGGAAGCAAATTAGTAAACCTGTATTGGTGATGGTAGCTTAGCTTTTTGGTTTTAGATAACCTCGGAAATGAGCTAGCTTTCAGCATTCTTTTTGGTCTTTCTATCATCCATCTTCCCCTAGATTTACTTAGTAATTCCTATAGTACCTCAAAACCTTCAGATAAGCACTTGTAATTGTAAAAGGCATGTTAGGCTATGTTAGTTTTGACTTGTGTAGCAACTGCAGCTTATTTAGGGTTTAAGGAAAATGGAATTGTCTTCAGAAATCGAAGACAATTTAGGTAATTCAGCTTTTCTTTTACTTGTATTGTTCTCTTTACAGATGAGGACCGAGTTCTAGCAACTGTGAGGGTTCAGCCATCTCATGGTTAACTAACGACATTTGTGGAACATCCTAGAATGAGCAGGCTGATCCCCAACTTCTTTTCCATTCAAATGGTAATTTATTTTCCACCCACTTTATTAACTGATCAGTAAAACTATACATTTCTACCTTAGTTATACCATGCTGGCCTTAATTTTCACTACATGCATATGGTTCTACCCTAGAGGCACATGATTTTGAATACAGGTATCTTAGATTTTAGTCTTATGAGGTGTTAGTGGAGCTTATTGAGATGTGGTTATGTCTTCTGAAAATACTGGTTCTTCCCTAACTTTATGTCTTTTATATGTCTGTAACTTGTCTGAGTTTCTTTTTACGTACCATTTGGCTGTACTTGTTTGAAATTGTTTTTGGTTTTGGTTATGTTTGTTGAAGTTCGCTGCAATTAGTAGATTTTTGTGCTTTGTTTTGGTTGTTAGGTGTAGTTTGCTGAAACTATTTTTGGTTTTGGTTATGTTCGTTGGAGTCTGCTATTTAGTTTTGGTTTTGGTTAGTACTGACTCTTGAGTTTAAAGAGTCATTTTTGTCAGAACCTGCTGGGTTTTTTTTTGTTTTGCTTAGGTGGTGTTTTGTCTATAGCATCACCTCAGTTATTTCCTTTTACTGAAACTACACGTGTGAAAGTTTATCTAATTATATTTAGTGTGGCTATACTAACTCATAGTTTGATGCCCTAGAATCTATCAAAGATGGAGGTAAAGAAGCTCTTTAATAACATCAATAGCTCAGAGTATGTGATAGTTATCTAGACATAAATGTACTAAAAGCACTAGCAAATATAACTTCATTCTATGTGCATATTATCTGCAGGGTTATGCATATATACTCACGCAGCCTGGAATACCTTCCGTTTTCTATGACCACTTCTATGATTCAGGTGATTCAATTCATGATCAGATTGTGAAACTGGTACAGCAGTGTAGCTAGGTAGTTCCTTTATTAACTTGTGTCTAGTAGATTCTTCATTCATTAAGCATTTGGACTTGTCTGCAGATTCAGATTAGTAGATATGGGACATTTTGAACTGATCGATGCTCATGATTAGGTTGTGTACATAAGACAATGGTGGATTAATAGAAATTGCAATGAATGATTTTGGATGTGGGTTTCATACTTTCATGAATGGGCAATTTTAATTTCCAGAATGCATGCATACCAATTGTAACAGGGGACTACTAATATGTGTTATCTCAAATTGCAAGCTACAACAAAAGCACACCAAAATGTGTGGTTGCAGTTGCACAAAAACAACACAAAACCCAATTGGAATTCTATTGTCCTTTTGGCATTGGTATAATAGAAAATTGCAAGCTCCAACAAAAACACACCAAAATGTGTGGTTGCAGCTAAACAAAAACAACACAAAAATCAAATAGAAGTTTATTGTCTTTTTGGCATTGGGACGACAGAAAATTGTAGTCTAAAGAGCAAAACAACAACATAAGTTAGACGAAAGTGTTGGCTAAAACGTATAATAACAACAAAATAAGTGTGGTTGGAATCAATCACAGACAATATAAAAAGACCTCATAAAAGATCTTTCACACAACACTTAAGTGTCGTATGTATGTACCCTAGAACGACACTTAATTGTTATCTGATGCTCTTTACGACCACATATAATTGTCGTTTAAAGTAAATTAGCACAACCTTTAAATGATGTTGTATGAGAGAAGACACTACACAAGAGTCTTCATATTTCTTATTTAAGGGCATTCAGACCACACAAATAAGTCTTGCAAATATGCTTCACACAATAGTATTTAAAAAATACTGTGGTTGTTTTGTTTATCAGACAATACAAAACTGTTGTTTGAATGCTTTTAAAGAAACAGATCACAATGTTCCCAAAATGCAAAACTCATCAGACGACACAAGACTTTTATTTTTTTATGTCGTCTGAAAAATCAGACGACAGAACACTTCTGTCGTCTGATGCCCCCAAGAGACGACACCGTACTAGACGACACATTTTTGTTCGTTCAGACGACAGAACAGTTATGTCGTCTGATGCACTTTTTGGCATAGTGTTACCTGCTATTATTACATTAAGCAATGCCATGTCTCACTTGAAGTACAAATACTGATATTTAAAATCTTTACCTCTCGGTTATATTGCTCAATATCTTCGCGAATAATTTTACTAATTTCATTCTCTAGCTAGTATGGTTAACCTGCACCAACTTAGGGCAACTAGGGTCGGTCAATCCTGCCAACTATTACAAAATGGATTGAGTTCAAACCGAACTAATAGGTCGGTGTCGACAAAGCCTTTGATTGCAATAATTTCTTTATATCTTCAACCACCATTCTCTCCTCCGCCCAACAATGATCGATCTAACCTAGAAACTGTTTGTACCCACATTTGCATGGCCACTAGGTCATAACTAATGTGCATAGTCATTTCTGATTACAATGAGCCACTCTACAAGTAATTCGGGCCGGTTGCTAGAAATGGTGGCCGGTGAATAAGTGGACACTTCTATTGGTCCAAGACGAGTCACATAAAAAATAGGCCGATAGAGGGTTTCGAAAGTTTGGCCTTTGGTTATCGGCCGGCCCGTAGTCATTGGTTTATTGTCTAAAAGCCCATTGGCCAGTACTCTAATTGGTTTCCAATCCGAAACTCAACTTAGAAGGATAATGGCCGATTGTCAGAGAGGCCAATAAGCGATAAAGATGAAATTTGATCAAGTAGTATTTCAGTCGACTTGAAATTCATGTCAGCCGATAAGGAGAGTTCAATCCAAGATAGCCTACTTCAAGATTAATTGCAGCCGTTGATGACGTCCATCAAAGCCAATCCGGATAGAGTCCAGTGTCAAGTCAGCCGATAAGGAGAGTTCAATCCAAGATAGCCTACTTCAAGATTAATTGCAGCCGTTGATGACGTCCATCAAAGCCAATCCGGATAGAGTCCAGTGTCAAGTCAGCCGACGATAAGTATTGAAGCCGAATTAAGATAGAGTCACTGAGGCAAGAAGAGGCCGAATTCCACTCAACTTCAAAGAGTCAAGAGATCAGTTCAAGTCATAAAGTAGCCGATATAAATAGAAGCATCGACAGAAGACAAAGCACACACAATTCCAAAAATTCAAGCCATCAAGCTTTTCTTATTTCGTTTTACCTTTTGCTTAGGTAGAATTTCCGTCTGTTTCCTTAGTTTATTTGCTCTGCTAGTTACAATCTCAGTTACTTTACCTTTCTTGTAGCCTAGTATCGATTTTGAATTGTTCTCTTTGTTTTCTTTCAAACAATAGTTAATAATTTGCAGCCATTCTAATTTTCAGTTTCGTTGTTATTATCTTTTATTTGCCCCTTATTGTCTTTATGCTTTACTTGTTTGATCGTGCTATTTACTGTTCATTGTCGCATAGTAGCTATTAATCTTATATTTACTCATACTCTCACAACTGCACCTAATTCACCCGACCTTCAGCCACCAAGTCCTTAATCTAGAGGCATCGAACCACAGCCGAGAATAAGTTCCTTCCTCGGCTAACAATTGCTTGATAAGTCAGATTTACATCCATTACACCTACAGTTGCACACTTGGCCTTCTGGCCGTGTGCTGGCACGCTCCGCATCTATTCATCGAGAAGGACATTTGTTCCTTGATCCCTCGGCTGTACAGGCCGAGGTGATTTTCAGAGGCAACATCTTTTGGCACGCCCAGTGGGACAAAGATTACTATTTCCTTAGTAAGGTTGAATGCAAGGGAAGGAGGTTAGTCAACAAAAACAAGACAACCCATACAGTGTAAACAGGGGAAATAAGTGTCTTCGGTGTGGAGAGTCGGGACATAATTCAACTTTTTGTCCATCACGACCGAAGCTCGATCTTACTCCAATCAGATTGTCACTTGAGTCAAGTGGGAATGGGACTACAGACGCTTCGTCGGCAAAACAATCAGCCGATGAACATAGAGCTCAAGAAGTAGCAAAGACTGCATCGGCCGAACTAGCCGCAAGACAGGAGGGCACACAAGCAGCGGCAACCGACACCGCTGCAAGACAAGAAGACATGAGACGAGCGGCTGCTGACACAGCCTTGGCCAGGCAATCTACTGAAAGTTCGTCTAGAGATTCACCACTTAATGCTTTTCAGAGTGCCTCGAATAGTGCAACCACTCCTGGTGCTATCATCTATGCAGCACGAGACGGTAGAGTTAGAGATACTGTGGAAACTGATTATTTAGGACCAGCCGGAGTGTCATCAGCCGAGTATTTGTACAAAGCATTGAATGAGGTTTTTAAATTGTAGACGAATGAACTCGCTACCCGAGGAGAAATCAACAATAGAACGTTGGTAGATCAGTTAGCTACTGTTTTGGGAGAGAATACTAACCGATCTATCGGAGGATTGCAAACGTCTCTTGAGCAACTGAACCAAACAATGGCGGCTATGGTGAATGGTCAGAACACTTTGCAAACCTTACTGATACAAAATCAACAAGGACAATTCAACCAAGCACTTCAACCTCCATGGCAGCAAGTTCATGCTTATGTTCCACAGCCACAGGCTCAGTTTCCTATTGGTGGACAGCCGTTTCAAGCTCAACCCCAATTTGGAATGGCCAATAATTATGTGCAACAGCCAATAAATAACAACAACGGTTTGGGAGGACAAAATCCATCTAGGAATGGGTTGACAGTCGAAGAAATAAGGAGAATTTGTGAAGAGACTGTAGGGCCGGCTCCTAGAAGAACGGCCAGGCCGAGATACACCAAACCATATCCGGAAAGGGTTGAAAACAGAGACTATCCGAGGGGATTCAAATTTCCCGACTTTCCTTTATTCAGTGGAGATGATTACCAATCAACTATAGCACATATTTCCCGGTTCACAGCGCGATGTGCTGAGCATTCTAGAGATGATGATTTGAAGTTGAAGTGGTTTGAGAACTCACTGACCGGCCCTGCTCATGCTTGGTATGTCAACTTGGCTCCTAATTCTATTCAAAACTGGGCCGACATGGAAAGAGCTTTCCATGAGCAATTCTACATAGCCGAACCAGAAGTCACAATCGCTGATTTAGCAAAAATGTATCAAGAAGCACATGAGTCGGCCCAAGATTTCTTAGATAGATTTAAGGCCGCAAGAAATAAGTGCAGAGTCAATCTGGGAGAACTAGAGTTTGTTAATAGCTCAGCAAGGTCTGAATTATGAATTGCGCAAGAAATATGAGGGAGTTGATATTAGAGACATCTTTGAATTAACCACTAGCGTGGCTAGATACGAGGCAATCATCAGAGAAGAAACTCAAGCTAGATCAGCCTCAAAGGGAACTTATTATAAGAATCCTACTGTTCATGCTATGGAGGCCAATTTGAAGGTTTGAAGGTCGAGGAAGAAGATTCGGCCGATATCAATGCTGCCGAATTGTTTATAAACAAACCAATGATTTGTAAAGCCCTTGCAAAGCCAACAAACCCAATCAAGGATAAACCTCAGCCGATAACCTACCATACCAAAGATGGCACACCTTTAAGATTGACACCTACCCGCACTTACACTTTTGATATCACAAAGGCTGACATAATTTTTGATCAACTTCTTGCTGAGAAAGTAATTAAATTGCCAAACGGCCATGTTATACCTAAGGCCGATGAAACTAGAAATAAGTCTTATTGTAAATTTCACAATTCATGGAAGCATTCTACTAACAATTGTGTGGTTTACCGTGATACTTTGCAGGATCTCATCGAAAAAGGAAAGCTGAAGTTTCCGGAGACGAGCAAACCAGCTCAGCTTGTCGATACCGACCCTTTTCCAGTCAACATGGTGTACGTCAACTTCCCAAGAGGTCACAGGAGGAATTGGCCAAATATGAACTTGTCTGATCCTAGGGCCCGAAGGAGGTATATGTTTCGTGACCAGAGGAGGGAACCAGTTTATGATAGTCAGGATGAGGATGCATACGATATGACAATGCCACCGGCTTTGAAGGCCTCATCGTCATCTACTTCAAAAGTACCGCCGGCCAGCGCTGTGATTCTGTGCAGCCGTTGCAACTGTGAGGTAACCCTCAATAATCTTCTGCAAATCAAGAACCAAGAGTTAGCTACTGATCGACAGGTAAGCCTGGGTTAAAAGCTCCAACTAATTGTGAAGAAAGTAAGAAGAAAGACTCAGGAGGGAAACATGCTGGCAATGAATTGGGGACTCCCACGGCCAATATGGCCGAGGATGAAGTACTTAAGCTCTTTGGCCCTCACAGTCCCAAGGGATGTTATCAGGGACAACAAACTTCCCAAAGTGTGTTTAAGAGGATAAAGGAATCTGAAAACTCCGAAAGCGGACGACTTTCGGTGAGGAGAAGGTTGACTTTTGAGGATGATGATCTTGAGGGAAATTTTGCTGATGGTTTCAATGGCCGACGACGATCAGGTTTTGACCAAGATGATCGATTTTATGACCAAGATTATTTTGCTAGAAATAGAGGCAGAAGACCTTATAGGACATATCGGCCACCAGTTACTCATGATAATAGGTGGTATGGCCGAGCGGCCAGAGATCAGCCATTTTCCCCTTTGATAAAAACTCAAAAGAGACGTAGGGAAGTGGCGGCCGCAAGGGAGCAAGGGTCAGAAGGGCAGGAAGTCAGACGCTCTACTGAAGCAGATAACAAAGAAGCCCCTATAATAAGAGAGAACTTTCATAAGGATTCAGGAGAACCTATGGAACTTGAGACCATCGGTGACCATTTTGAAAATGTCCTTATTAGCTTCCCAAAGCTACCCCATCTGCAGTTTACTGAAGGAGGGGTTAAGGTCTTCAAACATCTTAACCCTCCATTTAAGTTGGCTGAATTAGAAACAATGAGAAAGTTTCACCAGAAACATTCAGCCCTTGCAATTTATGGGCTTCCAAGGAGTCAAGACTATATTCTCAATACAATTAATATTAGCAAATTTTGATGCCGATCATGCTCTGATTCGGCAGGGTTTCCATAGCCGATTCATTACACCTGGTTTAAAAGCTTTGTATCAAGCACATCGCAAAGGAATCCAAAGAAGGATATAGTAGCTCAAATTCCAGTTTCAGAAGCCGACTTTCATTTCCTTAGATGTTTTCATAGAAGTCACTCGGCTGAGGAAACCTATGGCATATCGCCAGAAGAGGCCCAGCTCGCAAGGGAACTTGATGATTATTTAGAAAAGAAAGACTTTGCAACTGAAGAGCAAGCGAAAGCCGATGCCAAAGCTAAGGATATTGAACGACAGAAGGAAGTGCAACAGGCGGCTATGGATAAGACGCCAAATGGAAAAGTCCCTACCATAAGAGTACTGAGAGGACAGGATAGCCGTTCTCAAATCAAGATCTAGGGATGATGAAAAAATATCATAGGATGTACTCAGCATTGGCCACTTATGGCCTAACTGAGGAGGAAAGCGCGATGATGAAAATGTTAGAAAAGGATATGTCTTCAGAGTCATACCTCATCACTGAGGATTCTAGCATCGGCTTAAAAATCAGTTATCAAGCAATGATGGAGAATTATAAACTGGAAGCCAATACTGATAACTTACCTATTTCTGATGCCGACCTGACTTACCTCCGCGCCTACCATAAACAACATCCAGCTGCTGAGATTTATGGATTCACGCCCGCCGAGAGCAAATTACTAGATAATTTGTCCAAATACCTGCGGGCTCGTGCAATCGAGTGGCAAGCAGAGACAGAGAAGGCGTCCACCAAGCTGACAACTGGGGCCATTGAAGAATTGAAGAAAGAGCAAGCCAGTCTCAATCAGAAGTTGAAGGATGAAGAAATGGTAGAAGGTGCTGCCACGAACAACGGTAAGCAAGACGATTATGGAGACGAGGGTGATGAGGAAGTCGATTATGGGGAAGAAGAAGAACAAGGTGACTATGATAATGAAGCTGGAATCGACTACGACATAGGAGATGACACAGCTTTTGACATGGAAACTTTATCCCCATTTTACAAGGGCGAGGCCGCCTTTGGAAAAGGAGAAGGTAATACAATGGACATCAACATGGTTATGTCCTACCTTCCGAACTCAAAGCTCAACCAGGTCAGTCAAATGAACTGATCGGCGACTTTGTTGCCGATCAACAACCTCGATTTGAGATTGATGAAGCGTTGCCCAGTTGAAGGATGAAGACGGCCGTGTGGTACTCACAAAACCAACGGCCAAAATGGCTCAGCATTTGAAGCCGTTATACATCACGGCTTACATAGAGGGATATCCAATAACGAAAGTTTTGGTGGACAATGGTGCAGCAGTTAATGTGTTACCTACAGCCGTTATGAAGAAATTACGCAGAACTGAATCCGATTTGCTACCTTCGGACATCACAGTGAGCAACTTCTCTGGCGGGAAGAGCAGGCCAAGAGGTATCCTCCCACTCGATGTCACAGTGGGGGAAAAGACAAACATGACAGCTTTCTTCGTGGTCGATTCATCTGCTCATTACAATGCATTGCTTGGCCGCGATTGGATTCACCAGAACTTATGTGTACCTTCTTCCCTGCATCAAGTTTTGATCTTCTGGCATGGAGACAAAATTGAGGTCATTCCAGCAGACAATAATCCATTTCAAGCATCCAACAATGTAGTAGAAGCAAGGTTTTATGAGGACGATATTGGTTATTTCACTTTCAGTGGACGAGATAGCAAGGGCCGACCTACCCAAGTTACGGCCCAGAAAATTGTCAACCTAGGGAGTGAGGATGTTTTGCAAGATGCAGAACGTCCAACCCTGGTTGACCTCTTCAAGGACAATATCAATGTCTAGAGACCCAAGGTCTCTAGAAAGAAAGGCCGCAGTCCGATCTATTTTAGGACGTTTGCTGGCCTATTGGGCCGACAGGATTACCAAGTCTAACTCGGCCATCAACTTGATGGAATATATTGCAGAACAACAGGAAGAAGAATTGCAGTTGGAAGATATCGGCCCAGCCCCGGCCGAATTAGAAGATACTGAAGCCGAAACTCAAGATCCTGTAGACCAAATCAACTTGGGAGATGAAGATAACCCTCGGCTAATCTCTATCAGTAGACTTCTCGATCCAGAACTACGAGCAGCGATGGAGGCTTTATTACGAGAATATAAGGATTGTTTTGCATGGGAGTACCATGAAATGCCCGGGCTCGATAGACGCTTAGTAGAACATGTATTACCTCTTAGAGTTGATTGTAAACCTTACAAACAAGCTCCTCGGCGATGTTCCGCCGAGGTACAAATTGAAATGAAAGAGGAAATTGAACGATTACTACATGCTAAATTTATTAGACCTGCTAGATATGTGGAATGGGTTTCCAACGCTGTACCTGTAAGAAAGAAAAATGGCAAGATGAGAGTATGCGTTGACTTCAGAAACTTAAATTTAGCAACTCCAAAAGATGAATATCCTATGCCAATGGCCGATCTCTTAATTGATGGAGCGGCCAAACATGAAATATTATCTTTCATGGATGGTCATGCCGGCTATAATCAAATATTTGTAGCCGAAGAGGATGTCCATAAAACCGCCTTCAGGTGCCCAGGATTTGTTGGAACCTTTGAATGGGTAGTGATGCCTTTCGGCTTAAAGAATGCCGGAGCGACTTACCAGAGGGCCATGAATGCCATTTTTCACGATTTAATTGGCAAAAATGTAGAGGTGTACATAGATGATGTGGTTGTTAAATCAAAAACCCGATCAGGACATCTAGCCGATCTTGAGCAAACATTCAAACGTATGCGAAAACATAAACTTAAAATGAACCCCAAAAAGTGTGTTTTCGGAGTATCAGCGGGGAATTTTCTTGGTTTTCTCATTCACCAACGAGGAATTGAAGTCGACAAAAATAAAGCTAAAGCCATTATCGACGCACCCGCTCCTTCTGACAAAAAACAGCTACAATCATTCCTTGGCCAGGTTAATTTTCTTAGACGATTCATCTCTAATTTGGCTGGTAAACTACGGCCTTTCTCTTCTCTACTTAAGTTGAAAATTGGAGATGAATACAAGTGGGAGCCAGAGCACCAACAAGCTTTTGACGAACTCAAGCAGTATTTAACACAACCCCCAGTGTTAGTACCTCCACAGAAAGGAAAGCCGTTGAAGCTCTACATAGCGGCCACAGCTGAATCGATTGGGAGCATGTTGGCTCAAGACAATGATCAAGGAAAAGAGCAAGCCGTCCATTATTTGAGCAGAATCCTCACACCAGTTGAGATAAGATATTCGCCGATTGAAAAACTATGCCTCGTGCTCTACTTTTCGGCGATTAAATTACGACATTATATGTTACCATCAGTTGTTCATATAATTTCACAAACGGATTTAATTAAATATATGTTGACTCGGCCGATCATCAAAGGCCGAATTAGAAAATGGATAATGGCGCTTTCTGAATTTACTTTCAAATACGTGGCCCAGAAGTCAGTCAAAGGCCAGGCATTGGCTCAATTTCTTACTGACCACCCTTCTATTGAAATTGAAGATATGGAGAACGTTGAAATAGATACTGCACAAGTCGGCCAGATGTATCACGAGCCTTGGCTACTATATTTTGATGGCTCAATCACCATTGACTCTGCAGGGGCAGGAATAGTGATTGAATCTCCAACCGGCCAAAAGCATCAATATGCCTTCAAACTGGACTTTAACTGCACAAACAATCAGGCCGAATATGAAGCCTTAATAATTGGCCTGGAAGTATTGGAAGAACTTGGAGCAACAAGAGTTAAGGTGTTTGGGGACTCACTATTAGTCATCAATCAAATGCTCCAGGTTTTTAGATGTTCAAATCTCTCGTTGGCCACTTATTATGCCGCCGCACAACAACTACTTAGTTGTTTTCATGATGTGGAATTTCACCATCTCCCGCGAGAACTCAATCGTGAAGCCAATGAAATGGCTCAAATTGCTTCCGGCGTCAGCATTCCAGCGGGCCAAACTAACAAAATCATCACAATTGAGAGAAAATCATTGTCACAATTGGCCGAGAGAGGTATGCCGGCCGATGTCTTTGAGTTAGACGTGCCACTTGGTGATTGGAGATTTTACATAATCCAACACCTTTTAATGAAAACTGATGGCGGTGGGAGCCGAAAAATTAGAATGTTGTCTAGCAAGTTCACAATTAAAAATGGTGAACTGCTAAGGAAAAGTCCTGATGATGACCTTCTTCTTCGTTGCCTCGGCTCCGAAGATGCCCAGCTAGTAATGGCCGAAGTTCATGAGGGTATTTGCGGAGCACACCAGGCTGGGATAAAAATGAGATGGCTAATTAGGAGACATGGTTACTACTGGCCAACTATTCTTAAAGATTGTATTGAGTATGCCCGAGGTTGTGCTCCATGCCAACTTCACGGGTCCATTCAGAGAGTTCCTGCTTTCCCCATGAATCCAATAGTGAAGCCATGGCCTTTTCGGGGCTGGGCAATGGATATAATTGGCCAAATCTCTCCCCCATCTTCCAAACAGCACAGATGGATACTGGTAGCCACAGACTACTTTACAAAATGGGTTGAAGCCGTTCCATTCACCTCCATAAGTAGTGCCGAGGTGATCAAATTCATTGAGCAAAACATCATTCACCGCTTCGGTATTCCAGAAACTATAACAACTGACCGAGGGTCGGTATTCATAGCTGAAGCCGTCATCAAACGGATGGCCGAGTATAAGATTACAATGCAGCAATCGACACCCTATTATGCTCAGGCTAATGGCCAGGCTGAGGCCACAAACAAAGTCCTCATCCAAATTGTAGAAAAGATGATTCAGGAAAATCCGCGTGATTGGCACAATCTTCTATCAGAAACTTTATGGGCTTATCGGACCTCCAAACGCTCGGCTACAGGGACAACTCCTTTTGCTCTGACTTATGGACATGATGCAATTCTACCAATGGAAATGACAGTCAGATCATTGAGAGTCGCAATGCAAAACAATCTCACAGCCGACGAATATAGTCAGGCAATGTTGCAAGAACTAGAGGATCTTGACCAGGCGCGGTTGGATGCATATGATCGGCTTCAAGCTCAAAAGAAGGCTGTCGCTCGTGCTT